>PUFA01000282.1:600000-947500 GCA_003508835.1 Eonycteris spelaea
CCTAAAGTAGTGTCAAATAAGTGAAAGGGATGAAGGATATGTGCATGTGTGCACTGAGATGTATAAAAACACCATTAGACAAAGGAATATTATTAAATGGTATTTTATATCCTTTTTCCCTTATAGCATACCTTCCCAGAAATATTTTATTTAAAAGTAATATTTATCATTACAAAAGCGGTATATGTGCACCATAGAAAATGAGAGCAGATAACCAAAAGAAAACAAAGGTATTTTATTTCTATAACTTAATATATATGATTAACCTTTTATTGCATATCCTTCCAGAATAGGTTCTACCTATATCTACTTATATCTATAGCTACTCTTTACCAAAATTAGATCACACTGGACATTTTCGGTATCTTGCTTTTTTTCTTGTAATGACCTCTGCCTTAACGTGTCAGTATGTTGCTCTCCAAATGTCAAATTAGACCTTGAGACCCACACCCAAAGGAAGGAAAGTACCCAGATGAAGAGCAGAGTTGAAAACAAACTGGATTTAGACATCAAGGTTGGGAACAAATTTTTGAAGCACTTTAAAAATATTTATTGTGTTTACCACCATAAAGGAATTCGCATATTAAGGATGAAATACATCTGAGCCCATACTTAGAGACTCTGACTAGCTGAAGGGGTTGGCGCTCAGTGGCCAGATATTGAAGGCAGTCCTGGTTTCAAATTTGTTATCCCTAATCTGATGTTCTTTCTAAATAAACAAGTTAGGTCTTACTGTGTTGTTTCCTGGTGAGGTGAAGGATTTATTGGTTTCTTTTACCAGGTTTTCTTGGAGAAAAAAAAATCTGGCAGACATTAACAGAAAAACAGGTTTTTACTCTTTGAACAAATTCCAATAAATAACTGAAATTTAAAATTCTTAGTAGGGTGATCATTTAACCTATAAAATTACTCACCAATTGTTTCTGAAATGAAGTTTGCTTCATATTTTAAGTGGTTAGAGTAGCAAATACTTATTTGCCATTTTTTCTCAGAAGTATAGCTGTTAAATAAACTGAGACATGCTATAGAAGCTGTAGATTTAATTAAAAATGGGGTCATTTGGGGAAGCAAGAGGAATATAGGAAGCCTACATTAGAATGTAGTATTGGCATAAGGTTCATACAGATTTCAAACACTTGTAGCTTTGTAAATTTGGTAAATGCTATTTATCTAAGCTTCATTTTCCTCATCTGCAAAATGGATATACAGATGTATGCCTATCAGACTTCTTATGAGGAGTAAGAAATTTCTGAAAAAAATGTGACTTAGTGACTTAACATTAATAAATAATAATAGTGCCTAACACTTCCATAATGCTTAAGGTATACCAGGCACCCTTCTAAACACTTGACATACATTGACTCACTGATACTCACAACAGACCTACAAGGCAGGTATTACTATCACTGTCCCCATTTCAGAGATAAGTAAACTGAGACCAGTAGTTATATAATTTACCTAGGTGACACACAGGTATGTGATAGAAATGGCATTTGAAGCCAGGAGATATGGCTTCAGAATTGATGCTCTCAATCACTCCATTCCATGTTTGTGACAGTTCTGTTTTTTCCTTCTCTCTTTTTTTTCTCTATTTCCACCATTTTTTTCCTGTTAAGCTTTAGTCATTTTTTTAAACTTTTCTATAGTACATACTATATTTACCTATAATTTTTACTATACCTGTATGAGTTTATGTGAGGTCCCTGCCCTCATGAAACTTAGCCTATCATTTTGACCCCAACTGCCTTTCCTTCACTGAACAGCAAATATTTTCCTTTATGACCTAGACTGGGTACTCTAATGTGAAGATGTCAGCATGGACCTGAGGGCAGGGCTGGCTTTATGAGCATGCAACCTGTGTAGCTACATAGGGTCCCACACTCAGAAGAGTTCTGAGCTTGGTTTAATGCTATGCTGTCACTGTCTTGGAATTTTTAATAATTTTATTCTTGAACTTGTGTTTTGTAAGTAACCTCTGTGGAAGCATGCAATATATGTGTCTACTGCTCTTTGCTCCTCCATTCACAAATAGCATTCAAAATACCTTCATTGATACAGAATTCCAATGGACTCATGATGCGTGGAGTTCAGTGAGACTCAAAACAAGTATAAGTGTGTTAAATCTATCAGTAAGTAAGCGGGGATGGGAGGGGCTGCTGACAGCCTGGAGGGATCATGCTTTCTGCTTTAATAGGTGCTTGCTTCGAACACACAGAGAGAAGATAAGGATGTTCCAACAAACATGCATAATCAAGAAATTCTATCATATCCTTTCTTACTCATTTACTTTCCTGTATTAGCCAACCATTTACAGTGGAGATGATGATATGCAAGGAAAGAGAAAGATAGGGTGACCCATGGTTTCTTTTCCTTTTAGTTCTTCCTTACTCATCAGTAAGCTGAAGGTAAATGTGCTCATATCAAGACGTGAAACAAAAACAGCTGAGTTAGTTTTGTGCAGCATTTCCATTATTCTGGTAAAAGCGTGTACAAGCTATGAAAATGAATCGTGCAATTTCAGTGATTCTGTAAACAAGTGTTCCTATATCTGCATTTAAAACTCTCATTGCACAGTATAAAGATGAACAGTAAAATACATGCTAATGATTAACTTGCTTTGCTTAGAATAACATTAAATAGCAAATTAAAAACATTGACAAATTGAAAGAGAGCCCACAGAAGAAAGGAAAAACTTAAGAGAAGTGTCTGTTAGGTCCTCTGCACATTTTTTAATTGGATTGTTTGTTTTTTTGTGGTTGAGTTGTATGAATTCTTTATCTATTTTTGATATTAGCCCTTATCAGAGGTGTCATTTGCAAATATCTTCTCCCATTCAGTTGGTCACTTCTTTGCTTTGTTGGTGGTTTCTTTTGCTGTGCAGAAGCTTTTTTTTGATGTAGTCCCATTCATTTATATTTACTTTTACTTTCCTTGCTTTTGAGGTCAGATTTATAAAATCCTCTCTGAGAACAAAGTCCATGAGTTCAGTACCTGTTTTCTTCTATGCAATTTATTGTTTCAGGTCTTATATTTAGGTCTTGGATCCATTTTGAATTAAGTTTTTTGTATGGTGACAGCAAACTAGTTTCATTCTTTTGCATGTGGCTTTCCAATTTTCCCAGCACCATTTATTGAAGAGGCTTTCCTTTCGCCATTGTATGGTTTTGGCTCCTTTGTCAAAAATTATTTGCACATATATATGTGGGTTTATTTTTCAGTTCTCAGTTCTGTCCTATTGGTCTGCGTGTCTGTTTTTCTGCCAATACCATGTGATTTTCATTGTAGCATTATTAACGGTGGCCAAGACATGGATAAAACGGAAGTGTCCTACGATAGATGACTGGCTAAAGAAGCTGTGGTACATATATACAATGGAAAATTACTCAGCCATAATAAGAGATGAAGTACTGCCATTTGCAACAACATGGATGAATCTTGAGATAGTCATGCTAAGCAAAATAAGCCAGAACAAGTTGAGAACCATATGATTTCATTTATATGTGGGATATAATAAAACTAAAAGTAACAAATGAACAAAACAAACAAAAACTCATAGACACAGAAACAGTTTATTGGTTACCAGAGAGAAAGGAGGGCGGGGAGAGGGAGGAGGTAGATAAGGGTAAATGGGGTCAAACATATGATGACAGAAGGAAATTTAACTTTTGGTGGTGAACGCATAATACAATATATATATATATATATATATATATATATATATATATATATATCACATCATTGAGTTGTACATTTGAAACCTATATAATTTTATTAACCAATATCACCACAATACATTTAATTTGAAAAGTAAAATAAAAAAAAAGAAAAACTTTATATTTTAGTACCTTTAATGACAGTGTTTTTTTTCTGCTTTTTAAACAAGAGCTCCCACATTTTTAATTTTCACTGTGCCCCACAAATTGTAAATTGTAAGGGTTGCTACTTGAGGGTGGAAAATAGCAAGGACTATAGAGGTGAGCTTCATGGCTAAAACAGATCAGGAAACAACAATCGATTCAATGGTATAAAAGAAGATGGCAGCATGTGAACAGAGAACCCTGAATGCCAAGCTTGAATGATAATTTTCAAAGCCAAGGAGGCCAGCTCTTTGTTGAGCAAAAGACATATTTTTGCTGTGTTATGAAACATACAAGTAATGCAGTTTTAAATACTGGTATAATTCTAAATGCAAATATGCACACAAGCAAATAAGCCAGTAAACAGTCAAGCACATAAGCAAGCAAAGAGCCAACTAAACCACCTTGAGTTCTGGGGCAGTGGATAGGTTATAATAAATAAAGATGAACAGGAGGTTGGGACAATAGGTGATAGAAGGTTGCATTTGATAGAGCCTTCAAAATATTAAGGAGTCACTTAAGGTCTAAGAATGAAACCTCGGCAATGGGTCCTTTAATCGTAGAAGACCCATCATTTCTCATTTAGAGACTTTCCTTTAAATGTGGCTATTATCTGAGGTGACCTCTCTTCCAATCTTATCTCTGAAAGGTTTCTTCTTGGGAAATAAGGTGTAGATATCTTTTTTTAATTTTTAAATGAGCCCTTGGACCCTTCACTGCAGCAACCCCTGGGTTTGAAGCTTTTCTCTTAGCTATATCCCTTGGGCAGAGTACGGTCAAGCTGCTCATCATGAGGCCCTAACAACAAAAGATAAACACCCAGATATCAGCATGATTACTCCTGAGACCAAACATCATGATGTTTGTTTTTCTGCTTTGTCTAGCCATCTCCTCCCCTTGTTGTATTTATGCTTGAAGGAACAGATGTTATTCCTGCTATAAAAGCAAGTCTCTTTTCCTCCTTGCTCATCAAGCACAACTTATGTCATGCTGGTGCTGGCTCCATGGGAAATAGGTGCACTTGATCAACTGACCATTGCAACAGAATGACAACTAAGCATTCCCCAGAGGTCAACAACTTTGGGCAATGCCCTATGTTAACAGGGAAGAGGCAGTGACCATGAGGAGTAAGCGTTTTATTATGACCATAGTCTGATTTCCAACCTCGTTCCCTGCCAGTCCCTACTGGCTCTGAACATGGAAGATACTTTCCTTCCAAAGACAGCTTTATAAAGAGTGAATCTAATTTATTTAGCTCTTCTTGTGCCAATATCCTAATAGTTAGACAGCAACTCTCAGTAAGTGGTTGATTACATTTAAGCAAATACACAGCTGAGCAATTAAATGCATTCACTTGCACCTTAGCAGACCTGAGGTGGTAGGATTAGCTCATAGATATAATTATGGCTGCTCTATCCTGCCTTGCTTTGGTTTGGGAAAAATTGGCTCTTAAAATTGGCTTCGGGTCAAGTGGGCTGTTGCCTGGTTGTTTCTGACTGAGAACTATTTAGACGTATTTTTAAAAGTTAGGTTTACACTAAATTTCATGCCAGTCTTTTACAAAATGGAGTCTTCACAGCTGAGAATGGGGATCCCCATGCCCAATACAGACTTGGTAATTTAGGTGACTTTGTGTATATTATGTGTATTTTAATTTTCAAAGGATTATTTGCAAGTATTTCTTTGGGAAACATCACATTCTAGTGGAAAGAATAGTTGAAAAATAGGAAAATAGCATACCCCAGCTCTACCATTAATTGGATGGGTGACCTTAAGCCATTAATGTCTTTGTGCCTCAGTTTCCCTTGCAATTCTGACCTACCTCAGAAGATTGTTATGCAGTACAAATAAATAGTGCATAAAGAAATGATGTCTGGATTATTGAGCACTGTAGAAATGATGTACACATTGCAAAACTGACAGATTTAGGTCTTGCTCTGTTCGATGGGTGCAACCAGTTCAACAGGAATAATTTGTTCACCTAAAGATTTTTTTCTGAAGCAGTGAGGTGAAATTAGCCAGGGCCAGATACTGTAATAATAACTATAACTTATATAACAGGAAAATGAGGGTGTGGGAGGGGAGATTAACATTTGTTAAATGCTTCGATGCCAGTCACATGCACTATACCTCATTGAACCTCCACAATGACTCAACGCATCATTTGAGTCATGATCACCTTCTCGTGGCTATTGCAGGAAGAGACAGAAAATCAGGGGACCTCAAAATATCTTTGATATTAAGAGACAGAATTGGCCAAGGGCAAAAAAATGAAGAGCTGCTTTAGTATCAAGAAAAAATTAGAAGTGTGTGAAATTGGTGATAATAGCTAACATTTCAAAAAGCAGCACAGTATAACCAGGAGCGATAGGACCAAGGCTGTACGAAACAAACTGTAGAGGCAAACCATGATAGAATACAGGATAAGTAGAAAAGTGGTATTAAAACAGTTAACGACAGAGGGAATGCAGTCAGCATTGATACATTGGCTAGGTGGAGGGCTAGGGGAGGGAGGGAGCAATTGAGGGGATCGTTTTCTGAACTATATATATAGATGTCTAACCAATGTACTGTATACTTGAAACTCATTTAAATAAGTAAATTTTTAAAATAATAAATAAATAAAATCTATTTTAAAAAATTAATGACAAAGGTATGTTCATTGTACCTAGCAGTGTTGTCACCTTTTCCATTACTGTTATATTGCTATGGATATACTGAGGTTTGTAAGATGAATGGAAGTTAATTTATTAGTTTTGATCTAAATAAACTATAAGCATATGTATTGTGTTATATCCTCATATCTCTCAGTTACCCACATGCAGCCCTGCTGTGTCTAATTTATTTGTGTAGAATGGACTTATGCCACTCATTCGAGGTGAAATTGCAATGCTTGTAGGAACTGGAGAGTTTCTGCAGGAATTGTATTGCAGCTCCCTAGTACAGTGTATTCCCTTCACCCCATGAGGCAGGCTTGTTGTAGGCAAACACCAGTCTAGAAGGAGGGCAACAAAAAAGTATTTCATTAGTAATCTAGACTCTCTTTCTCTTGGCAAACTCTTCTGTTACAAACCTAGGCCGTCTTGTCTATAAGGTCATATTTCTGTTAATAGATGGACTGTTATAACTTTTTTCCTGATAGTTAATGGACTGATATGTAAATTTTCTAGCACACTGCAGGAGTTCAAGACAGATGGCCACATGGTTGCTATTGCCATTGTTATTCATATGATCCTTCCATTTTCCTTTTTAAAAATGGATAATCATGGAGGTAAATGCATTTTTATCAATTTATATAGTGTGCGAGCATTTTTTTTAAATTTTCCATCATTATTAACTAGGTCAATAAATTAATTAATGTCAAAAACTAGGATTCAAACTGACACAGGACCTCAGTGTTTGCATAGTTCATTTCTAACGGGCAATTCCACTTGAATTCAGTGATGAAGCATTGCACTCCATTGCTTAGATCTCACAGTAGAGGAGTGCTTTTGACCCTAGTTATGAGATCCCTCTGCCTGCTACTCCTGAAAGTTGCATTGCAATCAGCCTCAAATTACTACCATCATTGTTTCCTTTCTTCATAGATATACACTGTTTACATATAAAGGGCAAGATACTAGGCGAGGGAAATGACATGCAGAATCACATATGAATCCTACCTTTGGAAAGCTTATTGAATAAAGGCAAAACAATGTAAACTCACAAATACTGTTTATGATAGGAGTTTACCTGTATTAAGAGAAGTACAAAGAGAGCAGAGTCCATTTGCAGAGGGAATAGGTGACTGCTGGCTGGGGAATCATGAAGAAGATGTCAATTAAGCTTGGAGACAGGGAGAAGGGTGCTGTAATCAGTCCAACAGTCTGAATTGTTATCATTCTTGTCCCCTGCTGCCTTACCCCATGGTTTTTTTTAACCTTAGTTTTAGATATGACATTTCTTACACACACATGCTGAGATAATAACAAAGTTATTGTGTGTGTCTGAGTATCTCCATATATCTAATGTCCTTAAGGGCCCTATCAGATACATGGGTGATAATGAGACCCATCGGGTCCCCTATAAATATTAACAGTCATTCTAAACAGAATTTCAAGTGCTAGCTCATTTTGGTTTTACTTTATGCCTGTCAACATAGGTACCCTTTGAGCTCATCTAGTTCTCTTCCTCTCGTGCCATTTTATGTCCTCATGTTCTGCAAACAGCCCCATTTATAATCGTGTGATTGAGTGGAGCAGAGGAGAAGTGAGATTGTAAACAGACCTCAGGGAATCCATGAATTGCATTGTGGTTATGCCTCGTGAGTCCCAGAGGCAGCAACCCACTATAATAAAGGTGACCGTGGGTTGCGTATAGAGATTTGGAGTGTGTTTAGTGTTATGAGGCCACAGCTACACAGAGTTTCCAGAATGACACTTGTGTGCTCAAGAGTGGCATGGAACTACAAGTGGCTATAGGGTAAGCCTAGGTAGAGACCTCACACAATTTCAAGGTGTTTTTTTGTGAAAGGAGTGATCTGTGCCCTCAGGGGTGACACAGATATAGCAAGAATCGGCACTAGACCCAAAAGAGTTTTGTGAACAGGATCGAAGTGTAGGTTCGTAGCATTACGTGTGCCTCAGACCATTTGTTAACATCCTTTTTCTGCCCTTTCTTTTTATATTGAAAGTTTTGGGCTACTCCAGCTTGATATTTTTCTCCGTGGTGTTAGTTTGTATATTTCCAGTGGTCAGCCTTGACATAGCAAACACTTCTAGCTGCCTATGAAATAAATTTTATCACAACAGGATGAAGAAAATTGTTCTTTCTTTCCTGCAGCTGCAGAAAGGTAGATGGTATTTTGCATTATAGCAGTATCCTATATGTGTTATTTCTGACTCAAGAATCTCAGACTTTAGAGAATGTTTTTGTGTCCTATGAAGGGTTCTTTTAACTTATTTAAAAATCTGTAACTGTAATTACAATAGTATTCTTTACAAATCTGATGCCCTTCCATTAATATTTAAATTGAATTATCTGTTTTACAAAAAGTATGGAAAGCATGTGAAGTTTCTTCTTTAGAGCAGAAGGAAATAGATCTATGGCAGCACACATGGAGATGAAAAAAGTGATTGTCACAGGTTGGGTTTCCCAGGAGGCAGACAGAATTCAGGATGCAGGATACTGCTTAAGGAGTGTCTTTCTGGACACTCCACAGTGTCCTCGTGGAGGGGGAATGGGGGAAGGGAGCAGCATTAGGAAGATGGAAAGGTTGAGCTATGTACGATGCTAGACTGACAGCCTCAGCCAACCCCAGGAAAGCCCTTTCTGAGTTGTCGTACGTTATTAAAACTTTTCTACTCCCACATAATCAGTCTTTGGATATGGGCCACCTTGCAGTGCTATGCTGGAGCGGGCTCATCCTGGCTCCCGTGACCTGATTGTGTGCATTCCCAGCTCCGCATTCAGTGAAGACAGTCACATCATCGGTAGCTTGAGATCAGCAGTGGAGGGAGTGCTTACAATACAAAAATTAGAAATGAATCGCAAAGGTTACAAATCAGGGGTTTTTTGTTTGTTTTATTGGAGAGTCGGTCCTTAAATATGTAACAGAACACCGTCACTACCACAAGAAGGAATAAGGTCTTGAATGAGGCATCTCTCTGAAACTGACACAATCCCAAAGTGGCTGAGAGTGGAAGGCTATATTCTCAGTGCTGCCAGCAGCTAGGTCTATATAGGTTTCACTTCAACTATGATTATGTTGGTTTTCTTTGGAAACAAATAGTTTAGAGAGTGTTTTATTCATTTAAATTAACAAATGATACTTCCAGCTGGAGAAGTAAACTGAATAAGAAACAGATGACTGACTGTGGTGAGCCTACACTAAGCTCAGTTATGAGCAGGCAAGGGAAATAGTTAACCTCCTTTGAGGACTTCTTGAAGATTCTGGATGCCTCTGGGTTATGCCTCTAGGTTGTTTGAAACATATCACTAAATAACAATCTTTTTGCTAGAAAACCACCGAAAAAAAATGTTCTAATTACATAGCATGGGTTTATGTTTTTGTTGCTGTTATAGTTTTCTTGTGGCTTTTAGAAAATTTGGCCTGGGGATGGATTCACAAAATAGTGTGCTAACATTGAATGCAAAGGACTAAATTGGTCAAGTTAAAACTGCAATGCAAATTGGGAAGAGTGGGTCATCATTCTTCATGAAAATGGAACCCCCCAGCACTGTAAATGGATCAGGTTTTGCCCCATTGGTAGATAGGTTGTCTTTCCTCACGAGCAGGTTACTGTCACCGTTCTGGAGGATGGATACAGCTTTAAAGTTTGGATGATAGAGATTCTCAGGGTAACAGGGTGAATGTATTTTCCTCTTCCAAATGCATTGTTCTTCTTGCCTTGTAGTTTTAAAAAGCCATATATTCTTGGCAAGATCCAAGGGTATGAGAATTCCAGCACTGAAATGGATGTGACCAACACACAACTACTAAGGCATGCACTCTGTTAACATTTTCAGTAATGAGGGTGAATATGCTTTCATGCAGTAGTTGTGAGCTTCATCACACACTTTCAAGATGATTGCTTGATAGATGATTGGCTAAAGAAGCTGTGGTACATATATACAATGGAATATGACTCAGCCATAAGAAGAGATGAAATACTGCCATTTGCAACAACATGGATGGACCTTGAGATAATCATGCTAAGCAAAATAAGCCAGACAGAAAAAGTAGAAAATCACATGATACCACTTATATATGGCATATAAACCTAAAAACAACAAATGAGCAGAACAAACAGAGACTCATGGACAATAGACTATATACTAGTGGCTATCAGAGGGGAGGGAAAGGGGGAATGGGAGAAGTAAATGAGATAAAGTGGGTCAAATATGTGGAGATAGAAAGAAATCTAACTATGGGAGGTGAACATACAATCTAAATATATATGCCTTATTATTTAAAAAAAATTAAAACCTAAAAAAAAGATACTTGCTTGAGGTTATCACAGTTGGTGATCTTGAGGTAGAACAAATGTGACCCATTATGGAGGTAAATATATTATAAATTTAAGCTTAGTTCTATGATATAGGCATTTGACATAGTGCACTCTGATATGATTTGAACCATGGTTTCCAAACCTTTGATTTGATACCTTTTCTCTAATCAGTTGGCATCATAACTAATTTGGGACATTGCCCATAGGACCTCTGCTCTTACATCTTGGGAGATGCTGTAAAATCTTCTCATTTTTAAAAATATCTGTTTATCAGTGTACTGATTTCTGGGAGCACCTGGCTTCCAGATGAACATAGAGATTTCCTACGAGTGTACTCTTGGAAACAGAGTTTTCCTAATACTCAATAATAGTAATATATTTTTAAAAATTTTAGTAGTTATCATGCACTAAGCACTGGTTCTATACATTTTATACATCAACTCCTTTAGTCTTATAACAGACCCATGAAGTAGATCTATTAATATCATCTCCAATTCACATAGAAAGAGAGGTTAAGCAATTTGCTAAAAGTCACACAGCTAATGAGTGAATGCGTCCAGGAGTCTTTATTTAGAGCTCACGCTCTTAACTGCTCTGCTCTACTATATTCTCAACACAAATTTACTTCATAAGCTAAATCTCTTCATTTTATTTTTTGTCTGTCACAGGAACCCAGCAAAGTGCCTCTGCCCAAAAATTATATTATAAAGTAATGGAAGGGGTATGACTGAAACTCAGAATCTAATTGTCACATAGCGAAGCTAACTTACCTCCTGTGCCATTGAAAGAAGTTCACCCAAAAAGACATTATTATCATGGGGATGTTACTTTTCAGTTATTTTGCTCTTTTCATTGACAAATTCTATCTACTAATGGAGTCACCAATCAAATGCTTTTGGCTCTTAAGTTGTCTTACCTTGAGGGAGAGTTGAAAGAGGGAAGGAAAAGGTGGCCTGTAGAAGGCAGTGTTTTTCCAACTTTAATATGCAGATGAGTCAACTGGGGACCCTACTGACCCATAAACCCTGATTCTGTTGACTGGAGTGGAACCAGATGTTCTGCATTTCTGCCAAGTGTCCAATTGATGCTGATGCTGTGGTTCTTTCCACCCCATGTTGGATAGCAAGGGCATAGGGTAGAAGAGCTCTCCCTAGAGATTAATAATGATGTTTGTTAGGAACAAAGGGATGATTGCACCAGAGACCAGTCAACTGCACAAAAACAGGATAGGAGAGAATGAGCTTAGGGAGAAGTACAGGTGAAGAAACATTTCATGCATTTTGGTTTACTTCAAGTACAGTATGATGCAACAGGACCACTAAAATATGTGAGATGAGAGATGTGGGTACACTGCACCTAGAGTAACATATCTAGATCTGACTAATAAACACATTAGTGTGACTTCTCCATTTCCAGCCCTAAGGTTTTACAATTATAATGGTTATGGCAGGCATCACTTTTTTCACATGTTCTAAACAGGGATACTTACTAACCCACTATCAACTTTCCAATCACTGTACATGACTAAGCTACTTCATGGATGATCCTCCAAAAACTCATTTATCCTTCCTTATGCTTTGGGTTGCTTTCTTCTGCTATCGTTTTGTGTGTATCTTGAGATTATTCATTAATTTAATGTCATCTTAAGGAAACACATACAATACAGCAAAGAATACTTCAAAGTCAAATTATATAATTATTTAATTAGCAGCTACTTGGAAGTTATGTATGTGTGTGTAATATATATATTTCCTGCTGGCAAAGATGTAGTTAGGAATGTTATACCCCTTGACAACTCCTGAGCCATTGATCAGGGCCTTAAGAGCTGTCCATGCTGGATCGAATGATCAAAGATATATATGTTTGATTTATTAAAATTCTTGAATAAATTTCAGTCTGTGGGAAAAAATATTCTGTTTTTAAGAATGAAAATTCTCAAAGCTGCTGTTGTGTGA
Organism: Eonycteris spelaea; assembly: GCA_003508835.1. NCBI lineage: Eukaryota > Metazoa > Chordata > Mammalia > Chiroptera > Pteropodidae > Eonycteris > Eonycteris spelaea. Next base: position 612,802 of record PUFA01000282.1, read on the forward strand.
CAAGTTAGATCATTTAGAAAATGAGGGATCAAATGGGTGAAGAAGCAAAATCTCAGAGACACGCCCAAATTTGACAGCTCACCTGTATCAAGCTGTCATTCAAAATGTTAACTGAAAAAAGCAATTAACACTTCACCTGTATGGCTAACATGTTTATTCATTAGTAAGGTTAAAAACCCATTTTGTGTTTTATAGAAGATTTATGCAAATAATAGAAAGCAATTAAGATGTTTCTTGCTCAGATGTCGCTATCAATTACAAGACAGATACCTATAGATTGAAGATGAGAATGGGGCTTACTCAGAAGGAAGTTGAAAAATATAATCAAGTGTACATATAATAGAAAAGTGCTAGTTTGAGAAGGAAAAAAATGAAACATAAATTCTGATCTGTCTGAAAGGTCTAAAGAAGACTACTTACCACTTTGAGATAAGGTAAGGCATGTCAGAATGATCTGAGAGAAAGAAGAGCTAGAGAAATAGGCAGGCAAGCCAGGAGGCTGACAGCATGAACCTCCAAGTGAATCTGAATGAGGCCTGGGTAAAGAGAGTCATCGAGAAGCAGTGGGACAGAACCAGTGAAGTGCAAAGACAGGAAAGGGAAATGTGTAAAGGAAAGCTTCAGGTACCCATGGCATGAGTGATTTCAAGAACTCTTGAATCAGGGCAGATAAGTTCCTGTTTCTACAACCACAGCTTACAGAAAAGCTGGAGACTGTTATGTGACAACTGCCTGAAGTGCCAAAGGAGATTGAGAGGAGCACTTGGAGGAGGACCTACAACCAGGCTGGGCCCTAGGCATGCCTGTGACCAAAAACAAACAAAACAAAAGCCATTCCTCGAAAGTGGGCTTTTTAATTTCTTTTTAATATTCAAAGATATTGGATGAAAGCACACAACCGTGTCTGCCTCCATTTTCTAGGAAAGTTACATATTCACAGAAATGTTTTTCTCATTTTTACTCTTAATTGATGATGTCCTAGACTCTTTTCATAGGTATTTATATTTTCATATTAGTGTATCTGAATATCCATCTAGTTTGCCATTGGGAGAACTTGAAAACGATTCTGTGAGTTCCCAGATTTGATGTTGCTTAGCTTTTCATGGAATATATCAAAGGTTATATTCTAACTCATGAAATGTACTTCACAAACACAGATTAATTATGTTTAGGACTATGGTTCCCACCCCAGGCTATAGATCAGAATCACCTGGGGAGTATTTTACTGATGCCTTGGTCCCCTCCATGATACATTTTTGTTTATTACTATGGGGTAGTGCCGGGGCTTTAGCACTTTTGGAAAACTCTAAATGATTTTCATGTGCAGCCAGGCTTGAGAATCACTGGTTTAGGTATGGCGGGCACGGTATCAAACAATCACATAACGTATTATTTGTAAGGAAGGAAAAGATTAAAATTTTAGACGTAAACTATTTATACTTTGCAGCTACTAGTGACAGCAATGGGAAAGTTCAAAGAGAATGATAATAAATACAGGAAGTACTAGTACTCAGAGCAAGTGCCCATTAAGACAAACAAAGATTTAACTTTTTTTCTTATGTCCCACTTTGATAATTTATAAAGATTCGTCTTTTCAATCCGATCAGCTAACTAAAAAAAAGGAAACCAAGATATTCTCTTATTAATAGTCAGAGGAAAAGAGATGAACGATTGCTTCCTATTGAAGAAATTACATTTCCTATTAATTTGAAGTGTAATTTTATTAGTCCATTTTTGCAGAACTTCTTTAACTCTCAGAAGCACTATGTCAGTAATTCATATAATTTGCCACCAGGCGGATGATGATGACTGGATTGGAGCCTCTTCATATAAGGCAAAGGGCCAAAAAACTATTCCTTTAAAGGGCCAGACAACAAAATATAGAACAACATAAAGAAATATGAAACTCCAGAAGCAACTTTTCTCATTAACTTTTAACCACTTTCATCATTGCTTAATTTAGTTTCTGTTCTCTTTCCAAGTTACATTAGAAGTCAGATTTCTCAGTTACCCTAGAATGTTTTAAAATCCAGAGCCCGTTTGCTATAGCAATCCAGGCAGCAATGGTTTTTAGTTCTTACAGTTTTGGACTTTAGAACTCTTGGCTTTTCTTTTTTTCTGTTTTCCTGTGTTTAGCTGACTGCTTGCAGTTATCACAAAGAAGACATTACATTTCCTTATTGCTCCCAGTAGCTTTTGGAGCACTTCCTTTTATTCCCATTTTTTTTCCTGCCCTATAGCAAAACCATCAGGAAAGGAAAAAAAATGGCATTGTGGAACCATGAGTTTGCACAAAAATCCTATAACCCTTTTTCTGACCAATGTTTTCACTGGAACCTAACTTTATAACCTACCTGAGTAGAGGCCCAGTGCCCTTATCACCCTAAACTCATTGTCACAGCAGGGGATGGATTACAGAAATACCAGACAAATTTGATTGTAAGAATCCCTGTATGTGTGTATATGGTCTGTGCTTAAGTCTTTGAATGGAGGTCATGGAGGTGAAGGGGTGGCAATCCTCATGAGCAAGAACCTGTATCAAAATGGTCTATCAACCAAAGAGTAGAAATGATGCCAGGGCAGGTCTAGATGGAAAGGGGCAGAGAGGGTGGCCTGTGGCCCCTCTCCCTAATTTCCTGTAGCAGCAGATGCACACACATGGACACACACACACACACACACACACACACAGTCCTTTCTTCCAATGGACGACAGAGAAGAAGAGGGGGAGAACAGCAATGACCATTCCTTGGAAAAGTCATTAAAAACCAGCTCAGCACTTACACATGGAATAACAGATTAGCCCCAATGGTGTTAGGCAATCAGAAGACAGTAGGGACTTTGTTTTCTCAATATGGGCCGCAGAGGCTGCAGTTTCAGTAAAACAAACAAACAAAAATCTTCTAGGCAGGAAAACTTCACACAGGGCTCATTCTTTGGGCCAAGAGTCTGGAATTTCTTTTGAGCAATAGTTGTTGAGGGTTTTTTTCCAGGTGGACAACCTAATGGTTTGATAATTGTATATATTACAAAACAATTAACACAAGTACAGTTAACATTCATCACTATACATTGTTATAATATTTTTCCTTGTAAAGAGGAACTTTCAAGATCCACTCTCCTAGCTACTTTTAAATATACAACACAGTATTATTAATTGTAGTCACCATGCTGCACATCACACCCCCATGATATTCATTTTATAACTAGAAATTTGTATCTTTTGACACCCTTTACCCATTTTTCCCATTCTCTGCCCCAGGTAACCACCAATCTGTCCTCCATATCCATGAGCTCAGATTTGTGTCTCTTTGTTTTGTGTGTGTGTGTTTTTTTAGATTTCTCATATAAGTGAAATCATGCAGTATTTTTTTTTCTGTCTTACTTCATTCAGCATAATGCACTCCAGATCCATTCATGTTGTTGCATATGGCGATACTTCATTTTTAATGGCTGAGTAATATTCCATTGTATATATAGTCCACATTTTTCTTTAACCACTCAAATATCAATGGACACTATCCAAACATCAATTGATGTTTCCATGTCTTAGTTATTGTAAATAATGCTTAACATGAAGATGCATATATCTTTTTAAATTAGAATTTTCGTTTTCTTTGACTAAATAGCCAGAAGTGGAATTGCTAGGTTGGATGGTAGTTCTATCATTAATATTTTGAGGAACTGCCATACTGTTTCCATAATGGGTACACTAATTTATGTTTCCACCAACATTGCACAAGGGGTTCTCTTTCTCCCCATCCTTGCCAATATTTGTTACTTCTTTTCTTTTTGATAATACCCATTCTGACAGTTGCAAAGTGATACTTTATGTAGCTTTGATTTGCATTACTCTGATGATTAGTGATGCTGAGTATCTTTTCATGCACCTGTTGATCATCTGTATGTCTTCTTTAGAAAAATGTCTAATCAGATCCTCTTTTTAAAATCAGATTTTTTTATGTTGACTTGCATGAGTTCTTTATACAGTTTAGATATTAACTCTTTATCAAATACATGATTTGCAAATATTTTCTTCAATACACCAGGTTGCCTTTCTATATTTCTGATGATTTCCTTTGCTATGCAATGGCTTTTTAGTTTGATGTAGTTTCACTAGTTTATTTTAGCTTTTGCTGTCTTTGCTTTTAATGTCAGATCCAAGAAATCATTGCCACAACTGATTTGAAGGAACTTACTGTTTGTTTTTCTTCTTTTCTAGGAATTTTATGGTTTTAGCTGATACATTCAAGTCTTTAATCCATTTAGAGTTAATTTTGTGTATTGTGTAAGATAGTGATCTAGTTTCATTCTTTTACATGTGGCTGTCTAGTTTTCCCAGAACCATTTATTGAAGAGACCGTCCTTTCCCCATTGTATATTCTTGACTCATTTGTCATAAATTAATTGACCCTATATGTGCGAGTTTATTCTATTCTAAGTTCTGTTTCATACTGTTTTGATTGGTATAGCTTTGTGATATTGTTTGAAATCAAGGAGCATGATGCCACCAGCTTTGTTCTTCTTTCTCAAGATCGTAGTGGTTATTCAGGGTCTTTTGTAATTCCATATACATTTCAAGAATTTTTTTTTATTTTTTCAAAAACTTTTATTGGAATTTTGATTAGGATTGCATTGCATCTGTAGATTGCTCTGGAGATTGTGGACATTTTAACAATATTAATTATTTCAGTCCATGAGCATGGAATATCTCTCCATTTATTTGTGTCTTCTTCAATTTTTTTTGATTACTTATAGTTTTCAGTGTACAGATCTTTCACCTTGTTTAAATTGATTCCCAGGTATTTTATTCTTTTTGATGCAGTTGTAAATGGGATTGTTTCCTTAATTTATCTTTTTGATAGTTCATTATTAGCATATGGAAATGAAACAGATTTTTGAATATCGATTTTATGTTCTGTAACTTTACTGAATTTGCTTATTACTTCTAATAGGTTTTGGTCACGTGTTTAGGGTTTCCTATATAATATCATGTCATCTACAACTAGTGACAGTTTTACTATTTCCTTTTCAATTTGGATACCTTTTATGTCTTTTTCCTGATTGCTGTGCTAGGACTTCCAAAATTTAAATGTTGATATTAGAGGAAAAAATTTGAGCTTTCACCATTGAATATGATGTTGGCTGTGGGCTTCATATATATGGTCTTTCTTAAGTTGAGGTATGTTCTCTCTATACTCACTATGTTGGGAGTTTTTATCATAAATGGATGTTGAATTTTGTCAAATGCTTTTTCTGTATCTATTGAGATGGTCATATTATTTTTTTGTTTTGTTTTGTTAATGTGGTATATCACAATAATTGAGTTGTAAATGTTGAACCATCTTTGTATCCCTGGAGTAAATCCCTCTTGGTCATGTTATATGATCCTTTTAATGTATTGTTGAATTTGACTTTCTAATATTTTGTTGAGGATCTTTGCATTTATGTTTATGAGGGATATGGGCCTGTAATTTTCAGTTCTTGTGGCATTTTGTCTGGTTTTAGTAGCAGGGTAATGATGACCTTGTAAAATGAGTTTTCAAATGTTCTCTTCTCTTCCATTTTTTAAAAGAGTTTGAGAAGGATTGGTTTTAATTCTTCATTGAATGATCAGTAGAATGCTTGGGTTTTTTGTCTACATATTATCTACATAATATATTTTTAATGAACACTTTTTTATACATAGCCTCATCCTAGGAAATAATATCTATTGTCCCAGTTTTGACAATACATATTACTTTACTATCCCTTGAATTGAATAACCAATAACTTAAAATGTTTGTCCACACACTACCTAAAATCATCACACTTTGGGAAACATAAAATTATGGCACAAGTTGTAGTTTAGGGTGTTTTGAGATGGAAAACTAATGCCCACATCTATTTCCTACCATTCTTTTGCTTTACCTCACCATTCCCTATTTTTAAATTCACAAGGATACAAACCTAATAGGGAAAACTACATGAAATATCTAGATATATGGGACCCAGCTAGTCCCTGATTTATGAAAAATTTCAAACTGTTGATTGTTATGGTTAATTTTATGTGTCAACTTGCCTGGGCCACAGTTCCCAGATATGAGGTCAAACATTATTCTGGGTGTTTTTGTGAGGCTGGTTTTGAATGAGATTAACATTTAAATCATTATCTTTGAGTAAAACAGATTGCTCTCTTTAATGTGTGTGGGTGGGCCTCCTTCAATCAGGTGAAGGCCTGAATAGAACAAAAGGCTGAAGGCTGACCTTCCTCAAGCAAGAGAAAATTCTGCAGCAGACGGTCTTCAGACTTCAGCTGCAACATTGGCTCATGCTGGGTCTCCAGCCTGCCAGCCTTCATCATCAGATTTTGGATTTGCCAAACCTCCATGATTACATCAGCCAAATCCTTTAAAAAATTACACACACACACACACAGACACACACACACACACGTACACACTCTATTGGTTCTGCTAGAAAATCTGAGTAATATAGTTGACTTATGGGCAAAAGTTTATTAATTTTACATTAAACCAATCAGTTAATAAACAAGCTTGAGGGCTAGCTTATGCTTTGGAGGATATAAAATAGTGTATGAGACATGATATAGCCTCTGTCTTCTCTCTCTCACAGCCACAGGCTTGATTATCATGGTGATGAGAGGTGGCTAAATTGGGAGACATTGTAAAATACAGCAACTGAAGGTGTTTTCTTCCGAGTTATGAGTTTGATCTGGGAATGGATTCCTTTGAATCAGAAAAGTCCAAGATGAGGCAATTTGCATGATAGCAGTAAAACTTTGTAGGATTCTGTGAACCATGCTCATCTTTGAATATTCTACATTACTTTAGGGCTACAAAATTCATGGCTGCTAAAAAAGGAGCTCTAGGTCAAGAAATAGGTTTTTTAAAACTCTGGAAGGAATTAAATTCTGCAGTAAGAGGTCTAGTTTTTATTCTCTGGCCAGGAAAAAATGGAATCTCTCTCTCTCTCTCTCTCTCTCTCTCTCTCTCTCTCTCTCTCTCTCTCTCTGCCCTCCCTTTCCCTCCCTCTCCCCTCTCATTCACACACGCATGAGAGTGACAGAGAATGAGAGTGAGAAGAGTAAAGATGACAAGAATGTTAGAGTTCAGAACAGATCCATAAATGCTAGTATAGAGGCCAAGATACCAGCACTTTGTACAAAAGTCTCAGTTACCATGTTCAACCCAGGCCACAGAGTAGATGGGGGCCGCGCAATCTCTAATGGGATGAGCAGAAAAGCGTCTCTTGAAGGGCACAGTGAGTTACAGCTTGAACACTGTGGCATAGTTGTGGACTCCCAGAGAAAAAGGCAGCCAACAAATCTACCCTACAAAGACCCATTAGGATTTCTGAGAGCTCAGACCTGCTTCTGAGGCAAAGAGAGCAAAGTACAAATAGCACCAAATACCACAACCTCCTTGCACAAAAGCAAAGCAAAGTCATTCTTTTCATGTGGCAGGGTGGGGGCTTCCAGGCCAGTGCTGGCCTTTCACCATCGTTATCAGAAACACAAGTCGCTGATGTAAAGGTCAGCAGCGTGCAGAGCTTGTTTCTACCCTGGTGAGGAGAGTTTCCCCCAACTGAAGGCATCTAATTGGTTGCTGATGAGTCACAGCTGCTGAAGTCCACAGGCAGAAGCATCTGATTGGATACTGCACTGTTTCAGCATTCCCAGTCACTAGGTCTGTGATGAATGGTACAGAAGGAGCAAAAGCTATCATTTGGATCAATTAATATGATGAGAAAAGGGTGAGGGAAGCTACCTTCTCCCACATAACTAACCTAATAGCTATCCCTGCTGATTCATTTCCTCACCGCTTGTTAGAAGATTTCTTTAAAAATAGTAGTTCGCTAGATAGGAAACTTTGAATACTGTTTTTATTGGGTATTTTTTTCTGCTTACATCAGTGAGGTGAGTGTTACAAGCAGCAGGGCAAATACAGAGACAGTCGTGATGAAAAACTCAAAGGAGGACTCTGGCTAACAGAAAGGCTGTGGTATACAAGATGGAGCCTCTAGGACCCAATTCTAATCTTAGTCTGTTATCAATGTTTGTCTCAGAAACCTGCAAGTGCCATCTACAAGATAGATTTTCTTTCTCTTTCTCTCTAATCTCAATGCTGCTTATTTTCACAGGGCCTTGAAGCGTGGGCCCTCAGATCACATAGTGGAGTCTCTCATACATACAGTGCATCCCAAATGTTTAATTGCTAGGTCATAAGAAAGGTAATTAGCATATGTATAGGGCTTTGCATGCAATATTTATTTTGTATTCATGTCAACAGTACAAGAACTTGGCTAGTATACCTATTTATAAGATGAGGAAAATGAAAATCAGAACTTTTCAACTTGTACAAAGTTTTGGAGAAAGTGGGGGGAGCCAAAGGGGACCTCAGGACTTTCCTATGGTGGTGGCAACACAAGAAAGTGAAAACCCCCAGTGGTCAGGAAGTACATCACTCTGAGTTCTCACTTATGGGTCATTGAATATTGATTTGTTTATCAAACACTTATCGAGCCTTGCGTGCCAGGCTTTAAATGTACTAGAACTATAAAAATAATTGAGACGTGGATTTGGTCTCAAGATGCTCACTGTCCAGTGAGGGAAAGGACCAATATCATGCAGTAGGATAAAAGACAGCCCTATGCCCAAGGTAACATAAGAGCCCACAGGGGGAGCAGCTCACCAACTGCGGAATTCAAGGTTTTCAAACTATTTAGCCTTTGTAGATCCCAGCTTCACCATCTTCATTTGACATGTTTGTCCCAAGCAGAGATCCTTAACATGGTGTCCATGGATAGCAATCAGGGATACTTTGAAGCTTCTGAAAGTGTATATAAATTTGGTGTCCATATGTGCAGTTTTAGATAAGAAAAGGACCACTTTCTGAAAGTGTTCCTTGACTCACAGAAAGCTAAAATCTCTGATGAAGCCTTTTTAATCTCTAAGCATCCTTTAGAAGCTTTAAAATCAAAGGTCTCATGGCTACTGAGAGATTATAAAATCCAAAGTTTCTAATACAGAGAGGTTGTGCCATGGAGAAGTTTTGCTATAATATTGCTAGAAACAGGGGAGGAGGAAGAGGAGGAAAAAAGAAGGGAAATGAGGGTGGAGAGAAGAAGGAAGGAAAGAAGGAAAGGAAAAGAAAGGAAAAAAATGAAACTTAAGGTCACACCTGGGACTTCAGAATCAATTTGTCTTCTGCAAAAGATACTAAAGGCTTTTTATTTACTTTGGAGAAGATAGTTAACCCTATGGAACCATTAGAGACCAATAAAGCATTGAATCCAGATGAATTACCTCCTTGAAAGTTAAAGAATGCTTTGAGGGAGGTTAAGGAGCATCTGGCTGAGAATCCTTTTATAACTCATAATCCCAGCCATTCCTATTCTCTTTTCGGCAGCCATCTAGGTCTCACAGCTAGAGCTTCCCAACCCTGATCTACAGGCTCAGCCAGGCCTGGGCACTTGGAGGCAGAAAGCAAAACGTTCTCAAGTCAAGGACAAATCAAGGGTCCCAGATCATGAATTCAGAAGCTCTATGGTTTTCGACCTTGTGTCCCAAGGTTTTTGACCTTAGATCAAAGTTCAACAGTCTTGGTTTCAGACTATTCTTTAATTAATAATTGATGATTTTGTCATTTGATGTGTCTGGGCTCTGTTCTATTGCTGCTAGTTTTCCTTGCAGGATTCTAAAGTCCTTTGTTAATTCAACCCTTTCTTCCTTAAGATTGAGGTCTGTAAGAAAGGGACACTCAACCACAGCTCTATCTGTATTCACTATTCGAAGACCACAGGCTGACAAACAGCCTCTCATACTAGTTCTTATCCCTTCTTCCTCACTTGGCCTCAGACTTCTCTAACTTCACAACTTGACTGCTCTTGACTATATCCTGGTTTATTTAATACCTGGGCCTTGGTTATTTTTTGTGCTACCCCTTCCTATGCTGCCTGATCCCTCTTTCTGCCCCACAGGAGGTCAGATGTGATGTCTGAGCTATAAAACCAGGACCACAGAGACAACACCAAACAGTGTGTTGTAGAAAAATAAATTATTGGAAAGACTAGAATTTATCCCATTAAAGAAAGGTCAAAAGCAAATTTAGGAAATTTAGAGATCAGAAGATCTATCTTAAACCAGGAAGAGTTGTGGGAAAGTGTTCTGGGAAAGGATTATGCAGTATTAGAAATGCATAATGGTTAGCAAATCATTACGGATTTATAAAAAGAAGTCCCAGCTTGATAAGCATGTGTTATTTTAATAAGTACAATGCAAGAAGCAAGATAAAAGCAAATTAAGGGACTTCATGTATTTCCCCTAAAAGCTTAATGCCATTGCACCCAAAAGATTAATATGTGATGACAATCATGTACACATTTAGATGGCATTAAATAAATGCCTTGAGAGCAATTACAGGGCTGAAAACCAAGAATGATGGACAGAAATCACTGTCAGATGATGGAAACTGAGGAATTGGATGCTGAAAATGGCATTATTTGTTGGCAACTATTCATTTATTGGCTAGATAATAACTGAATATGTCATTTTCTAAGTAGCTAAATATTTGCAGTTGGTAGTGGGAGAGAGTAGCTTCTGCCTAGAGTTTGATAAGAGCAACATTTGAGAGTTGACATCCTCTATGTAATCTTTTTAGAATGAAAACTAGAAGGAAGTATGGGCCCTCTGCAAGGGTGTACTTTACTGGGATCAGGGAGGCGGGATGGATTTGCCTATGAAGAATTAATAGCATTCATTAAAGAAAGGACACATAAGACAGCATTGAATATTCAGAAGCAGACTGGCTTCTTGGACTCATCAAGAGGGGTTGAAGCCAAGATGTTCATGGGCCATCAGCACTTGTGAGCGGGCATTCTCCAATCCATAGAGCAGACTTCACTCTTTCTGCATAACTTGAGGGGAGCCAGAGAAGATGCTCTTGAACCATGGTGGTTATATCTTAGTTAAAGTCATTGGTTTGCTCTAACTTAGAGAGTCAACTTAGGAGAGGGAGTCATATCCATAAAGACACCTTCCTTCTCCTCGATAACAATGAGACCAGTAATGATTGAAAATACAAAAATTGCTCATGTTGCAAATTAATATTAATTTAATTAAAGGGATTAATATTAAATTATGGTAGAGTTAAGATAATAGCCTCTTATTTTACTTTTGTTATTATTTCAGCCCCACTTTCAGGTTGCTATATGTCCCCTTTGATGATTTTTAACCATATTGAGCTTTGGGTTGCCATGTCATCTAGACTCCCTATAGAAAAATGACTTAGGGCTTAGAGCTATGTGATCAATTAAGTAAATAAATCTTCAGGTCCATACTATTTCTTTACAGAATATAGATGATATATTTCCCTTATAAATGCTGTTGTAGTTGGGATTGGTGATGCATCCTAGAGGCTTGCCAGTCCTAGCAGTAATGAGTATTGATGTTGGCAGCAATATATATAAATATATACATATATACATATATGTATATATATTTTACATCTGAACTAGCATAAATTTTTTATTAGTTTCAGATATATAGTACATTGGTTAGATACAAAAAAAATGAAACTGGATCGCCTTTTTATGCCATATATAAAAATAAACTCAAAATGGATTAAAGACTTAAATGTGAGACCTGAAAACATAAAACTTTTGGAAGAAAACATAGGCAGTAAACTCTGGTATTGCTACTAGTAATTTCCTTTCTGATATATCTCCTTGGGCAAGAGAAACAGAAGAAAAAACAAACAAATGGGACTGAATCAAACTAAAGTTTTTGTACAGCAAAGGAAACCATCAAAAAATGAAAAGACAGCCTATGAAATGGGAGAAGATAATTACCCATGATACATCTGATAAGGGGATAATATCCAAAATTTATATTTTTAAAAATCGTGCATGTCCCTGAAATACAGGTGAAGTTTTACCAAATTTCTAAAGCCTATTCTTATATAAGCATAATGTTCTTTTATTTTTATTAAATTTATTGGGTGACATTGATTAATTAATTAAAATTATAGGTTTCAAATGTACAATTCAATAATATATCATCTGTATATCTGATTATACATTCACCACCCAAAGTCAAATCTCCTCCCGTTACCATGTATTTGACCCCCTTTACCCTTATCTACCTTCCCCCACCCTTTCCCTCTGCTAACCACTAAACTGTTGTCTGTGTCTAGGAGTTTTTGCTTGTGTATCTTGTTCATTTGTTGCTTTCAGTTTTATACCCCACATATGATTGAAATCATATGGTTTTCCACTTTTTCTGTCTGACTTATTTCATCTTTAAAGAAAAAAATATATAAACTCTTTAGTCAATAGAACAACCATAGACTGTTTATTGCAACTCAGTTATAAATTCCCAAACAGTGTAACTGACCTAATGTCACTTTTGAAAATATTTGTTTTAAAGCACCACACTAATACCAGTGCATAATCATCACTCCATATTTTCAATATATACTATTTTGTGTAATTGTTTACGTATTTCCTGCTTTCTTCCAAGAACTTAATACAGAACCTAACCTGGTTAGTTGGCAACAGGAACGAAGTATCGCAGAAAGAAGCATGCCAGAGTAAATTGTGCCTGGACTAGGCATCTGAAGACTTGGATTTAAGCTCTGGCTCAGCCATTTCATAATGTGTAGCAGATACTCTGGGGCCCCGCCCATGTCTCCTTCCTCGTAGCACAGTGTACAGGGCCCTGACTTCTGCCTTCCAGCACTGGCACCTATGTTTAAGAGCATTCTTGTGCTGCTGGAGCTCACCTAGCTGCTACTGTAGCAGGCCAAAGTGCCGAGGTATTACTGCCTCCTGGGAGCAACCCTCAAACCATGAGATAAAAAACTCCAATTTATTCATCCTAACTAGGCTAACTCTGAGGCACATGGTCTATACTGGCTCCCGGAGTTTCCCTAACAAAATTAAATGCCAATCCCCCACCGTGGCGATTGCCTTGATAATGCTGTATTGGCTTTCCCCCTTCCCTGTTTTGTTTTCCCACTTTCTCCTTGACTCATCTTTGCTTCTAGGGGAACCCAAAATAACACAGTTATTGGCCTTAAGAAGGTCAGCCACCCACTCAGTATCTCATGTATTAAATGACAGAATTTAACAAAGCTCCCTTTCGATTATAAAATTCTGTCATTTTAATGTTTTCCCCTGCTTCACATCTGGGCCTGGAGAAAGGTATCTGAAATTTATAACTAGTAATAGTGACCAGCTTGTGGCTTTCTTAACACCTTTCCAAACTAGAAACTTAGACAATGGAAATACCCAAAAGCAATAGGAATGGGAAGTCACATACTACATTCTTTCCCAGCATATAGTTACACTTCTGACTTTCTACATTTCTCGATAGCAAACTTAGACCTTAAGAACAACAACAACAAAATACATTATTTCAAATATACCTTGAAAAGCCATTAAAAAGCTATTTTCAAAAAACAGGACAAATTGCCAGATGAGAAAATCAAAGCTTAAAAAATGTTAAGTGACCATTCAGGAACTCAAGCAGTTCATGTCTGGGATCTGTGAGTTTTCTGCCACATTCCATTTCTTCATGTTACCCAAAGTTCTATTATATATTAAAAGTGTTTGTATTTTCTTTGGTGGATTTTTTTCTTCAGGATTCATGTTTTCTGAACTGTGATGATAAAACATTAAAAATCCATTTCATGGGAAAAGCCACTTCCCACTTGGGTGGTGAGCTTGAAATGGATGCCCCATTACAGATCTCTTTGGCACTTCCTGGGCCATTATATGAAATGTCTTCTTATCCACAGTATCTCATAGCATCTCTTTTTAAGCATACAATGTCTAATATTGGGCAGCATACTCGAAGAATGTAATAAATGTAGAGATTTCAGGCATGCATAGAAGAATCCTATTTACCTCCCTTACCTTCCCCACTCACTAGTGGATTTCTGAACTATTCCATCCATTTAGCTTAACAGTTTGATTCCTGCTAAAATGAAAATATCCTTGATATGAGTCACAGTGGAAGCTGTTTCTAGTCATTTTCACTATGAATGATTTTAGGTCCTTTTCTAAAAAACAGACCTGATAGAGAAAAGAGAAGTATCCACAAATTGATCATCTTAAGTGGGAAAAGTGGTAGAAGAACAATGAAGAACAATGGAAACAGTGATAGACGCAGAAGAGAATGTGGAACAGCATCATGGCATATCTGACTTCATGATCTGCCTGAGTCCAAGACAAGGAGCCAACGAATAAATTTACTAGCCATGTTTTCATGGGCGAATCATTGACTTAATGAACGTTTTTCTATTTATAAATGATGGATTAGGCCTACTGATCTCCAAGTTCTTTTTAGTTCTGTAATCCTACTCATTTGATTCCACTTATTACTTGCTCCCATGGACATGGTAACGAAGGCGAATGATAAAATCAGTTTCTGGTTTCCTGAATATTAGCTAGGAAACCAAAAAATGGTAATGAGATTTTGTGTTTGAGCACATAATCTGCAAAAGAATCTTCAAAATGAGAAATGAAGCAAGGCAAACTAGAGAGCTAGCAATTCGCATTATTCACGAGCAGGCTTGAACACGTGCTTATAATGGACCCATAGCAATTGGGCAAGGTACGGAAAACTGAAAGGTTATACCTAGTGTGCTATGCCTGATTTTTCTTCTAGGTCTAACCTAGAGGCTGCTTAAGGGCTGTGTGGGACAGCTAACCAGACAGAAACAAACAGGCTCTTTCTAGCACTCAATCTCCATTTTTCTGTTTTTCAGTGTGCCAGGCACTGTGACCACTGCTTGGATTTCCCTAGACATAGAGCCTGCAACAAAGAATCAACTGCTAGTAATTTATTTAGAAGGGTCAGCAAATATTGGTAGAGAAGTAGGGACTTGATACAAGGAAGAGAAGACAACCAGTAAAAGGTGCATTACAAAGCTAGCTACTACTATGGGCAACTGGAGCTTAATTCTGCAAAGGAACTCATGGAAACCATATAAAACATATGCTTCAGATTTATCCCTCCTAAGGGTCATGGGGGCTGAGGTATTTATGGCACAACTCCCATCACTCTTTGACTCAAGGTACTCCTGTGAGATGTTATTTTCCCAGTACTTCCTGGCATACATGTGGGAAGGCAAAACAAACCGTGATGGCCAGAGAAAGCAAAGCCCTCTAACAAAAAAATGCAGGTTAGAAGTTAGACCAGGGAACAGTGAATGAGTAAAGGTGAGGGGATATGGATATGTTAAAAACAGCATAACTATACGAGATCATCTCGAAAGATCCTTACAACAACCCTGTGAGGTGGATATTATTTCTATCTCTGTTATTCCGATGAGAAAATGGATGATCAGAGACTCTGTCTCATAAGGGGCAGAGTTGAGATTGAAATCAAAATGTCTGTCACAAAATAGACCATCTTGTTAAACACTGCACTTCCGCATAATGCAAATAAAGGAGTAGGTGGATGTGTCATCTGTGGCAAGACTTGACCTAAATGCCCCTCCTTCTATGAAGTACTCCCCGATTCTGTCATCGCTTTTCCTGTATGTGGCCACAGACCTTCCTTTATATCGCCACAGGAACAGTTACCACACCTCATTATAATTATTTATGTTCATCTTTCTTACTGAATAAGAGTTTCTTGGGTTGTAGAGGACATCGCTTTCTTGATTTTTACATCCCCCTAAACAAACAATTCACACATAGAAGAAGCCCTTCAATTAATGATGATAAAATAACAATGCCTGGAGTTTTTGATAGAGGCTTAAATTAACAATGATTTATCCATTCAATGCAGCTGGTATTGATGGAGTTCCTACTATGTGCTAAGAAAGAAATAGATACAGAAGCGAAAGTAGAAAAACAAATGCCATTCAAAGGCATATTTATACATGTAAGCTTGGTTATCTCTTTTCTAAATATTTCTGCCTAGTCAATTCAGGTTTGATTAAATTTTTGTAATTCTTATAGATGATGAGAGAAAACAGTGTTTCTTTTGAATCTCATTTTACTCATGTGTGATAAACACCAAGAAACATGTAAAGGATGAAATCTGTTTAATTTGTTTTATACAAGCTAGGGCTGTGTATGAATACCTGGTTCTTAGATTCTACATTTTATAACATTATGTCTAGTGTCAAAATGAACTTATTTCGAATACACACCAAAATCTTATAGTTTGTAGCCAGTGCTTCCTTTGACTGCTGATATACCTCATTGGGTACAAGCCAGGTGGGCAGTAATTTTCTCCATATTTCCACTGCACAGCAAGAAGCAGTTAATTTCCAGGCACATATTGCTTTAATTTCAGTTACCCTAATCATTTTTCTGTACAGTGCCAGGGTCCTCCTGCCAGGGGCTATAATTTTATAAGACAAGGACTCTTGAAAATGTATGTGAAAGATTAGTGGGCGTGCCTGAAATGCTTCCTTTCTCACTTGGTACTGTGCAAAGCCTCAGGTGAAAGCTTTAAGAGGTGTTTACATTTGAAGAATTGATTTTGGATGAACTCTGGAGAAAAACTCAGCTTTTCTGTGGAGTTTAGTCATTAGAATTGGGACGGGATCTCATGTCCCTGAGATGATGTTGTGGAGAAGAGTATGCAGGCTCCATGTGGAAACACATCTCTCTTGTGCTTCCCTTTTTTTTTTTTGGAAGGAATATTGATTCTCAATTTGAGTTGGGATTAACAGAGAAAAGAGCAAGTTTATTCCAGGCCAGTCAGAATCTTTAATACAGACCAGGGGAGAAGCAGGAAGTTGGTGATGGTCTCTGGGAAAACAAAAATGTCAAATTCATGTACAAGAAGACAAAATGCTTGGTACTGGCCCCAAGGCCTCAGGGCTTTATTACAGTGGGCTGCATAGGCATGGTGCCATATGCCAGCAGAAAACCAGTGTGTAATGACACCAACTGAAATTGTAAGTGTGATGTTAGTTCAGTCCATAGCATCTAAACCAAGAAGTTTATAGAAAAGGACATATCCCAAATACAGAATTATCCCTCCAAGTTACCAAGTGGGAAACACATAACGTCATTTGTCTCATCCTTATTGGCAGGGAGATTGCCAGGGAAACTGGGGGAAGGGGCTAGAAAAAAAATTTCCACATTACAAGTACTCATTTAACAAATACGTGGTATCTACTATGTGATATTCCAGTGTTTTTCATTGTTTAAAACTCACAGTCAAACCGTATTGGTGTGTCATGAAATCAATTTTATGGGTATCAACTGGATTTTTAATGATATAAAAAAGAATAGAATAAAGAAAAATGAAATTGCAGAATGCATCTCACAGTAAGGGTATTATTTCATAAAACTTGTTTCAGTTTGTGTGTGTATATATATCATATATATGTCTGTATGTATATGATATATATGATATATATATGTCATATATATCATATATATGTCTGTATATCCACTTATATGTAGATGCATATTCATTATATTCTGAGATGGAAGAATGGACTCAGATAATATAAATGCATTTTTCTTATTATAGATTATCATCGAAATAGTTTGAAAATCATTGTGTTACATCCTAAGACATATAAATAAATATAAACCATGTATATTCACTGCCATTTAGAATCCTACAATCTAGTGAGACATGAAGAAAAGGGAAATGAATATTTATTTTATACATCACTCACCACAATCATGTGCATAGGCTATTTCACCTAGTTCTCATGACAGTCTCAGATGTAACATTATTGCTATCATCATTTTACAGGAGAAGAAATGAAATAATTTGACCAAGGCAATGCAACCCACCCCAAATAGATAGGGTCTAAATTCATAGCCTGGTCTGACTGTTGACACCATGATTTCCTCTACATTCTACAACCTTCCTGAAAAGGTAGCAAATGTGTGTAAAATGGGTAATGTGAACAGGGAGAAACTTGGAATTTTAAAGAGGGGAGAGGAATCTATTAGCTGTCAAGGGAGGAAACAAAGTTTCATAGAGAAGGTAGGATTTGATTTTAACCTGAAGTTAGGAGAGGAAAGGAAGCAGGAATGAATTCCAAACAGCATATAGTGTATGAGCAAAGTCTTAAAGTTGGGGGTTTATGTGGAGTGTCTAGGGCCCAGGGAAATAAACTCATCTGGCTGGAGGGGAGATGTGTTTGGAGACTAAAGAGAGAAAGCCGGGATATAAATTGGCCCTGCAAGATATTGATTATGTATCATGTGTCAGGCACTGTACAGGCTAAGAGATTTTTATACATTATTTTATTTAATACTTCTGACAGCTCTGTGTGGTGGATATTATGATGTTTATTATAAATAGGAGTAAATGAGACTGAAGTGGGTTCTATAAGTTGTCCAAAATGTTGGTATGGTGCTGGATTCCAAGATACATATGTCCGAATCTAAAGCTTGTGTTGATAACTACTCTGCCATACATTGGAAATGATTCATAGATAAAGCAGTGAATTTGCTTTTGTTTGCACCCCACAGCTGAACCATCAACACATCCTGTCCTCTGTTTCTTTAAAACATATGCAGAATCTGATCAGTTCTCACTACCTCACAGTCCAAATCACTACATCTCATAACTAACGCAGCTGCCTCCTAACTAGACTCCCTAGAAATGATACAGTATTTGTCTTTCTCTGTCTTATTTCACTTAGCATAATACATAATGTGTTTTTAGTCTCTAACTCACTTATTTTCACTCTGATTTTTATAATTTCCTTTCTTCTACCAACTTTGGGCTTTTTTTGGTTATTCTTTTTCTAATTCCTAGTAAAGTTTTTCTACTTTTTCTAGTTCAAGGAAAGTTAGAATGTTTATCTGAGGTCTTGTCTGGTTGTTTCTTGAGTTAAGCCTGTGTTGCTATGAATTTTCCTTTTAGTACTGATTTTTCTGTGTCCTAAAGATTTTAGAACATTGTGTTTCCATTTTCATTGTCCTAGGTTTTTTTTTATTTCCTATTTGATTTCTTTGTTGACCCATTGACCCATTGATTATTCAATAACATGTTCAGTCTCCACATGCATGTTTTTTTTTTCTCCCAGTTTTCTTCTCGTAATTGATTTCTGGTTTTATACTGTTGTGCTCAGAAAAGATGCTTGATATGATTCCATTTTCTTAAATTTACTGAGACTTGTTTTGTGACCTAACATGTTATATTTCCTGGAGAATGTTACATGTGCACTTGAAAAGAATGTGTATTCTGCTGCTTTAGGATAAAATGTTCAATATGTATAAATTAAATTTGTCTGGTTTAATGTGCCATTTTAAACCAATAATTTTCTATTGATTTTCTGTCTGGAGGCCTATCAGTTGATGTAACTGCGTTGCTAAAGTCCCCTGCATTAGTATGTTGCTTTCTATCTCCCTTTAGGTCTGTTAAAAGTGCTTTATATATTTAGGAGCTTGTACGTTGGGTGCATAAATCTTTACAAATGTTTAATCATCTTGTTGTATTGACCCCTTTATCACTATGTAATTCCTTCTTTGTCTTTTGTTACAGTCTTTGTTTTAAAGTCTATTTCATCCAATGTAAGTATTGCTACCTGAGCATTCTGTTTCCATTCGCATGAAATACCTGTTATTCACCTTTTCACTTTCAGTCTGTATGTGTCTTTCTGTTTGAAGTGACTCTTGTAGGCATTATATAGATGAGTCTTATAATTTTATTTATTCAGCCATCCTATGTCTTTTGACTGGAGAATTTAGTTAATTTATATTTAGAGTAATTATTGACAGGTATGTGCCTATTGCCATTTTGTTCACTGTTTTCTGGCTGTTTTTTTTTTAGCTCCTCTATGTTCCTTTCTTCTTCTCCTTCTTTCTTCCCTTGTGGTTTGATGGCTTTCTTTAGTGTTATGTTTATATTCCTTTTCTGTTGTCTTTAGTGTACTTATTATAAGTTTTTCTTTGTGGTTACCATGAAGTTCACATATAACATACTATGTATATAACAGTCCCTTTTAAGTTGATGATAACAAATTTAAACACATTCCAAAGCTTTACATTTTTACTCCTCCCCCACATTTTATACTTTTGATGACACATTTTACATCTTATTATTTTAGGTATCCCTTACCTAATTATTGTATTTTTAATTAATTTTGCCACTTTTGTCTTTTACCTTTCATACTAGCTTTATAAGTCTCTAATCCACTATCTTTATTATTATTTACCTTTTCTGGTGTGGTTTTTACTTTTACATGTTTTCTTATTATTCATTAATGCCTTTTCTTTTTTGCTTAGAGTAGTGCCTTTAACATTTCTTCTAAAGCCAGTTCAGTGGTGATGAACTACTTTAGCTTTTGTTTATCTGGGAAACTCGTAATTTCTCCTTCAATCCTGGGTAAAGAATTCTTGGTTGAAAATTTTTTCCTTTCAGCACTTTGAACATGCCATGCCACTCCCTTCTGACCTGTAAAGTTTCTGCCAAAAAAATTTGCTGATGGCCTTTTGGAGTTCCCTTTGTATGTAGCAAGTTGTTTTTCTTTTGCTGCTTTTAAGATTCTCTCTTTATCCTTAACTTTTATCGTTTTAATTATAATGTATCTTGGTATTTTCTTTTTAGGCTCATTATTTGGTGTTCTCTTGGCATGCTGGACCTGGGTGTCTGTTTCTTTCCCCAGATTAGGGAAGTTTTCAGCCATTATCTCTTCAAAAATTTTTTCTAGCTTTTCTCTCTTTCTCTTCTCCTTCTGGTACCTGTATGATGCAAATATCATTCCTCTTGATGTTGTCCCAGAGGTCTCTTAAGTTATTCTCACTTCTTTTAATTATTATTATTATTATCATTATTATTATTATTATTATTATTATTATTATTATTATTTCTTTTCAGTCTGGCTATTTTCCATTGCTTTCTTTTCCAGCTTGCTGATTTGTGCTTCCATTTCATCCATTCTTCTGTTGAACGCCTCTAGTGTATTTTTTAGTTCAATTATAACTTCTTTTGGTACTTTCTTTTACTTTCTCTCTCTCTGTTCAAGTTCTCACTGTGTTCATCCATTCTTCTCCCGAGATTGGTGAACATCTTTCTGATCATTACTTTTAACTCTTTATCAATTAGGTTGTTTATTTTTATTTCATTAAGGTCTTTTTCTGGAGGTTTATTTTGTTCTTTGGCTTTGAACATATTCCTCTTTTCATTTTGCTTATCTCTCCATATTTGACTCTATGTATTAGGTGAAATAGCTACCTCCCTCAGTCTTGAAGGAGTGGTCTTATGTAGGAGATGTTTCCTATAGTCCAGAAGCAGAATTTCCCCTGTCCACCAGAGACATACTATATAGGTTTTCGTAGCGGGTGGTGCCTGTGCCCACCAGCTGTGGTAGGGTTTCAGCTGCTTTGTGGGGAAGGCAGAGCTCTGGGCATTTTCTTGGCCTGCTTACTCCACTACTGGGCAGTAAGAGTGGAGTCAAGACACATGCCCAACCAGTTGCATTTTGGACTATGCATAGGGTGTGTAGGACTTGGGGTGCTATTCTGGCCTGATTGCAGCTTGGCTGTTGCATGGGTGTGGCAGAGCATGGGGTACCTTCCTAGCCCAGTTTTGGTATGGCTGCTGTGTGGGGAATGATGAGTCTGGGGTGCTTGTCCAGCCTGGTTACAGCTCTGCTGCTGTATATGAAGGGTGGGGCTTAGGGTACTCACCGGCCCAAGAAGGGCAGGGCTTGGGGTACTCACTCCTTTTGATTATGGCCTAAGGTGGTAGGAACGTCCCCAGTGGTGCTAGCAGGCTTCAAAAATGTCCACAACAGGTTAGGATGAGATTATAAAAATGGCACATTCCAGTGCTTCCAATCTCAGATAAAGTTTTTGCAGGTTCCTACCTCTCAGGCAGCCCCTTTAAAGTTTAATAAGTAGGTTTCCCTCACTTATGGTGTAGACACTTTTCAAACTGTAGTTTTTGTACTGAATCTCAGAGGGAATGGGTCTACATATGAGCCCTTTAAGAACAGTTTCTCCATTCCCTACAGTTCTGTGTTTCTCCTGGACTTAACGCCCACTGATTCTCAAAAGAAGATGTTTTGAGGACTCTCCTATGGGGCACCTGATGTGGGGCTCAATCCCTTCACTCCTCAAGGCAGAGTTTCATTTTTGGTAGGCACTATCTCTCCTACTTGTAGGTCACTGTTTCTGGGGTGGGGTCCCAGGTGAGGCCATGTCTCTGCCTCTCTTACCCTTCTCAGTGCATCTGTTTTATCTTTTGTTGTGGGGGCATTGTTCCTCTAGTTCTCAGAAAGAATGAAAGGAACATTTTAGAGGAAAATTATTCCATACATAGCTGTAAATTTGTTGTGTCCATGGGAGGCGGTAAGTTCAGGGTCTTACTATGCTGTCATCTTGAACCCCCTTCAGGTCCTGTCCAATTTAGACATCTTACACTAATAGTAGAAGGCTATCTACATTTAGTACATTTTAAAATGTGCAGGAAAATGCAGAGTCTACAGTTATTCTTAAACCTATGCTCGTTTTCTATATGGCAACCTAGACTTTAAATAACATTAATCTATGTCCTCACTAGTATCTGGTGCTAATAAGTACCTTTTTTTAGAACAGTAAGTTTTGTTTGATGAACATGTTCATTAAAATTTAGCCCAAGGCAAATTTATTAAACTAAGCCCTTATACTTGGAAGCAACAAACTTTTTAAAATATTTAATCTGTTAGTAAAAGAGTTCAAATACTTCCTTCTTAGTTTCTCTACATTTAAAATGGTTGATTTTATTGTATTTGATTGTTCCAAGTTTCTTGATCAATGTTGAAATGACTCATGTTCTGGCTTACATTAAAACAGTATTTCCCAAACTACATTTCACAGAATACTAATCCTACAAGTGTTAATTGGTGATGTTCAGGGGAAGAAAGAACTGTTTCCATGGTCAAATGAATTCTGGAAATGCTTGATTAGATGAAGAACAAAGTTTAACAAGTTTATCATTGTGAGACTTCTTACAACCTTTAATAGTATGAATTGTGAATTACAAGAGGAGGGGTTTATTTTCAGGAATTTCAAACTGCTTTCACCATGGAAAATATTTTCTGACAGCTATCTAGCCACAGTAGTGTTCCACGGAACACAATATGGGAAACACGGGGTAAAGCCCCAGCAAGAGTAGGATTATTAATAACAAGAGTATCTGTATAGTGGAAAACCTGCCCTGGAGCCTATTTGCCATGTAAGCAGTCTGACTGCTCTAAAGTCACCATGCTGTTAGGAAGCCCAAACTAGCTTAAAATACCTGTTGTTCAGAGACACTGAAATTTCTGTTGCACGTGTCACTGATAATAATATCCAATTGCAATTTTATATATTTCACTCTGTGGGAGGTAAGGATGACCTAGCTATGATAAAAAGAGAGAGAACACAGAGCAATTACAAAGCATTTTTTTCATTCTGATTAATCTTTAAAAAAATCTTCCAATATACATTTTGCCTCTGTGAGATAAAGACTGAATTCTGATGAGACACATCCCAAAGGTGATGTGTTTTTAATACCTTCAAGTAGGAAATGACCACTCCAATTTTTAAGCTGAGTTACCAGGGTAACCATATGTCATGGTATGCCCAGGACAATCCAGATTTGCACCTGTTATTTCTGTGTAATTATTAATAATATTCCTTTTAATCTAAAACATGTAGTACCATTTTGAATGATAAATTATATAGTCATCCCAATTACCCATGTGTTTTACCCATATTATGTTTTCCAAAGAGGTTGCATCTCCTGTCTACATGCCACTCTCCCATGAAGAGCTAGAGCCTAATTTCTCTCCCTTGGAATCTTAGAGCGCCTGGGGTGCAGTTGTAACCAATAAAATACAATAGAAGTGGTACTGTCTGACTTCTCAGCTGAAGACATAAAAAGCAATTTGCTATACTTTCACTCAGTGGAAAACCTGCCCTGGAGCCTATTTGCCATGTAAGCAGTCTGACTCCTCTAAAGTCACCATGCTGTTAGGAAGCCCAAAGTAGCACAATGGGGAGATCGCATGAGGAAGTCCTGAGGCCACATGGAGGAAGAGATGCCCAACCAGCCCTAGATGTTCCATCTCTAGTCGATCAGACTGCAACTATGTGAGGGATCCTGAGTTAAAAGTGTCAGCCACATACTTCCTGGAATCCTGATCCACAGACATCATGAGAGATAAGACATGTCACTGTTTTAAGCCACTAAGTTTTGGGGTGATTTGTGATACAATGAAAGATAAATGGAGCACTCTGGAATTTAGATCAGATATAATAGATTGGAGTACTTTGGGTCCAATTAACTTGTTTTGAATTGGAACTTAAGCATTAGATATTGAATTAACGATTTAAAATTCAAGTATAATCTTGAGACTACATATAAACCGTACATCTAAGTACCACCTATCCAAATATAAACTTGCAAAATTACATAATTTGGTAAAAAACAAAATACCAAGGAACGAATTTATTTCCTTTCTTTCAGCTCTGATTTTACCTCTTGTTTTAAATGTGTATAGAAAATAGTAAATAAAACATATCTGTTTAGCTTAAAGGGTTATAGCAAAAGGAATTTCTGTGTATTCATTTGCTATCCAACCACAGAAATTGAACATAACTAGAACCTTTGAAGTACCCCCTGCCAAGTTTCCCTTCCTGAATTGCCTATGTTACTCCTTCCCAAAAGTATCCACTATGCCAAAATTCGAATTCTTTATTCCTTAATTTCTCTGTATATTTTTACACCTCACACACTTTTCCTGAAACAACATATTATTTATTTTCCCAGGTTTTGAACATGGAACCATGCAGTATGTTGTTTTTTGTTTGTTTGCTTGCTTGCTTTTTTTACCATTGATTCCGCTCACATGTACATTTCTGAGGTGTATACATGTTAGCGTGTGTAGCTGTGGTTCTTCCTCTTTTACACAGCTCTTATTCCAATTAATTAAGTTGTTGGGAAACAAATGCTGCATGCTCACTTGCCTCAGAAGTTTCCATGAAGTAAAATGAATAAACAGGGATAAAACCAAAAACTCTATAGCTGATTTAGAAGTGTCTACAATCCACAGGTAAAGAAAAATTAACAAATGTGTTCATATCTCAGTTCTGAAGGACTTAAGTCAAAATACTTTGCTCTATGAGGCAAGTTCATATTTTATCTAGGTCAGAAAGCAGCTTGATATTTGCATCATCTTAACCTAGAAATTAAAAAAAAAATTCCTTAACACACCATCAGTCTTTTCTCACTATGATCATACTAGTGTCATAGGTTCCTTATACAATCACCCATTCTACTTCTTTCTCTTGGGTTCAATGTTATTTGGGTGTCATGTGACTGATTCTGACAAATAGAAAGTGAGATGATATCAATGTATCCCTCTCCAAGGCCTTACCCTATATATGCCTTAATGCAAATTCTCAAAGATAGCTATATTATAAGATGAAAGGAATCTGGGTTCCAGAGTTACCCTAGGAAGAGATCTGTCAGGGAGAGTTTAGTTGTCCAACTGACACTGGGCTGTGAAATAACTGAGAAAGAAATCATTTTTTAGCAAGTCACTTAATTTTTTGATTTGTTTGTTACAGCAGCATACCTCACCTATTCTGATCACTACCATCATTAATAAATGTTATAGAATGCAATGTCAGGAACTGGAGGACATTACCTTGAAGTTTGTTTTTTTCTTTCTTTTTAATTGTATTCTCACAGAAGACCAGTTTTTGTTAGGTTGGAAGAGATAAAACTCTATTAAAGAATACCAAATACCATTGATTGAGGCCTTACTATTTGCCTTGAAATTTTCCAAATAACCTAAAAGCAAAATTTACTGGTTTACTCATAGCAGCCCTCTGAAAGCGGTACTATATAGTCATCACCATCTATCTCTGAGGGACTTGAGGCCTAGATATGAGAAGAAACAATCAAAATTTCAGAGCAAATGAGTTCCAGAATGATGATTTGAACTTGAGTCCTTCTCCAAATTTCATGCTGTGAAAAATGGTGCATGATTTAACTTTAAAGCTCCGGCAACAATGCAGTTTAATAGAAAATAATTCTAACTAGAGACAGTGGTTGAAAAGATTTCAGTTTTTCCCTGCCATATTTTCCACATTTTCACTGTAAGCTTACTGGAGCAGTACAAGATAGGAAATACCCTCACTATGGCTTCTTGTCTTGGATGTCTCATTGTTGTCACTGCCAGGAAAGCAAACTCTAGAGAGAAGAGGGAGAGAAGTCTGAGAACAGCCTCTGTGATGTACATTAAACAGCCCCTTGGAATCATTCAGAGCTGCTGGCAACCCAAAGATACGTTGAGCTGCTTGTGTCTGTGTTGAATTTGCAAATCCACTACCATTTTACAGGTGAGGATTTGAAATGCCCGAAAATGAATGTTGAGGCATTGTGGCTGTTTAGGTATTTCAAATTCCATGTAGAGCTTGATATATGATTGTCACTAAGTAGAATTTACAAATGACATATTCATTAGACATTGATGAATTTCAAAAGATGAAGAGGTCCAGATAAACATCCTCAGATTCTGAAACTTATCATTTGTGCTTTTAAACAGGCTAATGTTTACCTTGTTAGCTTAGAAGCTAACTACTTTCATGATGCCTTCTGAGTATGGAAATTTTCGTTTATAAAATAACCTACTTTTCATGAATTAAAGGAAGACAGGACTGTAAAGTCCATATGGAAAATAAAGAGCCTTTTAAGATAATATAATACGATGCAAAGAAGCAGCATAAAAGAAGAGAGGTGAAATGGAATAGGAAAAAGATGAGAAAATGAAATAGAGACAGAGGGGGAAATATCACATCTAGAATGGGAGTAAGACATAGAGGAAGAACATTTTTGAAAAGGAGTATGCTTAACTATTTATAATATCCATGAAGAAATACTGTGAGTAATGGTTTAAGAACATTCTTCATTAAAGTGGGCTTAAGGAAAGATAGTCAATCTATTTTACTTACTAAAGGGAAAGATAATGCTTAATAATTTGAAACAATAAATAATCCTAAAACATTCATTTTGTACTTATCCTCGGGATGCATTTAGATGATTTCTGCTCCTTATATGTACCCATACAAACACATACATTTTGTGTTCCCTCTCAGTTCTTACCCACTATAAATATATGGGTGCACATGGAAGAATCCACCCCACTCACATCCCATATCAATACAGATAAACCACTTAAGAAGGATGGAATTAATATGGTTGCCTCATAATCCTCAGTAAGCTATAAAGGTTTTCTTTTTGAACAGCAGATGAGATAATATGCCTATGGTATCAGGATGATGTTTCCTGTCAGCAGAGGGAGAAGGGAGAGAAGAGATAAAAGAGGAAGTCCCTTTAATCTGAATTACTTTGTGACTAGAAACTCACAAGTACAGCCTGGAAGGTCTGGACAGTTACTGCACTGCTGCTCATGTGGTGCTGATAAGCAATGCAGTTTATTTCCATCGTCTCAGGATAACTGTAGGGAGGCCACCTGCAGGCATGAGCGAAAGGAAAAGTAAGGAGGGGCAGGAAGCCTCAGAGAGTATCTCCTCTGATAATCTGGCTTTACCACCATTTATTACCCTTGTCTTTATTCCCAAGACTGTATCCCATCCTCCTTATACACCTTAGTGCACAAGTGCAAGGGTTAGTAGTATAGTTGACTAAGAAAAAAGGATGATATGCTTAATAGCAGCAATTGAGATGAATTCCAAAATCTGTCTATGGATTTATGTCGAGTGTCTGGCTCAGTTCCAAGCACACAGTTGGCACACAAGATAATAGTTTTCTTCCTTTCTTATTACCCTTTCTCTCTTAATCTCCCATTTTCCAGGTTGGTTTATTTGGAGTTGGTATCTGGGAGTAGGTTGACTAGATTTCTGTATGGTCTTTTGTCTCAACAAAGCAGGCTACAGACACCAAAATTCTGAGAACCACAATTCCATGAAATGTGCAATAACTTATCAAAAATAAGATTAGTCATTTGGGCCTGTGTTCTTCCTCTTACTATTGGAAAGAATGAGAAAGAATAACTCTTTCCCACTTCCTAACTTGTTTCTAATAAAATGATTTCGATACTGAAAATATTTTTATCTCATAAAGTTGTTGTCTTATATTTCTCTAGAAATAAATTGGCATCAATAGTAACAAAAACAATGGCTTTCATGCATTGAGAAATTGCAGCCATTGGCCAGTAAGTGAAGTAATTTTCATATATAATCTCATTTTGTATTTACAACAATTTTCAAAGAGGTTATTATCCCTAACTTATGACTTTCAGATTATAATTAAATAAACTGAATAAGAACATTGGTAAATTATCAAAAAAATGTTTAATACATTCTGAAATTCTACTAGAACTTCCATTAATCTTTACTGAAAAGTAAGTTCCAGATTGCAGTGTTTCTTTTATAAGCATGAGCTAACCATAATAAGGCTGAGCTGAAGGATGTAGATGACTCATTTTATGATCACCTCCCTTTGCCTGCCTTTAGCTAACACCATCAAGCACTTCCTTATGTTACCATTTAAACTCATCCAAATAAATTAATTGATGGAAAGATATTGGAGATTATGTAATTACTTCCTCTGGCTCTGGTGGTGTAGCCATCTGACTTCCAGGCAGCAAGACGAGATCTAAATTAAATGCAAATAATTGTTCACAATTAGGAAATGAAATGACTGGAGAACCCCATGGTATTTTAAACAAGCTAATGTACTTGTCATCAATCAACAGTTGAGGCTTTGTAGCATGTACTTGGCTTGAGTCCCAATGATGACATTGTGCACAGCGGCAAGTTCTCTTGCACCAGAGACAATTCTCTTGGATGCAACCTTCAGCATGAAGTGAACCTTTGCAGGAGTGTATACATAAAAAAGTACTAGCAGTTCAAGTTTGGGGTGCATGGTTGATTTCAGGTCATGCAGTGACTTGTAATATAAAAGTTTACCTAGAAAATCATTTAAGTTAATCATCTTGGGCATCTAAGGGACTGATGAAGAGTTTTCTCAAGGGAAAACACGTCTAGCTTTCTCTCAAAGCAGTTAAGATGGTAGGTTTTGTGTTGCCTTGCTTTAGTTTCCAGACAAATAAACTATTAATTTCTAAGATGTTTCTCAGGATCCTTGGTGATGGCCTTGATGCCAGGAGATTTATCCATACCTACCATGACCACATCTAACCAAATAAAAAGACTTCATTACCTTTGAACCTGTTTTAAAAAGAGGCTACATTTTCAAAAAGACAAGGGCAGGATAATGAGGGAGAAAACATAAATTTGAATAAAAAAGCTTCCAAGAAAATGACCTTACTAGTCTAATAGCTTAGATGAATATGAAGGTTTTTATATAAACACTACTAGTATTCATTTAGTATAGGTAGGAGACAGCAACAAAAATTGGAAAATAGCTTGGATGTGATCACTGAAGGGACAGAGGGAGGCAAAATACATAAGCTTCCTGAGTACAAATCTCAGTGTCACCAGAGAGAGCACAGTTGGAATGTCCCTCTTTCCTGATTAGCAACCATCTAATCAAGAACATGGAGTGCCTGCCAGGTCTATATACATTTCATGTCGAAAAACAGAAGGGTTCAGGCCATGATGTTTTTAACCTATTGTATGTACCAGTTTAAGAACAATTTAAACAGTAATTCTTTGGGAAATTTGAGGAGATGGAGGAGAGAGTAGTTCTTTTTAAATGAAAGAAAGTCTTTTCAGATGTTGTTAAAGAAATCCAAAATCTCAACATTTATCTACAGGTAGCTAAGGTAGGAGGACATAGGGGTAAATCAGAAAATCCCAAACACATATACGCAAGTATATTTACACATTTAAATTGAATAGTTGTTCAAAGAAACACTCCTGTTTTTGAATGTTTCACTCTTTCCTAATGAATAATCATTCATTGTTGAGGGGTTCCAGAGGATGAAAAGGAAAACTGGTTGTTTGGGGTTGGTCAGATCTGAAAACAATGATGAAACACACTTTTGAAAAGGGGCTGGATTTGCATTTTGACTAGTGATGACATTACAAATAAAGCTATGCCTTTACCATTCACGTAAGTATGAGAGAGGTCGGAATTAGAATGATCTCTCTGAAAAGCAGATCTGATGATATTCCTCTCCAAAGTTAGCTAATATCTTAACTCCTTAACAATCTACCCCAGAACGTTATTCTCTGTTCCATCTCTCTTCCCCTGCATTTTGCCACATTTCCCTCGCCAGGCCCTCCACAAATTCACTCTAGGTTTCAACTTCATTGAAGCTGTCTTTTCTCAGCACACTGTGCTCTTCCAGGCTTCTGAGGTTTGCACACACTGTTGCAGTGATTTAGACACCTCTCCGCTCATCCGTTTTCTGTACGAAAGTTTATACTATTCTTTAAAGCTTTGTCCAAACTTCCATGTCCAAAATTATTCATTCCCTGCAAGAGCAGTTGTATATACCCTATAACAATACTCATATGTGTTCATTGCTTTTGTTCATTTCTGCATCTGACAGTGGACTTCTTGTTCTTCAAGGGCAAAGACTGTGTCTTATTGATTTTTGCATCTCAAAGGGCCAGTAACTGCCAGAGAAGGCAATATAGTACAGCATTTGAGAGGAAAGACTGGAGTCTGAATGTTGGCTTCAAATCCCTTCTCTTCCACTCACTAATTATGCGATCATCAGCAGGTCCCTTTGAATTTTAGTTTTATCATCTACAATGATTATCATAATACTTATTTAAATATTATAAATATTATAAATGTCATAATATTTACCAGAGAGATAAAACGATATATGTAAAATGCTTAGCACATTGCCAAGCACATAGCAGATTAGTAAATTATCACTATTTTTATTATTATAATAATAAATATTTGAGGAAAATTGTGTATTGTGTCTTCCTCAGGATGAATAGATAGAAAAATGAAACGATGATAGAAAGAAAGTCAATATTCTAGGCTTAATCTTTTAAAGCAAGACTATTAGATTTGAATCAAAAAGGAATTATAAAGCAAGGTGTGTGAGACTAGAGCCCAGACGTTTAAAGTGTGCAGGATATAAATGCAAAATAATGTTGTAAGTTACTAATTACATGAATTTAAAAATGGCTCTCTTTGCTTTACAAAAGTGCATTAAAAGGGAATCGTAAGGAAATCAAAAACAGTTATTTATTGACAAATATCTTGTCGCAGATACTTTTCATACACGTCATCTCAGTTAATCCTCTCTGAAGGGAGGTAGCATCCACACTTTACAGAAGGATAAACAGTTCAGAAAAGTTATTCCTCAAGTAACTGACTTCAGGATGTCAGATAGAATCCCAACCCAAATCTAGGAGCCATGCTCGTTCATTCATTCGTTCGTTCATTCATTCATTCATTCATTCATTCATAGATACAAATGTTTATTAAGCTCTCATGCTTTTTACTCCTATGCTTTGCTCTAGGTTTTGGGGAGTGAGTGAGTGGTGCTTAAAACAAACAAGGCCCCCGTCCTCCAGGTTGCTCATATTTTAGTGGGAGGAGCATAAAATGAGTTCAAAAAATAAACAAGATAAATACAACAAAGAGTGATGACAGAGGTACAACCACCTTAGATTAGATGGTACAGGAAGGCCTCTCTCTAAGAGATGGCACTTAGGCTGAGACCTGAATGATGAGAAGGCACCAGGAACATTCCAAGAAAAGTAATAAACGCCAAGATTGAGGCAGAAATAAGCTTGTTTAGTTAGAATATCAGACAGAAGAAAAGATGGCAAAAAACTCATATTCTTCCATTATATCACACTAAAAAGAAACTAGGATAAAAATGGTCCAGAAACCTGAAAAAGAGCTAAGGTTGTGTGCAGGAATGTAAATGGGAGGCATGAAGCAAGATGTCACTAAAACAGGATCACCTCTATGTTATCCTCAGCCTTGAAGGTACTAACGGCCTACAGAGGCCTTTAACTACATGTATGCCTCAGAGATATTGGGGTCCAGGTCCAGACCACTCTCGTGGTAAAGTATCACAATAAAACAAACCATTTTGCTGGTAGAGGGTTGTATCTTCAGTTTGCAAAACAACACACCTGAGAACCACTCTAAAGCAAAGCCCAATAAAATAAGAGTATGCCTCTACAGCATTTGGTGAGACTTGCTCAGAATGATACTCCATTAAGACTGGAGTCTATAAACTAAAATACCAATCTATTAGATTGCAATGCGAAATAATACTGTCCAGCCCTCTTCCAGGGGATTTTTGACTGTATTTGCTCCTAAATTTCATATTACTTAGGAAAGCAAATTACTATTATCAGGCTTCTTTGTGAGTAAGTAATCAGACAGAGGAAGGAGAAAAGACATGATTCAAAGATTTCCAACATCAGTCTCAGATGGTCCATAACAGGGATATCCCTGCCAGATGGGCAAGAGTGTAACATTTGCTTGCCTGGGCACTCTCTTGTTCAGCATTTGGAAAAGCTTGAATAACTCTGGCTTCACAAGCAGTCCCTTTTCCCCTTGTATTCCCTGTGCCTGCCTAGCATACTCCAAGGCTCAGAGACAATCTGAATAACTATTTGAGGAGAAGAAAAATTAACAAATGACCTCTGATTGATACCCGCTTTTCTTTATGTTTCTTTCCTTTAAAATAATCTTTTTCTGATCAAGAAACCATATTCTATGCTTGAAAGTGACTTTCATTTCTGTGTTCTAATAATGTATGCATTTGTGCTTATGATGTTTAAGCTAAACTCTGAACTAAGGAATTCACATTTGAGACAAAAACTGAATAGAAAGTCTAGTAGGCATTATGGCCCAGGAAAATTATCCACTGTGCAAAATAAAGTAAAGACCACTCAAGGAGAATGTCATGCTTCTCAGAAGCTCTTTCGTTTCTTTATATATTTTTTAATCTTTACAAACTGACCCTTTACAGAGATCCCACTTCAGCTCTCATAAATGTATCAAAATAACTGTGGTCATGGGATGATCTTGGGCTTTCAAGAATCACAGGATGCTTTTAGGTTTATATCTCACATATAAGTAATATCATGTGATTTTTCAACGTTTTCTGTCTGGCTTAATTCACTTAGCATGATTATCTCGAGGTCCATCCATGTTACTGCAAATGGCAATATTTCACCTCTTCTTATGGCTGAGTAATATTCCATTGTATATATGCACCACAGCTTCTTTAGCCAATCATCTACCATAGGACACTTCGGTTGCTTCCATGTCCTGGTCACTGTGAATAATGCTGCTCTGAACGTCGGTGGGCAAATATCTTTTTGGATATGGGTTTTCAAGTCCCCAGCGTAAATACCCAGTAGACGGATTGCTGGATCAATGGTAGATCAATTCTTTTTTGAGTAACCTCCATACTGTTTTCCATAGTGGCTGTACCAATTTGCAGTCCCACCAGCAGTGTATGAGGGTTCCTTTTTCTCTGCATCCTCTCCAGCATTTGTTATTACTTGTCCTGTTGATTATAGCTCTTCTAACAGGTATGAGATGGTATCTCATTGTGGTTTTGATTTGCATTTCCCTTTAAGCTCTCTATATCTTAATAGTCACTCCATTTACTGATTTTTTTCTGGATACTTGTAGGTGGTTACTTATACACAACAGGAAAATTATTTAGGGCTTTTTACTTTCTCCTTTTATTCAAAATATATATTTAAAAGATAGCAGATTCTCTGAGTGAGACAAACTAGTATTTAGTGTTATTTAATCCCTAGAGTTGAAATGCTAATTACTCTAGTGAGTTGAAGATCCTAATCTAATGATGTGCTTTTTTCTTATGTCTCAAATATCCAACCAAGGTAGTACTTCAATATTCCTTGTGCCTTAAAGATTCATACATTATTTCTACCATACTTTTCTACCAATTTCTGTTCATTTAAATAATTTTAACTTTTTAATAGTTCAATCATATTTTCATCTTCTGACTTCACTCTATATTAAAATGAAATCTATGCCTTCTCTTGTAGCCATATTCTTATACATGTGTGTACAATGTGTTTTGCATGTATAAGAAGCAACCAACGACATATACAAACACAGTAAAGGATCTTTGGTATCTGCATTAAATGTTATCCTTACAATTATCCTCCTTAAAGTCCTTTTGTACATTTTGAAAAGAGAAGCAAAACAATTTCAAGTGGTTATTTAAATCTGTCAAGAAAAATGAAGCTAATATTTATTTGTGGGGACATTTATCGTACTTAGATGCACAAACATTTGACTGTTTTTAGTCTGCCTTCAAATTGAATGACAAATTTCTTCCAAAGACCACAGAATAATTATTATGGAGAATGTTTTCAGTGGATATGTCTCAAAATGTAAAAGGATATTTGAAGGGCAGTTTAACTCTTGAACAAATATTGAGAATCTTTTAAATAATCGAAGGAAGAAGAAAAATCATCCCTGAACATAAATCTGTTGGGAAAAAATCCTTTCCAATTCCATCACTGTGTAATACTTTAATGGATCTGGGAGAGAAGCAAAACACAATAATTAAAGGAAAAAAGAAAGGCAAATTAAAGAATTCCAGTAATATTAGTATGGAAATGAGTACCTTGACTGAAGCAAGGCATAATTCTAAATAAATGATTTTGTACTGTACCCATCTGTCTGCTTTGCAAAACTACCCTATAATCTGGCACACATTTTTATATGTGAGCTAAGAAGAATGTAAGGAATTTGAGTTTCTCATGAGCAGTGGGTAAACACTCTTTGTTCTCATTTGTCTTAAATTATAACTGATCATGATGTTTTGAACAGTCTTGGTGAATAATTTTCCAAATCCAGGCTGCCAAATTCCAAAGGACAGTGCTTGCAATGCATTCATTCATTTCCTTGCTTTCTTGTGTCTTTCACAAACCAAAATCAATCACCTGTGGTTGTTTATCCTAATGAACTTGGAGTCTCAAATTCAATCCCAGTTATAGGTCATTTATGTATCCTTTCAACATATAAGAATCATTTGCTTAATGCAAATAAATCAACATCTTATTATATGTTTTGGTTTATAGGACTTTCTTTTGTGCTCTTTCAGTGCCCCTCCTTGCCATCATTTAGTCAACCATAATCATAGAGCATGTACATGTTAGTGTGTTGCCCTTTGTAAAATTCCTGAGTATATGCACCCTTGTTGTACACTAGGCATTAAGGCTATGACAATGAGAAAATAGGTTTGCCACCATCAAGGAGCTACCTGTATAGTGAAAAGATAAACATACAAACTCTTAATTATTATAGATTATTAACTGGTAGTAAAATAAAGTTAGATATAAGGTCCTATGAGCACGTTAAAGAATTCCAAAGAAAGATCTAAAAGGTAAATGCTATGCTAAATTTGTTTTTGGTCTATAAGATAATAATAACAACAATAACTGCAATTTATCGATTGCTTAATACATCTCAGATACAGTGTTAAGCACCTATTATGATTCATTTTTTGAGCCTTTTAGTGACCCAGGATATTGATATTATTATTTCCTCTATTTACGTATGAGAAAACTTGAGCATGGAGAATTTAGGTAAGATTCTCACTGTCACACTGCTAACCAGTGAAGCCAAGGCTTGGGTCATAAAAATCTGCCCATTCTCAAGGTGTTTTTTTCTTTCTTATTTTTAAAAATTTTTTATTTTTAAATAATTTTACTCGAAGAAATACTGGAAGAATAGTATGAGGAATTTCCATATAACCCTAACTAGTTTTCTCAAGTGTTAATATTTTATCCTATTTGCTTTACCATTCTCTCATCTTAATAGAAAGATAGATAGTTGTATTTATAATTTTTCCTCTGCATCAGTTGCTAATAAGTTTCAGTCATGATGCTCTATTACCTTGCTATGGACTGAATGTTTGTGTCCCCCCCCCCCCGATTATATGTTAAATATTAACCCTCAATGTGATGGGATTAGGCGGTGGGGCCTTTGGTAGGTGATTCAGTCATGAGGGTGAGGCCCCCATGAGTGGGATTAGTTCCCTGAAGAAAGAGATCCCAGAGAGCCTCATGGCCCCTTCTTCCATGTGAGAACACATCAGGAAGATAGCTATCTGTGAACCAGGAAACTGGCTCTCACCAGACACCAAAATGGCTGGTGCCTTGATCTGAGACTTTACAGCCTACAGAACTGTGAGAAATCAATGTCTATTGTTAAAGCCACCCAGTTTATGATATTTTTATTATAGTAGCCCAAACTGACTAAGACAATTTCTAAATACTTCATATTTATTTCTAAAATTACAAGGGGAGATCCTCCACTGTAAAGTTGCTATTTTTCACTTTATAATTACTAAGTATTTTGTGGGAAGGTATAAATATACTGTTCTTCAACAAATATTCACCCACTAGTTCTAGCATGATGATTCTTACCTGAATTAATTATTAGTATTATGGTTACCAAATGGTAATTTTCCAATTCCATCATTTTGTATATATTTATTAGTTGGCATTCTACTGTAATGGAAGAGCTTTCCCTTCTTTCCTATTTATTTTTAACATTTATGTTATTTTGTATGGAATAATGAATTTATATTTTAATCAGTGAGTTATAATTTGTTACTGTCATAATTTCCTGCTCCAATTGTCCCATATTTGGCCAAAGGTATCCCTTTCAAGCTTGTTCTTATGTTCTATGAACAATGTCTGGATCATTCTTTGAGCATCACTTTACTTTCTGGTGCCACAAAACATTCCAGGTCCACTTTATACTTTCTATGCCTCAGCCATGCAGTCAACTGTTTTTCTGAGGTAGGTTCTTGTTCTTAACTTTTCTTTCTGGCTACTCAACAGTTCTTATTTTTATGCACATATAAATATGAGTAGTACAGGCATTTTAATATCCATAAATCTCTATTAAATAGTTATTTTCATAACTACTACAATGATAATAAAAATATCACCAATCTAGCTTGAAGTCTCTATATAAGTTTCTAACTTGCCTTCTTAGTCTCCCCAAAAAGGATCACATGGGTTCTAGCAAAGATGAAAGAAAAGGTGAAGAAAAAGAGAGGACGAAAAGGAAAAAAAAAAACAAAGTCATAGAAATAATAGATTTTTTTGAGTACCTTCTCTGTGTTAGACACCAGGATAAAAGTAATTTATGAAGTTACTTTCAGAAGTAATTTCTCATTATATCTCTGCAACCAATTTCTCAGGGTAGAGATTATGATCCTTGCTTAATAGATAAGAAAACAGAGGTTCAGAATTTCAATGACTTGATCTAACCTACACAGTAAGACAGAACTAGGAATTGAACCTATCTAGATCTCATTTTAAACTGATCTTTCTCTACTCAGTGCTGCCTATATACAATTTTAATGCTAATTTATACCCTAAATTCTATTTTTTGTAATTGGCCATCTTTCTACAACTTACATAGGAGCTCTTTATTTACCCATTTCCCAAATACCAGAACACCTTATGCTCATACAGATGATAAAGACATTCCTTAGCTCGAAGGGCAACCTGTTACAACAAATATCTATCCTTGAATTAGGATTCACCACCTGCTTTTTTAGGTTAGCTTTATTTTCTGAACTGTGAGGCACAGTACTCTAGAGCCACTTGACATATAATGGACAGCCTTTATTCAGCAGGCTGTTATTAATGCCTCTTGTAATAAACACTATGCTTAGTGTCTCCATTTTTTTAAAGATTATAAAATTTGTTGAGGGACGAGAGATGCAGTTCATTCATCAGTACATGATTTGAGAGAATAGGGAATTTTTATTTCTCTAACAGTGCAAAACTAAAATGTTTGATTATATAGCAAAGCAAGGTGATGGTTATGGTGTTTGTTCTGTGCATGGATGGATTACAGATAAAAACCAAAATGTATCTATAGATATGGCCTAGCAAGTTAAAAAAGTCAAGATTCAGGCAGAGTTATGTGAACCCTTTGGTAAAATACAAAGAACTACTTCCTCATAGCACATCTAGAAACAGAGAATAGCTAATGTTTGCACATTTTAAACAGTGCATTCACATGCATTTGCATCTCAAAATAACCCTGTGAAGATGAGTGGGTGTATCACCTCATCCTCATTTTACAGGGTGAATAATACTGAAGTTCAGAGAAATGAAGTGACTTACCTAAGATCTCACAGCTAATAAATTGTCATTTGATACTTAAATCCTGCCTGGTGTTCCTTACACTGCACTAGAATCCCTCTGGGCTTAATCAAATCAGTGTGAGCAGATGACAAAGTGAAGGAAATGCAAGTCCACTTTGAGGCCTTCTAAAAAAAAAAGTAGAAGAAGAGATGTGGAACCCTTGATTCTATTGTTGTAGTAAAAATTATGTTTTATTTTTAAGTTTTATTTTTAAGACCACAATATAATGTACGAAATGTATTTTTGGCCCAATTAATAGCATTATACCACAGAATTTATTTTGCCTCTGATATTATATAATCAATTGTTTCACTGTAGCAATCAAGTAATCTATTCTACCATGTGAACAAGGATAAATATAAACCCAACAGTAAGTAGAAGAGAACTGAAGGGGTATCATGGAATTGGAGTTTGCCTACACACACAAATGTCACCACCAGCATTCTAGACTAAGGTTACTAATTGGCACTTATCACATAAGGGAGTTTATATGAGAATCACTTTATCACATTATAGAAAGTTTTATGCAGATATTATGACCAAATGTCTGCATAAAATAGTCATTTTATGCAGAACTTATGACCAAATTCTTAATCTAAATATGATAATCACTATCTTATATTAAATACCTTATATGTGCCAACTAGAATGCAAGATACCTTATTGCCATTTTGTCATTTATTATTAAAACAAATCTATTTCGATGGACTCGTTTGTTCCTGTTTTTCTTGTTGTCGTTGTTGTTGTTTTTAGATAAGAATGCTGAAGCTCAGACCTCACAGCTGATAATCAGGGAAGCCAGAATTAGAATCTCATCGTGTTGAACAAAGCCCGTTCCCTTAACAGCTTGGCTATATCACACGATCAGAATGTTGTAGATATTATGGTAGATACGAGTGTACCATTCACTCTCAATATTTCTTCACTTAGGAAGTTAGTGAATTACCTCTATTTAGGAGTGCTTGGGTCTCTCTGTTAGTTATCTTTAATTTTTACGTGTTACCATTTTCCCTCTCTTATCTTCTGTAGCCTTCTTCTGGGTGTGGCAAAGATTGGAATATTCCTTTTGCAGTCTCCAATTAATCCTTTTTCAGTTATTTGGAGTTTGCTGCTAACTCCCTCTCTCCTACTCCTGCACACAAGTTCGTATATTCTGTAGTTCCTCTCTCCTGATGTCTTATCTTCATCATCTGGTCATTATTTTTATAGCTACTTGGTACTCTTGCTCTATTTTTATCACTTGCTTGGTGTATTATCGGGTTTTGATGTCATGTGTCATGTGATTATCCTGTGACATTCATGCCCATGAAAATCTGCCTTCTCTTCTATGGCCCAATTCTTAAAACTTATCCATATTTAATCTTCTAGAAAGTTAATAACTTACTTATTTTCATCTACTCCTCTTTCATTTGGGGAGCAATACAATGCTCACCAGGCACAGTGCCCACAGGAGGACAATTTTCTTAGAGCATTAGTTCTCAAACTTTAGCCTGTATAAGAATCCCCTGGAGGAATGGTAAAACACAAAATGTTGAGCCCCACCTCCAGAGTTTCTAATT
This sequence comes from Eonycteris spelaea, assembly GCA_003508835.1. Taxonomy (NCBI): domain Eukaryota; kingdom Metazoa; phylum Chordata; class Mammalia; order Chiroptera; family Pteropodidae; genus Eonycteris; species Eonycteris spelaea. Next base: position 652,413 of record PUFA01000282.1, read on the forward strand.
TAATAGGTCTTGGGGGAAGGGTAGGACATGTCTTGAGACTTTGCTTTTCTAACACATTCCTAGATGGTGTTTACACTACAGGTCCAGAGATCACACTCTGAAGACCACTACTTTAGACTGAGGGCAAAAAAGAAAAGCGATCTACCATATTCCTATCTCAAAGCACTCTCGTTGAGAACTCAGTTGTTTGACAGTTTTTAAAATTATCTACCATATTTCAGCACATTTATAGATAGTATGTATAAAAAGATAAAGAAGGCTTCATCCATGACCTCAAGGAATTTACAACTTGATAGGAGACCCATATGTAAATGAATAAATGCAACAGAATGCAATGAGGCCTATGACAGTGGAAAAACAAGACACAGTCAGAGGACAAAGAGGTGGTAGTGACTTCTCTCCTTAGAGATTACATCAGACCTGACTAAGTGGAAAAAGAACCTTTGGAGGAGATATAAGAGGCACAATCTAAGCTAAAAGCAGTGTGTTCAAAGCCACAGAAATATAATTGGGGAATTGAAGGGAATTGGTAGGTTTTTGGTATGATTTAAGTGTTGAATGAGGTGGAGATATTAAAAGAGATATTAAGGGGATATGATTGAACAAATAGTGAGATTGGACCTTTTGTGTGATCTATACGCCCTTTTCCTGAGACTGGGAGAGTAATTTGAGTGTTTGTATCAGTCAAGAGCATTATTGGACTTTAACTTTAGAAGTATCACTGTGAAAGATTGTTGAGAGAAAGAAAGAACATGGTGACAAATAGAAAGCATGGAGACCTCTGAACCAAAGGAGCAAGACTGAGAAACTGGGATGCCAAAGACTTTGATACTTGGGAGCTTTCTGTTTAATTTGGAAATACTCTGTAGACAATGTATTGTAATGATTTCTTTTGATGCCCCTCTTACACAGTACACTGAAAAATCCTTGCTTATCTTTGTATCATCAGTGCCTATGGTAGTGCCTGGCTTTAATATGAGCTCAAGAAATGTTGTCTGAGTGAATAAATAAATTCATGAAAACCAACATATTAATTATTTGCCTTCGGTTTTAAATCCCATCTTCTATAAAATGGGGAGGTAAGGATTTTTCCTTCTCCGCAGAATGTGACAAATAAATGGATGAATATTAATATAGTGATATGTACTTCTTAGGAAGCAAGTAGAAATGGATGGCATTTTGGTGATGGGATATCACACAAATTATAACAGTTGAACCTTCAGTTATTTGAATAAAATTTCTGAAATTATCTCCAAATTACTTTGGTAAAGATAGCTGGACTGAATTAAAAGTGTTATTACAAAAGTCTTCAAATGTCCATTAATTCTTTTGCACAAGTAGACTAATTTGCAGAAGATTTACCCATTCCTATGTGAAACCAAGGCACTGCTGGTTCTTTCAGATAATTTTCTCAATTACATCTCCAGGCAATTAAATAAATTGCAGAAATAGTCCATTGCTTTTGGAAGCTCCCATTCTGAAAGGAGTGAAATTCTTACCTATAAGAGACTAAGTATCACTGGCCTAAAAAGAAACTTAAAAAATAACTGCTTTTCATCATATCTACTCACTTCCCTGATCACTCTTTTCCCTAATACTCTAGCATTGGCAAGACCAAGACATTTTTATGCTTCTGTGATTTAATTTGTTCTTTCTAACAGAAATCTAAAACTTCAAGGATACAGACTCTAAATACCAAAAAAAATAATAATAATAACCAAAATAAGAACTACATTTAGACACATGCTAGGAATGTTTTTGAACCCAAAAGGTAACATCCTAGAAAAAGAAAAAAAGTTGTTACATAATGAAGAAGGAGAATTAGACTTTTCTTTTTTTTTCCAGCAAGAGATCCTACTTAGCATGATGAAATGTCTTCAAAAGTATGAGGGCAAAGGATTCTGAACCTTAAATTCTGGATCCATTTAATCATAGGGGGTAAAATAAATTCTTAAACATAAGGATTTGGAAATATACTAAATGCACTCTTTTCCTGAAAAACAATATGACTAAAAGATATGGTCTAGCAAACTAAAAAGAAAATCCATAAAAGAGAAAGATATTAGATACAAGAAACGGTATGAGCGGGGAAACCAACAAAGTCCATCCTTAAACTGAAATCAGTTTTTCTTATTGGTGGTGCTGTGGGTATTTTGGGTGAGCAACTGCTTGTTTTGTAGACTTTCCTGCCTATTGCAAAATGCCTAGCACCAATTTAAAGGAATAATTCTGAAAACAGTAGGAACAAAACACTTTTTAAAAAGTGAATAATACAAATCAATAGTTGATAGACAGTCATGGAGATGGGGAGTGCGGCATAGGGAATGCAGTCAGCATTAATGTAATGGCTAGGTGTAGAGCCAAAGAAGAGAAAAAGCAATTAAGGGGATCATTTTATAAACTATATAAATGTCTAACCAATATGCTATATGCTGGAAACTAATAAAAAAGAAAAAAATTTTAACAGTGAATAAAAAACTAGAACAATAATTCTGGGTGTGGGGGGGGAGTGAGTTACAGATAACGTTTATTGTGGTACTTTGTTAGTATGAAATTAATAATGTCTCAATGAAAAAGATGCGAACATGACAAAAGGCAGCAAAATGTAAAGTCTATGTCACTCTAACCCTCCTTCTTTCTACATAGACTGTTTTCAACTTTTTGTACATGCCGCCAGAACATATTTATGAATGTGAGCATATTATATACACATATTCATCCACAGCTTCCTTTTCCATTTAACTTACATAAAGTATAGTTCAAATCAGTACAAAAATATACCTCGAACACAAAATGAGATGTGTCTCCTCCTCTTTTCACTTTTAACCCCACCCCTGAAGAAACCACTATCAAAAGTCCTGCTTAAAAAAAAAAAAAGACCTGCTTTTATCTCTTCTGGGTTTTATCACTTTGTTGTAATGTTCCCTATGTCATGATTTATCCTCTTTGGACAATCTCAATATCAATCTCCCTCCCTCCCCTCTCTCTCTCCCTCCCTCTATCCTTCCCTCTTTCCTTTTCTTCTCTCCTTCTCTTCTTCCTTCTCTCTCTGTCTCTCCCTCCATCATTCTCTTTCTCCCTCTCGTCCTCTCATTAAATGTAAGCAATTTTGCACTTGTTGTCATCTTCTCTTCCCTCCTATATTTCTTGCAAATTGTTGGTACGTGACCTTTGTCGGATGAAGAAATTTACTTCTGTTCTGATTATAGTGACGTGGAATTTATTTTTTATTAACTTTTACCATATCTGTTAGATGACTATATGATTTTTCTTATTCTAACTGTTATTATAATTATATAAATTGATACCTAATATTACATCAACCTTGCAATCCTTGAATAAATTAAAATTGATCATAATACCAAGCCCTTTCTGCCCCCTGGTAGCCAATCACCAAGTTCAGTCCCTTGGGATTCACTGGACTTCTGATATCTAAGAACTGTTATCTTTAATTTCTGAAAAATTACCACGTGTCTTTTCAAATGTTCTCTCACACAGACCTTTTCTCTCTCTCTCGAACTTCAAATAGAAATATAGTAGATATTGTCATCTGTGCTTCATGTCTTTTTACACATTTTCCATCTTTTTGTCTTTCTGTACCCTTCTCTGAATCATGTCTTCAGGTTGATCTTCTTGTTGCCTAATTCTGTATTTAAATTGACTATTAAACTTTTACATTTTTAAATTGTATTTTATTTTCAATTTTTTTCCTGTCTGGAAATTCCACTTGGTTATTTTTCTAGGTGCTGTGTCATTTTTCATTTTAATTCCTATATCCTAACTCATACTTTCAATCTCTTGTTTTACCACTCTAAACATATCAAATACACTTATTTCATTTTGCATGTCTAAAAATGTTAATATCTGAATTATCATTATAGTTCTACTATTTGTTGTTTTTTTCTAGCTACCGCCCATGGTTTCTTATTTCTTTGTGGGTTTTTTTTAATGTTTATTTTTTACTCTGAATTAGTATTCCTTAGAACTTTGAGGACTATACTGAAGTCTCAATCCCCCAGAAATGAATTGTATTTGCTTCTGTCAGGGGCCCCACCTACAGATCGCGTTGAAGTAATATTAACCTGAAACTTTTCGGACCTACTAGTATGAATTTAGGCTATGTAAGGGATCACTTGTAATTGTTAATTCTTAGGAGGCAAGCCTTCCATTTTTCATCCTCTCCCCTGTTCACCAAGAGGCTATGAACACTACCCCAAATCATCTGGATTGATCAAATGGTCTAAGGGCAACAGTGCCCTACTCACCTCTTCAAGTTCCATCTTTCATTTAATTCTTAAAAACTAAAGAATATTTATTTTCTTTTCAGCTTATAAATGCATATAAAAAGTGTTTTCTCTTATTGCATTTAACATTTTATTAGTTTACAGTGTGTGATTGGAAATAACAGGTTCTTTATATAGGATACATAAAAATTTCTGAGTTCTTACAAGTTTCTTAGTTTGTTATTTAATGGATAACGTATTGTAATTGTAAGTGTGTCTCTCAGAGTATTAAAAGCCATCTTGAATAATGTTCTAGCTTGCAGTAATGCTTATGTCAATCTGATTTCTATCCGATTCTTCTAAATATAAACTCTCCTCTCCCCCCCCACTCCCTCCCTCTCTCTCTCCCTCTCTTGCTCTCACACACACACACACACATACACGCACACATACACACATGCACGCTGGGTGACTTCCTCATTTTGTTTCCAAAAAACATTTAGACTCCTTTATTTTTCATTGTTATTTAAATATATCACAAGAACAAGTCTGTATATAAGTTATTTTCATTATTCCTATCTGCAATCAGAGGATACATTCAGTTGAGAACATATATTGAAATTAGGGAAAAATTTCTCCTACTGTTTCTCCATTTATTTCCTCTACTATGTAATATTAATTATCAGTGTCTGAAACTCTTATTACTAGACTGTTAGACTTCCTAGATTGACCTCTTTGCTTTTTCTCTTAATCATGTTTTTTTCTTTCTGTCCATTTGTTCTTTACTATGAAATACATCCTTTTATATTTTAAGGGTCACTTTAATTTGAATAAAATGGAGCATCTATATGACCACTTTTATCTACCCTACATGCTACAACGTGTCCATCTTCACTAGGTCCTACATTTCTTCATTGATAAACTACACACATAAAAAAGATAGATCCATGGAAACCTAGAGATAGACCCGAGTTCAACTAGCCCTAACTTGTAGCTTAAACAAGTAAAATTTTAAATTGTAGAGTCCTTGAAAAACAAATGCATTTTACTATTACCATGTTAAAGTCTCCCATTCAGTGAAATAATTAAAAAGTAATAAATCTAACTTCTACATGATAAACACAGGGGTAAATGAAGGCAATATTATTTAGAACCAGAGGGCAAATCATAAAGTGGAAGTTGAGGGAAGCAGAGAGTCATCAGTGGGTGCAATGAATACTAGTGGAACTAATTGTTTAATATAATAATATAGAAATTTTTAATTTGAATATTGTAGACTCTTGGCACCAATATGTGGCATGACCATTACTGTGAATTACAGCATTAAAAATTTATTGACTATTGAATACCTGATTAGTGCTACATGCTTGTAAACTCAGAGCACACAGGCTTCAAATTATACTCTGTTTTCTGCTGAGTCTAAAACCTATTTTCTCCCAATTGAGAAAATACAGAGAAAAGCATGTATCTGTAATATGATGAGGTCATTGTATTTCCTTTTTTCATTTACATTTTGGGATATTTACTTGATTTTTATCTTTTAGCTCAAATAATCATATGCCAGAGTCTAAATTATTACAATGAAATATAGAGTGATTTTTATCATATTGGAGAAATTTTTTACTATAAATTCTATTGAATTTGTATTAATTTATAGAGAATTAAAATTGGTAAATATCAAAACTAGCTATTTCTGGCATTGCTTTTTGATTCTTAGAATTTTAATCTCTCTTTGAACATCATGATCTATTCTCGCATGTTTTGTACCACTTCCATTAGGGCTCTTTGCATGCTGGAAATCAAAAACCCTGTAACAGAAATGAAGAATGCTTTTGATGGGCTCATTAGTAGAATGAGCACAGCTAAGGAAAGAATCAGTGAGCTTGAGGATATATGAATAGAAGCTGCCAAAACTGAAAAACAAAGAAAAAAAAGGTTGAAATATATGAAACATAATATTCAAAGGAATGTGGAACAATTACAAAAGGTATAACATATACATAATGAGAGTATCAGAAGGAAAAGAAAGAGGAAAAGGAACAGAAGAAATACTTGAAGCAATAATGACTGAAAAAATTCCCAAATTAATATTATATACTGAACCATTGATAAAGAAATCTCAGAGAACACCTAAAAAGATATATGAAAGGAAAACACTAGTCATATGATATTCAAACTACAGAAAAACAAAATTAAAGAAAAAATCCTGAAAGAATCCAGATAAGAAATACTTCTCTTATAGAAAAACAAAGAATTACATCTGATTTCTACTCAAACCTATATAAGTAAGAAGAGAGTGGGGTAAAATATGTATTGTGTTGATTAAAAAAAAAAAAAACAAAACAGAAACCTAGAATTCTGCATCTTGTGAAATTATCCCTCAAAATTTAAGGCAAAATAAAGACTTTCATAGTTCAACAAAAATTGAGGTAATTGTTGGCAGTGGACCTGCCCGACACGAGATGTTTTAAAAAGTTTTTCAGAGAAAATAGATATGGTATAGGCCAGAAACTTGGATCTACATAAACAATAAAGAGCATTAGAAAAGGTATCAGTGACAGTAAAATAAAATCTTTTATTTTTCTCATTCTTAATTGATCTAACATACTAGTTTGCTCAAAATTAAAATAGCAACAATGTATTCAATGATTTTGCTTTATGAATAAGTAAAATGAATGACAACAATGATACAAGAGATGGGAGGGAGGAATTAGGTATACTTTTGTTATTGTAAGCTACTTGCACTATTAACTGGTATACTATAATTTGGAAATAGATTTAGATTTGTTGTAAATGTTATATTACAAACTTTAGAACAACCACTAAATAAGTTTTAAAAAAGAAGTAGTTGCTAAAAAAGAATAGAAAATGGATTCTCAATTAAAACACAAACAGCAGGGGAAAAAAGTGAAAAATAAAACTGAGAATAAAGAACAAGGACAAGAAATAGAAAACAGTAAAAAAAAAATAGTAAACATTTATTCCACTATATAATAATCACTTTAAACATCAATGGTCTAAATATACCCATAAAAAGACAGAGATTTTTGGAGTGGATTTTTGAAAAAGAAGACTCAACTATATGTTCTCTACAACACACCTACTTTAAATATAAAAAAATGCATATGATTCAAAGTACAGGGATGGAAAAAGATATATTGTGCTAATACTAATCAGAAGAAAGCTACAGTATCTATTATTAATTTCAGACAGCAAACTTCAACATAAGAAAAATTATGAGAAAAGGGGTGCTACATAATGATAAAGGAGTCAGTTCTCCAAGAAGACAATAATACTTAATCTGCATGCACCTACCAAAAGAGCATCTATATATATCTATATAGCAAAAAGTGATTGAACTATGAAGATAAATAAATGAATCCACTATTGTAGCTGGAGACTCCAACACCCTTCTAGCAGTAATGAACAGGTCCAGAAGGTGGAAGACCTGTAAGGACATAGATAAACTGAACAGCACTATCAATCAACTGGATCTAATCGATACATTTAGAATATTTCATCCAGCAACAGCAGAATACTTCTCAAACTCACATGGGACATCCCTTTTTTCACATTGCTGTCCAGGTATACGCAACCATATCTTTTATCAGCTAAAAAAATGCATATTTTACTAAATGTCTGTGGCTGTATTTTAATCATAGAGAATAATTCATAGTGTTTATAGTTTCTTCTACAGTTCTAAAAGCAAAACAATTTCTTTAAAATAAGATTTCCTTACTTCCCCCAAACTATAAGGCTAGTTATAGTTTCAGTCACTTCATTTAGCTATTCAAAAACTGCTTCTACCATCTAGTCTATCGCTCATATTTTACATAGCCTTCAATGAATTCTCTTCAAAACTCCCATTTTATTTTCTTTATTCTGCCACTTAAAATAATGACACCTGATGCCTTCTTTGGAAAAGGGAGAATCTTGTGCCTCATTTGCTCCCACCTGTATATCTGATGTGTCTTTCTGTTCATACCCAACTTATCTTTGCATAGCATGTCTAGAGTATGTAAATATAGTTATTTTTTTCAGTGAGGCAGGTTTGGGGGAAGTAGAAATGAATATAGGACAAAATCTCTATTGCTGACTCTGATGGAAAATATTAAAACATATTTTTCTTGACATGGCTTAAGCAGCACTGTTCCACAAAATAACAGATTTGGGAAAGGTATCAAAAAACAATGCATGCTCTTATTAAATCTGTCAATGAAATATTCTGAACACATATATATGGTTCCTTTTCACATTGTGACTATAGGTAGATGGTTGTCTTGGGAACCCTCAACCCACTTTTCTGACCGTTGTCACTTGGTTTTCAACCCAAGTTACTCTTTTCAGTATAGTCCCAGAGTTTGTTATCAAATTACCCTATTAATTCTGAGGGGGGAAACTAAAGAATATCCTAGGAGAATTAAAGTAATGTAAGGTTCTCCTACAGGTTTTCTTATTCATGTATTTGGAACCAGAAGATTCTGAATTTCCATACAATTTATCATATCAGATATATGCATGCCTGACTAGGTTATGTGTGAAATTGAATGTTAAACATGGCTGATGTGACCTTGAATGTTGCCATTTTCCTTTCTCTCTTACTTTTATTCGTTGTGATATTTTTAAGATCTCACTCATCAAATATTATTGATCTAATTCCCCAATATAGAATATGACTAATAAAGGTGAGAGAAACAACTTTAGAGAAAAAATAATAAGGGAACGTCCAGAATTAAAATCAATGGAAGCATAAAGGGCACTAGCAACAAATAACTGCTTGCCATTATTGAGCACTTGGAGGATTCTGGTGTCTGCCTTGTGTGGGAGATATTCCTAGATGCCTTTGAGATGCTATCTAAATTCAACTGCCTGACTTTATACCATTCTCCTGGGAATTTATAGCAACTGCCAGAGGCCAATGTGAAGTTTTTCCAGGCTAATTCTCCACATCCTTTTCCTATTCTTAATGTTCCCAAAATGCACTAGATGAGGTTGATGGCAAAGGGTGTAGAAATATTATTCTTTCAAACCTAGAATGAGATAATCATGTCTGAGGGACTATTTAGCTTCTATGTGAAGGCACAAAGATCTAAGTAGTCTCTTTAAGGACCTTTTGTTCGCAATGATTTTTCATACATTTTTAATTATTTTTAATTTTAATTAATTAATTTTAATTAATTTCATACATTTTAATTAATTTTAATTTTGCAATAGGAATAATGATAAATTTAGTGAGTAAGATAGCAGTATTAAACTTTTTAAATATGCAAATCAAAAACAAACTAACATGTCATCTGTTTTGGTAAGAGATGTTTTGGGCTAAAATAAACAAAAATTTCACTCAAAAAGATGTTCAGGGGTGATAATGGTAAGTGGTATTAGTGGAGCTGCCACTCAGTATCATTAAGGACCCAGATTCTTTCTCTTTTGGTGCTCCACCATCTTGGGTATGTTTGGTTTTGGTCTTCATACTTTGACATCATGAATGCAACAGAATCTCTCCAGTGCCATCTGTGAAGTCCATAATTAGTACAGAAAGAATGTAAATAGTTCACACTACTGCACATGTCTCTCGAATCAGAAAAGCAAACTTTTCCTAGCAGGACACTGGCATATAACCTCTTATATCTCATTGCTTGAATATAGCTCATATGGTCATTTCTAGCTTCATGAAGGTTGGTAAACTGATTCTGTGGTATTTTTATCATTTATAGTGGAGAAAAAAGGGGGAAAGGGTTGGGATTGTTATTATACTAGATATCTAAGATTGTCTGCCACCCAAATTACATTAATTGGGTTATATGAATCCTTGATTTGTGCACCACTATGTGACTCTAGAAGATAAATTCATGAAAATTGGCATTATGGGAGAAAACTTACTGCAGTGCTTTATAATAGTAAACTATTCTTTCTGTATATAAATTTTCAGGTTGGTTAATAGGGAAAATATTTACCATGAATTAAAGATTTTTATTATTAAAGATAATAATTTAAATGCTGAAAATAAATTTTGAGAAATTATTCAAATTGATTATTTTTTAACCTAAAAATTCAGCTGCATAAGTTCTTGACCAAAATTTTCAAGTTAAAAAAAGATTAATATCACTGTTTGAAAAACAATGTTGTAAATAGAGATTTGAGAGATTACATGGGTGTCATTGGAATCTATTATCATTAGATTTTAATGAGGTTACCTCTGACAAACAATCCAGCTTCAGTGGTTTGCATGAATCATTTTTCATTCTTTGACTTTGTTACTCACAGGGCATTTTCTTCTTTAATTGCAGACTGCATATATTTAAAATTATGTTGCTAATAATTATTGATGAGTGAATTGCACAAATTTGCGAAATTAGGTTTCAGCTGAATAAGAGAAGTCAAACAATTGAGCAATTAAATTCATTCCATTCAACTGAGCTTGTAGAAAATCAGTTTGAAATTACATTGAGAAACCTAATTTAATTTCTACATATTGTGTGCTAATATAACCATGGTCCAAGGACTTAGCATCATGCACTAATATTTGAAGCTAGAGAAGAGTCACCTCAGTTTGTCTGGTGAAAGTATATGAGGTTTAAATTAATTCCCGTCATTCTTCAGATAAAGAATCTTAGTTTAGAAAAGATTAACTAACTTGATCAACATAGTATAACTCGTTAGTTAAATCATGAGCTGGAACCAGATTGCCTTAACTCTTGTGTCAATATGCAATCTACTTTTCATTTTCTTTAAAATAATGGTCATATCACTGTTTTACTTGCTACTTAAGAAATTGATAGGCATAAAATTCATAGGCAAGCCAAGATTTGTAAGTAATGTTAATATATGAGAGTTATGGCTTACGGGGCCTTCATAAACATATTAATGTAGTCCAACAAAGAAGTAGTAATCCATCTAACTAGAAACAAACAAAATCTTGAACTTAAAAAAGGCAAGACAAACCACAATGAGATATCACATTATACCTGTCAGAATGGCTATCATCAATAAATCAAAGAACAACAAATGTTGGCAAGGATGTGGAAAAAAGGGATCCCTCATTCACTGTTGGTGGGATTGCAAATTGGTATAGCCACTATGCAAAACAATCTGGATGTTTCTCAAAAAATTAAAAATGGATATACGTTTTGACCCAGCAAAAAGTATATCCTGGGTATTTATCCAAATAAAACCTAAACAATAATTTGTAAAGATCTATGTACCCCTATGTTCATGGCAGCACAATTTATAATAGCCAAGATATGGAAGCAACTTAAATGCTCTTCAGTAGATGATTGGATAAAGAAGTCATGATTCATATATAAAATGGAATATTACACAGCCAATAAAAAATGAAATCCTACCATTTGCAATGACATGGATGGACCTAAAGGTGATTATGCTGAGTGAAAGAAGTCAGAGAGAAAGATAAATATCATATGATCTCACTTACTTAGATTCCCTTACGGAATCTAAGGAACAAAAAGAACAGACTCAGACTCCCCTCTGGCCATCAACAGATTAGAGGACAATCTGTTGATGGCCAGAGGGGAGAGATGTGTGTGGGGGGGGGGGTCTGGGAGAAATGGGTGAAGGGTTAAAGAAGTACAAATTAGTAGTTAATAGTTGGTCATGAGAATGGGGAGCACGGCAGTTAGCATTAATGTAATAGCTAGGTGGAGGGCCAGAGGAGAGAACAATCAGGAGGACGTTTCATAAACTATATAAATGTCTAACTAATGTACTGTGTACTTGAAACTAATAATAAAATAAATTTTCTAAAAAGTCAAGACATCTTATCAAAGTCAGATAATGGAATAATGCTTCTCCATTATATTTCTTCTATATATCGTTCTCCAAGAAATCTATCTGAGGGGAAGACAATGAAAATATTTGTTGCATCTAGGTGATTGAGTACTCATCTGTGGAACTGTAAAGGTAGTTAGAGAAATAACGGAGGTTTTCTGTTAACCCCATCTATATTATATTTGCTGGAGTCAGAGTTTCCTTGCAAGACTAAAAATAGTTTGCCATTTTTCCCAGTAGAAGTGTTTTCTGTGTAATTCAATACTAGATAATAACAATAACTAGCATTTAGCACACTCTTTCTTTTTGTATCAAGAATTGCACCTCATGCAGCGAATGCTTTTTTATTTGATTTTTCATAAAAAACTCTGTAAGAAAATGTGATATTCATTAGAACTGACCACAAATATTTTTTTTTCTTCTAGGCAGTAGTAGGATTGCTCTTTTCTCCCCCCTTGGAGGTAGAGATGATCATATGTTTTGCTTTTAGCCAGTGAAATGTAAGCAGAAATGATAAGTGTCATGTCTATGTAGAAACTTTAAGATCCTATGTACAATTTTTCAGGATCTCTCCTCCCCCATTACAATTAGCAATATTCCAAAGTGGTGCTCTTAGCCTGCGTCTTAAAGTGAGGACCACAAAAACACAGTTCTTAGCTGCCTTGCAATGGAAATATAGAGGAAGTGAAAGGTAAACTTTGTATTAAGCCATCGTGAATATGAGGGTTATTTGTTACTGCAGCGTAGCCTAGTCTGTTTTGACTAATATAGATAATTATTATTGTTATTTTCTTCAATTTACAAAGAAGGAAAATGAGGATAAATAATTTGTCCATAATGACACCACAAGTCAAATAGAACTTAATTAGATTTAAAACAAGCAATCTGACTCCATTACTCAACATGCTTAGCCACCATTTTATATACCTATGAGTAATACACTTATTGTGAAGAGGGACTGTTCACTAACATGATGCGGAGCCTTATACTCAATTTCTAAGCATAGAGATGTATTTATTACTTTTAATTTACTTAACTTTAACATTTTTAGTATTTACAAATCACTTACACATACATAAAGCCCGCTACTTATTAATCCAATAGGATATACCCGAATGTTGTTGCCATCGGGGAAGAAAAGAATATGAAAAAGTCATCAGGTGTCTCTCCAGGGATCCTTCACAAATTCCCCTGTGTCAGTCAGCTTGGGCTGCCATAACAAAATAGCACAGTCTGGGCGGCTAAACAGCAGAAATTTATATTCTCACAATGGTGGAGGCTGGAAGTCCAAGATCAAGGTGCTAGCTGATTTGATTTTTGGTGAGGACTCTCTTCCTGGCTTGTTGACAGATACCTTCTCATTGTGTCTTCATGATAGAGAAAGAGGAGAGAGGGAGGGCGGGATGGGAAGGGAACGCACACTAGTGTCAATTCCTATTCTTATAAGAGTACTTGCCCATCAAATTAGGGTCTCACCCTTATCACCCTGTTTAACCTTAATTACCTGCTTCAAAGCCCCTTCAAATACAGACACAGACACATTGGGGGTTAGTGTTTTAACATATGGATTTCAGAGAGATGCACACATTCAGTTCATAACAATCCCCTAGGAGCTCTGAACAAAAAGAATACTCCCATCTATTTCAAAGATTTCCTGTCTCTATATATGGGACTGGAAAGAAATTCAATGAGAAGTATTTCATCTGTTCGCTTATTCACTTATTTAACACGTTTTTTGAGTGTCTGTTATGTTCTAGGCACTGAGGTACAGTGATGGGCAAAACAAATTTCCTTCATGAAATTTATCTTCTAATAAACAAAGATATATGAATATATCATATTATGACAAGGTAATATATTCTATTAATAAATTTAAATCAGAATAAAAGTATAGAGAATGATAAGGGCCAGAATTGCTACTTTTCAATAGTATTCAAATAAATTCCCCTAGATGTGGTGACTTTTGTGTGGAGACCTAATAGTTTAGCTTTAACATCTTCAAATATTAAAACTGAAAAGATTATGAGAAAGCGTATTCTCAGATTTCTTCATTTTACAGAAGGATAAACTGGATCTAAAACAGGAGGTGGCAAATATTTTTCTTTAAGGGGCCAGGTAATAAATATGTTTTTACAGACTAGACAATCTCTGTCATTACTACTCAACTATACTATTGTAACATGAGAATAGCCATAGATAATGAGTAAACAAAGAATGTGCATGTGTTCTAATAAAATTTTATTTATATAAACAAGCAATGGATAAGATTTGTCCCTCAGGCTGTAGTTTGCTAGTCCCTAATCTAGAACAATGAAATGACTTTGCCAGTCTCACACATTTGATGATTGATGACTGAAGAGAGGACAAACATGTTTCATCTGTTATTTAAAAAAAAAAAAACAAAGACACCTTTAGAGCAGATTATCACAGGTAAGAGGCAGTTAAATAAATAATAATGTGTCATAGGTGAAAAAAATTATTCATTGAACCACTGGTACCTGGATTTATTTTAGGGAGGGAACTGTCTTTATTTAGGAAAACATATTGATAAACTAGTTATTGGAGGTGATACCCTGAGGGCTGAGTTTAGCAGGAAGCAGTGAAATAAAAGGAATGTCTTGGTGGCTTAGCATTAGAAATGAACAGAAATTAGAGGAAAAGGGAATGAGGGAAGAGCCAATTAACAGAACGAGGTGTTTCAAGAAGGCATTTTAAGAAAAAGATGTATAATCAATTTTTAATGGGATGCACTGCTACAATACAAACCTTCTATTGTCTTCAAAAATTAAGAAAAGTGATGCACAAATCAAAGGCCTTTTATGAACGGGCTTTTGAGAATGCGTGTGGAGGGGGGAGTGGGAGGAATTAAGTAAGGAAGCTGAGTTTTGTCTTTTTCTGTGTGTAGCATTTAATTAAATCCCAACTTTCTATAGCTCAACCAACTGTTTTCTCTATTCCTTTAGTTCAACACCACGAAGGAAGTCCTGTTAACAGGGCAGCTTGATCCAGTTATAAATTTAAAAATGCCAGCCTCAAAGGGGTTTTCAACAGTGCCCATAGGCTCTTTGCAACAGCTATTTCACACCTTCTTTATTCAAAGCATCAAGCCTTCCCCTCCATCTCTCCACTTATCAGACAATAACCTGGCATTTTAGGTGAAAGGAAGATTGGTAAATTCCTTATCTTCCCCCCACCCAACAGTGTAATTAAGGAATCTCTAATTCTGTAGTATCCTTATTCCTTTCTGTGAAGAGATGGCCGCCTTTCCTCCTATATGTAAGGTGGATCCTTCCGTACCATGAACTGAACATACACTATTCATTATCCTTTATCACTCTCATATTCCAAATTCTCTATGGAGCAGAACCCTTCATATCAGGGCTTAAGTCATTACCATTCCAAAAAAATCTTCCAGTTCCCCACATACTACTAACACTGACAGCCCTTTTTCTTTTCTCTCCTTCACCACTTAGCTTCTTGAAAGGATAGTTGGCAAAATTGTCCCCATTTTCTTATTTCTCCACTCACTTCTCAACCCACTCTAGACTCTTTGCATCACTGTCACATCACTAAATCCAATGGAAAATTTAAGTTATTTCCTGTTCAAGCATTCCAGAGCACTTGATATTGTTGACCACTCCCTTCTTGAAAACTTTAATCTTTTGGTTTGGAAGTCATTGCCCTCCCATTTTTCCCCCTCTGCTCTTACTTCTCACTACCTTATTTGCAGTTTCATACTCTTCTGCTCCATGGACACCTAATGATGAAGGTGTCCATGGAGCAGAAGTTCCCTTTTCTTCCTACTCTGTTTCCTTACTAAGTGATCTTATTCTCATTCATGGTTTTAAATAGCACCCATAACCTAATGACTCAAATGTAATTTCTACAGAACAAAATTCTTCTTGGAACCCTAGACCATAAATCCAAATTTCTATTGGATATTTCTTTATATATGCTTCAAATTCATGTCAAAAATCAAATTCATGATCTCCCTACTTGGTCCTCTTACCTTGAAGAGCGAATGGCATCACCATCCAACTATTTATACAAGGAAGAAACAGTAGTAATCCATGACTGTTCCTTAAACTCAAGCCTTCATATCCATTTAATCACAAAGCTATCATTTTTACCTTCTAAATATATGTCAAATTTTCCATGTCTTTCCACATCTACTGCAACCGCCCTAGCCTAAGCTAGCTCCACCACTCAAGTGGACTCCTGCAGTAGCCTGCTTTAATTCTTGGCCTCTCCACTCAGTCATGCTCCAAATTTGGGTCACCAAGGCACTGCTTTGAAGTGCAAACCTGATTAGATCCTGCCTCCATTACATCAGTGGCTTTTCATTGTTTGGACAGCAACCACAGTCTATGACATGACCTACAATTTCTTATATGACATTGCCATTTTTCCAGTGTTATTTCTCACTATGATACCTCCTGATTTTGTACTTCAGCTGCAATGAACTTCCTTTATGATTTCCTTCCTGCCACAGGGCCTTTTCATATAGAACTCTCCATTTGCCTCAGATGGTAACTCTCTAATATTTCTCCTACCTAACATACTAACCAAGGAACCTCTAACTTTGGGGCGTCCTTTCCTTCTGTGCAAAGAGTGCTGCTTCTCCTACATAAGGTGAACCCTTTTAACTCATGAATTGTACATTTTCTGTTATCTTTTTATCACTCTATATTCCAAATTCTCTCACAGGACTCAATTCTTTACATAAGGGTTTTTAGTCATTATCATTAAATAAAGCATGAAACTTTCTTACTCTCTCCTTTAGCTTAGTTAATTGCTATAATTCTTTTGGGTCATATATTAATACACTTTTTCACCCAGGAAAGCTGTCTCTAACTTTCTAGATAAAATCCACTTACATATTTTTAAAAACATACTCTTTTCCATCATAGCACATATCATTCATAATGTTCTATTTATTTGTGTGATTATTTAACAAATGTCTCCTCCTTACACTAGCCTATTGTTTCTCCTAAAACCAGCCTAGTGCCTCACATATTATGTGGCCTACCAAATAATAGGCCTTCAGTAAATATTTAGTAAAAGGATAAGTGAATGAGTGATGCTCTGCAGAATACACTAAATAGTATAACATTTATACAATGTACTTTTTCAAAATAAACAGGATAAAAAGCCAAAGGTGACCACAAGAATATGACCTCTCTGATAATATACAGTAATTCAGAAAATGGCATTAAACTTTCTACAAATGAAATTGAGAGGTAAACAAACTTCTCTAGGCTATAGCTGACATCTAGATTGCAGTAAAATTTATTCAGTATGTGAAGAATGTAATTCAGATGTGGAATTGAGAAATAGTGAGACCATTTTTTACTTGGTGATGTTACATGGGACCACTATTGGGGAACAAAATGAGACTTGAACTAATCTCCACAGTTAAAAACAAGGACTTCACTTGCTAATTGACAATTTTGTGAATATTTACTATTGTTCACCTCATTTTGGTATTATATAAGGATAGTTTCAGTAAGATTTTTAAAAATATCTCATTTAAAAATAGAGTTAATTAGTATGTATCATCAAGTAAGGTCCAAATTCAATTTTCACTGGAGTTATCTCACAGAGGGACATCACACCTGCTATATTAAGAGCCAGCAGTGCTGGTGTAGTTTACTTAAACAGGTATTAATACCTATTTTTGGCTGGGAGGTATCATTGCAGTCATGGAACATATCATATTTTACATATTTTATGCCTCGGGTTTTTTAAGCTATGATAAAGCTATGATCCCCAGATATTAATCTAAGTCCTTTATCAATTCTCTGGCAGACGCCCAATGCTCCATGACTTGGTTCCCCCAATTAATCATCTTTTTTGACTCAAATTGCTCACAGCTGTGATCAAACATTGGCATAGCTCCTAAGAAGGAGGGGCATATGAGAGCTGTTATTGGACAAGTAATAGAAGCTGTCACACAACCTGTGTTTAGTTACAAAAAGTTTGCAAACTTAGAAAATGCTGGCTGTTGGGCTGAAAGAGACTCATTGA
Organism: Eonycteris spelaea; assembly: GCA_003508835.1. NCBI lineage: Eukaryota > Metazoa > Chordata > Mammalia > Chiroptera > Pteropodidae > Eonycteris > Eonycteris spelaea. Next base: position 670,448 of record PUFA01000282.1, read on the forward strand.
GAAGGCAACTCCATTATTTAGATTTCTATAACATTCTTTGCCCAAGCATATGATGTTGAGAACCATTATTTGGGCTGTGAATCATTTTCAGAAGGTGTGTAAATACCTCATAAATGACTCTTTGAGGGAAAAATCCAAGTAAACAAATTTGAGGGGATTTGACAAACAGAAACTTCTTACACATAAGTAATGTACAAATTTATTTATAAGGGCCTTTGAAACAGTATAGATATACTTGTCTATCTTGTTTTTTTGATAAGTAATCTTAAAACACAAAGGTAAAATTGGTCTTCCTCCTTCTGTTAACTTTTCTCTGCATGAAGAAATATATCAAGGTAGAGTAACCTGTTAATATACTAATTCAAGAATATTTAGGACATATTCCTAAATGACATTTTATTTTAAAGTTAATTGTAAAAGAAATTTGTAAACATTTCAGATCTCTGGGCCTCAAAGAGTTGATTTAGTTTCTCTTGTTCATGTAGTAGGAGTGGTAGGTTTGGGGGTTCGAACTCAAGTGAATGGACTCTAGAAGTCAAATTTTTAAATAGCCTCTAGTTAACCCCTTATTTTGTTTTGTATATTGATAGGACTTTATTATTTCAGCAAAAATAAAGCAGGAATCATCAGTAAGTGTACAAATACTGACAATGGGATGTCTTCCCACTCCTCATAAGGCCAAATGTTTGTGAAATTATTCAGTTACTAAAGGAGAACTTCATAAATCCCAGAGTCATTTTTTAGGGCTCCAAATTACATAGATTGTCATTTTACATTAAAGGCTGATTAGTTTTTACAATAAGATGATATAACTCCTGTGTTTGCAAGGGTGTGAAAAAGCAGGCATTCTTGCTCAAATCTGGAGAGAGTGTTCCAATATTCTCAGTAGACATTAACAAATGAAGTGAATTCTGTCTTATTATGTACATAATTAGCTTGTTTCACTCAAAAATATTTTATATAATCTATTGTCCAAGTTCTTGAGTCCAACATAATTTCTAAGATTGTATCAGTTTTGTAACTGATATTATTCAAACCTGGGTAGTTCATATGCACCAATACTTTCTCACTCAAAGAAGCTTCCACACTCACTAAGGCTAGGTGATAGCAGAGAAGAATTTGAGAGCCATGCGGTTTTATTTGTGCCAGTGGGGAAACTAACTTGGAAATTTTAAATGGATTGCTGGAATTATTCTCTCAGGAACTGGAAGCCTAAAAGAAGGGGCTGATGTTATTTAATCCATCCTAAGGTGGTTATCTACATCACATGCTCTCTTTGAAATTCTCTTTTTGAAATACAGAGCAGGGGGCACACAAAATACCCAGAAAAAAATCTCTATCAATAAACTAACAACAAAGATGGATAAAATATATTTTTTAATCTTTGAAAATGTGTGGATGAGTCAATAAGAAAGTAAGGGAAATCCTCAGAGGTCAAATATAAAATGACTCTAGAAATATAAGCAAGCTCTCAAACGAGTGCTTGTCTTGTAACTTCAAGTAAATCCCAGTAAGTCAAGCCAGGGTCCATAAAGTGTGTAGAATCAGATTGAGTATTGTTAAAGATATCTAGGGTCTGAAGGGTTATACCCTCGGCAAAAATATTTTTAAAATATGCCCCACAAAACAAGATAGCAAGGAAACTTTCCTATCTTCAAACCTTGAATCTGGACAGGGTAGGGGGAGAGAATTTCCCCTAAGATGTATTTGTATTCTCTGGGTGGTCCAATTTTTTTTAAGCCAAGGAATTATATTAGTATTATCTTTGGTAGTAATGCTCACAGGTACTGGCAGGAAAGAAAAATGAGGAAGAATCCCTCCTGGAAGGACACAACTTCTACTCAATTCTCAAAATAACCCCATAAAAGAAGTTCATACTGAGAGAGTTCCAGCCAAGGTGGATGAGTAGGTAGATGCTGTGCTGGCTTCCTCTCATGACCACTTCAAAATTATAACTTACCTACAGAACAATCATCAATGAGAATTGCTTGAAGTTGATCCAAATAGAATTCCTATAACTAAGGACATATGGTAAAAGCCACATTGAGCACATCGAGACTGGTAGGAGGGGCAGAGACTCATAACAGACTGGTCCCACACCTATGTGTGGTGGTTGAGAATCAGGAGAATATCTGGGCTACAGAGGTTCCCCCTTCAGGAGCAAGGGGTCCCAGCCCCATACTGGGCTCCCCAGACTGGGCACCACTGCCAGGAAGAGAAGTCCCCACAACTTCTGGTTGTGAAAACCAGGGGAGATTGTGGCTGAGTTAGACAAAAGGCTGTTGGAATCTGAGGTTTTCCTCTTAAGAGGCTCACACATGGACTTACTCGCTGATGGACTCACTACTCCAAGCTTCAGTGCTGGGGCAGCAGCTCGAAAGGTGCCGGGGCACATGGGGAGGAACTCAGTATTCTGGTTTCAGGGTGAGGGCTAGAGGGGTAGCTTTCCCCAGACAGAAGTGCTGACAAACTAAATTTTTTCTTTTTTTTTTGTTTTTAACATCTATAGCACCTGGTCTTCCTAGGTGGTCTCCCATCCAAGAACTAACCAGGCCCGACCCTGCTTAGCTTCCAAGATCAGATGAGATCAGGCACGTTCAGGGTGGCATGGCCGTGGACAATAAATTTTTTCTTTGTTTATCTCTCCCCTGACCCAGCATGCAGATGCAGGCAACTGCCATATCTCAGTTTCCATCAACCTGGCTAACACTAGTCACCCTGCTCTCATGATTCTCTGAGAGCCTACCTTACCAAACTTCCAGACCCACCCAAGCTGCTTCCAGTGGCTTTTTCATGCAAATGCCCTGTCTTATCTCATGCTGAAGACTTCCTTAAAATCTCTCAAAGGTTCACAAACCCAAACAAGCAACATCTGGCCTCAGCATGCCCGATACCTTTTGCTAAGCAGCTCCAAGCCCGGCACTCACAGCAGTCGGCCTCAGTTCGAGGCTTAGTTTCTCCCAGGTGCTTGTAAGCCAAGGGCAGGTAGAAGACACCTGTGGATTGCTTTGTGGCTCATGCCAGGTGGCCGCAGGCAGCACATAGGCTACTGCTGAACTTGGCCTGTGTAGGTCCCCTCAGGAGGCCCTGAGTCCAGCATACCCAGTAGCCAGCTTCATATCTTGCTGGAGCATCAACAGGCCACCTCCACAGACGGCACACCCAAATGGCAGTTTGGGCAAGCACCAGAGCCCTGCTAAAGTGAATCCTGCTCTGTAAGGCCAGCCCCTGCATAATAGCTCATCCACTGTAGTCAGGGCCAGTCCTCACAGTCAATCAGCCTGAGGGTCAACCCCTCCCAGTAATGTGCAGATAGCAACCAAAACTCAACTACAACAGGATGGCACACACAACCACACAAGGGACATACACCTGGAGCACCTGGCTCAGGTGACCTGGGAGACCTAGTAGTTCTGCCTAATACATAGAAATAAGCACATGGATACAGCCAAAAAAAGGGAGATGAAGAAACATGTCCCAAATGAAAGAACAGACAAAGCTCCAGTAAAAGAACTAAACAAAATGAAGAAATGATCTACTAGATGCAGAGTTCAAAACATTGGTTATGAGGGTATTCGATGATTTCAGTGAGAACTTCAACAAAGAGATAGGAAACATAAAAGTGGAGGTAGGAAACATAAAAAAGAACCAGTCAGAAATGAAGACCACAATAACTGAAATAATGATTTCATTAGAGGGTATCAACAGTAGATTACACAAAGCAAAGAATCAAAACAATGATTTGGAAGATAAGGCGGCAGAAAACACCCAATCAGAATAGCAACAAGAAAAAAGAATCCAAAAAAATGAGTATATTTTAAGGGGCCTCCAGGACAACAGCGACTGTAACAACATTCACATCATAGAGATACCAGAAGGAGAAGCGAGAGAGCAAGGAATTGAAAACCTATTTCAAGAAATAATGACAAAATATCCCTAAGCTGCTGAAGGCAATGGACATACAAGTCCAGGAAGTGCAGAGAGTCCCAAACAAATGAACCCAAAGAGGCCCACACTAAGACACATCATAATTAAAATGCCAAAGGTTAAAGACAAATAGAGAATCTTAAAAGTGGCAAGAAAAAAGCAGTTAGTTATCTACAAAAGAACACCCATAAGACTGTCAACTAATTTCTCAACAAAAAGTCTGCAGGCCAAAGGGACTAGTATGAAATATCCAGTGACAAAAAGCGAGGACCTAAATCCAAGATTACCCTGCAAAGCTATCATTTAGAATCAAAGGACAAATGTTTCCCAGACAAGAAAAAGTTAAGGAGTTCATCACCACCAAACAAGTATTGCAAGAAATTATAAAGCAGCAGTCCCCGATCTTTTTGGCACCAGGAATTAGCACTCCTATGAGAATCTAATGCCTGATGATCTGAGGTGGAGCTAAGGCAGTGATGCTAGCACTTGGGAGTGGCTGCAAATACAGATGAAGCTTTGATCGCTTTCCTGCAGCTCACCTCCTGCTGTGTGGCCCAGTTCCTAACAGGCCATGGATCAGTACCAGTCCACAGCCCAGGGGTTGGGGGGGGGGGCCCTGTGTTAAAGGGACATCCTGAAGAAGAAGAAGAAAAAAGAAAGATGAGAAAAATGTGAATAATAAGATGGCAATAACTACATATTGAGCAACAGTTAGTTTAAATGTAAATGGATTTAATGCTCCAATCAAAAGATATAGGGTGGCTGAATGGATAAGAAAACAAAACCCTTACATATGCTGCCTTCAAGAGACTCACTTCAGATCAGACACACAGAAACTGAAAATAAAGGGATGGAAAAAGATATTTCATAAAAATAGAAACAAACAAAAGGTGGCCTAGCAATACTATACCAGACAGAATAGACTTTAAAACAAAGGCTGTATAACAAGAGATAAAGAAAGACTCAGTGATTCCATTTGTGGGTATTTATCCAAAGAAACCTAAAACACTACTTCAAAGGGATATGTGCATACATATGTATTCAATGCAGCATTATTTTCAATAGCCAGGATACAGAGGCAACCTGGGTATCCACCGGTGGGTGAATGGATAAAGAAGAGGTGGTACATATACACAAAGGACTATTACTCAGCTATAAAACAAAGAATAAAATCTTGACATCTGTAAAAACTTGAGTGGACCTGGAGGGTATTGTTCCTGGGTGCAGTAAGTTAGGCAGAGAAAGACAAATGTCAATTGATTTCCCTTATATGTGCAATCTAAAGAAAAGGATAAACAGACAACAGAAACAAGCCCATAAATTCAGAGAGAATTTTGATGGTTTGGGGGTGGAAGAATGGGTGATGGGGGGAGATTGGGGGGAGAGAATTAAGAGGTACAAATTGACAGTTACAAAATAGTCATGGGGAGGTATTGTATACCATGGGGAATAAAGTTAGTAATATTGTAATAACTATGTATGGTGTCAGATGGATACTGGATTTATCAGAGTGATCACTTTGTAAATTATATAGATGTTTAATCACTGTGTTGTACACCTGAAACTAATATGATACTGTATGCCAACTATAATTGAAAATATATATAACACTTAAATGTATATATATGTATACCTATATGTCTATATACCTATATCTATATCTATACATATATCTAGATAGATAGATAGATAGATAGATAGATAGATAGATAGATAGATAGAAAGAAACTGGAAACATACATCATCCTGAAGATTATTAAAGTAGTATATTTTCCATTCTGTTTAGTACATGTGATGAATTTATCAGCAATATTTAAAGATCAGATTTTTTTATGTTGCAGTGCAATACTGGCAAAGTGACATTCCCCCATTTTCTTATTATAAAAGTGGTATGTTGGATACCTAAAAAAGTTCATACCAGTATGAACTTACAAGATGACATCTCAATCCTCAGAAGAAAATAAGGCATCATGCAGGAAATCCAGGAGAAATAACCAACAGAAGGGGCCCAGAGGCAGAAGTGGAAAAATGCAAATGCTTTCTCAAGTCTACTACTGTCCTATTGGCCAAAACAAGTGATGCGGCCCGGCCTAGAGTCACTGTGAATAGGCACTACCAAGAATAGGCTCACTATCAAGAATCAAGGAAAGAGGCATTATAAACAGAATATACTTTTCTAATACTTTTAAATTTTGTCAAATTGATTATAAATACAAAAATGGCATCCACCAGCACCTCCATCTCTGGAGAGAGTTCTAGCAGGCCACTGCCCTTCCAGCAGGCTCTTTAGGATTAACAGATGCATCTCCTTCACATATAGTCTAGATGCTTTTCAAACTGTCCTTTTGCACTAGGCACTGAGCAAGTGAGTCTGTGCCCAAACCCTTTAAGAGTGGAATCTCCATTTCCTACAGCCCTATGGTTTTCTTGGATGTAAGCCGTATTGGATTTCAAAGCCAGACTTTGTGAGGGCTGGTCTCTTTGGTGTAGGTCCCAAGGATTAGAGTGCCTGATGTGGGACACAAACCCCTCCTCAGAGAGAAGCTTTGTATTTGTGAGATCCTTTCCAATTGTGTGTCACTGTGCCAGGGGCAGGGTTTTGGTGAAACCACATCTCTGCCTCTTCTACTATCTGGATGTGGTCCTTTTGTCCTTTGTTGTAGAGGGACTGTTAAGCTAGTTTTCAGATCTTTTCCAGAGGAAATTATTTCACATTTAGCTGTAAATTTGTTAAGTTTGTGGGAGAAGGTGAGCTCAGGATCTTCCTACGCCACCATCTTGAAATGCCTTCTCTATTTTGTAGATCCTTGAAAGGTTTTCATATCTTTGAATTAGTATGCAAAGCCTGAAGATATATCAGCTTAGAGTTTCAGATGATGAACTTTTAATTTCCTGTGATAGTTACATTTAATTTGTGTATATATGTACCTCTTCTGAAAAGGAACCTCAATCTGGGCTAAAAGGAAAGGTATAATTCTAAAAGAGGAGGAATCTGAGTTTTGGGCCAGAATTTCTACTTTCAAGTAAAGCTATCGGAGTACAACAGTATCATATCACTCTTCCTTTTCAGAAAGGATATACTACTAATAATATACTAATACTAATAATATATAGCATTTATTCCAGTTGTATGATCTTTCATCATTTTATATGCATAATTTCATTTCATCACCACAAAGGCTTTCTGAAGCAAGTAGGCTGGATTGTCTGTGTTCAATTTGTCTTCATCACCACCCCTTCTAACTTACACCGGGACTTGATATCTTTCAAGGTGCACATCTGTGTATGAAAAATGAGCTAAACCCCATGAGAGTAGGAGGAAAAGGAATTACATTTTCTACAATGCCCTCTTTGTGTTTGGTTCCAGGGTTAAGTGCCAGAAAGAGGGAGACCAGGAAGATTTGGTGAGATACGTGAACAAAATGAAGTTCACAGAGCTGCTGGGTGGGGAGCCCCTGAGAATCATTCACCTCACTGCTACAGATTAAGATGGTCTTTGGCATATTCCAGAAATTCATTGAATGCAGCAATTTCCAGGTTAGTTCTTAAGTACCACCTGCCCGATGCTTCATACCAAGGATTTTGCTGGCCACTTCCCTGATCTTTGCCACCTCCCCACCCCCCGATCTTTCAAAGTTTGTATAAGTTTCCATTTCCTGTATTAAAACCTTTTATACTTGAAATGCATAGAGCAACTTCTGCTCTCCTAGCTATAGGTAGAAAGAAGAAAATGCCATTGGGACTTGACATCTTTCAAGGTGCACATCTGTGTATGGAGAATGAGCTAAACCCCATGAGAGTAAAGACCACTGGGCAGGTAAAGGAAGTCCTGACTATTCAATGAAGTATAATTAAGAGAGTATAGCACACAAGCTTCCCCCAAGAATAACTACAGCCCATTCTACCTAAACTCTCCTTATCCTCCACTCCAGGATTGCCAGCTTCATAAAAATGAATTGATGGGAATGGTGTAGCTAACATACTATTGCTCTAAGTGGGTGAAAACCAACTGTCCTCACTCAGGAAATTACCTACAATGTATTCGAGCTTTCCAAGCCAAACCAGTGATTCTCAAAGGTGGGTAGTTTATCTCACCTCCTAGGAGCATTGGGAAAAAACCTTGTGACTCTATTATAAGTTGCATTGCTTTTTAAAACATATTATTTTAATTATTAGTTTCAAGTAAGAAGTACATTGGTTAGAACATTTATATAGTTATAAAATGATCCCCCTGATTGCTCTTTCTATCCTTTGGCTCAATCCCTAGCCATTACATTACTGCTGACTGCATTCCCTTTGCTATGCTTCCCGTCCCTTGACCAATCTAGCAACTATTAATTTGTACTTTCTTTAATCCTTCACCCTTCTCCCAGCCCCCACAACTCCCTCCCTCTGGCCGTCACCAGATTGTCCTCTATATTGTGAGTCTGTTTTTGCTTAGTTTTTCTTTTTGTTTCTTACATTCTACATATAAGTGGAAATTCATTGAATGATTTTATCTTTCTATTCTCCGTCTAACTTATTTCACTTAAGCATGAGCTGCATTGCTTTTTATGGCCTCACCTCAAAAATCATATAATTTTACTTCCATTGAATTCTATTGCTTACAAGCAAGTTACAGAGACCAGCCCAGATTCAAGGGGATGGGACATATATATCCTCGTCTCCATGGTGAACATGTCAAAGAATTTGCAGGCATGTTTTTAAACTACCAGACTACTCTATCTAAAATTACTCCTACCCTCAGTAAGTCAGACAAAGAAGGACAAATGCCATATGATTTCACTTTTATGTGGTATATAAAGAACAAAATAAACAAAACAGAAGCAAACTCATAGATACAGAGAACATTTTGATGGTTGTCAGATAGAATGGGGTTTGGGTTGGGTAAAAAAGTGGAAAGGATTAAGAAGTACACATTGGTAGTTACAAAATAGTCATGGGGATGTAAAGTACAGCATAAGGAATATAGTCAATAATATTGTAATAACTGCGTATGGTGTCAGATGGGTACTAGATTTATCGGGTGGTCACTTTGTAAATTGTATAAATATCTAATCACTATGTTGTACACCGGAAACTAATATAATACTATATATCAACTGTAGTTGAAAAATATTTATAATTTTTTAAAAAATAAATTTAAAAAAAGAAAAGCAAAAAGTAATAAAATAAAATTACCCCCACTCTCAATTCTGATCTCTCTTCTCCTATTTTTTACAAAACACTTGAGATAGAGAAAGAGGGAGAGAGAGTGAGTGAGCAAGCGAGCTATGCATTCCCTCATCAGAATGTAAACTCCATGAGGATAAAGATAGTTCCTTTTTTTTACTAGTGTATCCTCAGCAACTAAAACAGTGCCTACCACACAGAAAGCACTCAAGTATATTTGTAGAATAAATGAATTAATTTCTCCACATTCACTTGTAACAGCTCAATGCTAGTTTCATAGCTTTCCAAGTTTACTGTGATAGCTGCTCTAATAATGGTGCTAGTGAAATAGGGTATAAGCAAGTTATTATGTGGTGAATTTGATCAAAATAACCTAGTCATGAACTTGTATAACTAAAGCCGAGTTTTCTTTCCTATTAAATTAGATTTTTTTTTGCTTATTGCTCCAATAAGGCTCTCAACCCTCATTGATTTATACTTGTATCATACACTTATCTCTAACTTTAAATGAGTTAGCCTCCAAAAGAAATGCCTTGTCCATTTCTCTTTGTAATCCAGGGAAATAGACAAATCTAGAGTTATTCCAACGAAATAGGAGAAGACAAATCAGGGTTGTGCTCATTGTTTAGGCGGAGCAATGTAAGCTGCATTCTGGATGACGTCAATGAGTAAAAGGTTAATGCAAAATGATCTTGAAACATGAGACCATGGTATCACAAATGTCAATTGAGCAACTTTGCCAGAGATTATTTCTGGTCATTTCAATTGGTATTTCTGGATATCCATCATGTTGCTACAATCAGACTGCAGCAATTGAGTGGTCCAGACCTGAATGTTTTAACTTGACCAAACTAGAACAGATGCATTTGCTGCTACTGCACAGATGTGCATATACTTGGGAAACTGTGAAGAATTTAGGCAGCTAGGTAAATATGTAAAATGAGAAACATTGGGTGCAGGTAGAGACACACACATCTGGAATTTACTAATATTCTTTTACTTCTAACTGTAAAACATATGACAAAGAATGTTTACCTCTGTGAGCTGAGCCTGTTTCCTCATCTGTAAAATGCCTATCATGATACCTTCGTGTCAGAGTTTTGTGAGAGTTAGGTGAATAATGCACACAGCCTGGCCCATAGTAGCATTCAATACACGATAACTGTTATTGGTAGTGGTAAAAGTTAAAAAAAGAGATAATACATTTTCTCAAAATATCCAGATAAAGCAAAATAGGTTCTGTAAGTTTAAATATTCTGAGAATGGCCACCATCTCCTGCTATCCCTTCACTGCAGAGTAACTGTTGTGATTAAGTAATGTGGACAGAAGTCTACAACCGAGGCCTCTCCAGTCTGAGGTCCCAGTCATGACCTCACTAACCACTTTGTATCAGGAACAAGCTGTACATCTGGAGAGATGAAAGGAATTCCCACTATTGTTTCTTGACCAAAGATACCAGCACCGTTCTGAAAATATTTTCAAATTCATTTTAGCATAATTCTAGCCACAAGGGTAATATGAATTGTTTAACTGGGGCGGGGGGAGAACCTGTGGGTTTTACCATGCTGTGAGTGTATATATAGTCATGAAGTTTAAATCTCCCTTGAGTTGTTTCTTTGTCTGCCTTGGCATACTCTGTGCTGGTCTTTTCCAGTGGCATGCTAATGAACTGAACGATGAGGGAAGAAGCATGGCTATGAGAGGCACGATGGCCTGACTGCAACTATGTGACACTAATGCCTGCATCAATTACCTTACCTCTGGTTAATAAGCCCTACCCTCCATGCGTGACTAAGTCTTGACAGTGAAGACATACCTACATTTAGTCAAATCCCTCTTTTTTAACAGTGAAGATAAAGAGGTTTAATCACTCTTTTGCTATAAGAAAGCATTTCCAATTGCTGTGCAATATAAATGAAACTGATAAAAGATTTTCGTTCAGGATTTTAATTTTTCGAGTCCCTCCCCAAATTGTGTATGTCTTAGAATGATACAGTTCTGATTCATTTGTAGCTTGCTGTTTTAAGTAGGGCATATTCAGGTTTAAAAGAAAACAGGCTTGCAGGATAGCTCTGGGTCTGGGGAACACAGGCTAAAAGTCAACTGAGATCATGCCATCAACTTTATTTTGCTCAAGTTATTTCTCTTAGAATATATTGATACCAAAAGAGCAAATATGGGAGATTTTAAGACTAAAAAACAAGACTCAATTTTTTTCACTAAATACTAGGAAACATACCACAAATAAAGAACCAAAAGCTAGTCTTTTATCTCCAAAACCCAAGGACAGTAATGTACTTTTTTCTGATTAGTTTTTATGTACCCCCTGTATTAATTGTGTATTCTCAGTGATCTTAAAACGGAGAATCAAATTATCAGGGGGTCTCATTATCAAAGACAGATTTTAAAGCATGGATAACCATCAGCTCAAAGGTAAGCAATATATATTTATAATTTATGTATCATTTGTATTTGTTTTTTGTAAAAGCCCATTACTCTTTTTATTTCCTCCAGCAGCTATGCTATTTTATATGCTTTATAAGAACCATTTGTAGGAACAATCTGTTTCATTGAGAAATACTTTAACCACTCCATCAAAAGATGCAAGACCACTGTTTCCTCTGTAATTCCCACAGTGTTTAATTGGGGAGTAATCTGGATTCTGATTAATAAATAGCCTAACATGCTGTTGCCTCTTTCAACTCTTCACGTATCTCTATCTGTGATTTTTATGTTTTGGCTGACATATGTATAACTGGATGAATAATTGGTCATTTCTTTGCTGGTGTGATGGAGATTGATTTTGCAGCTACAGGGTAACGTTGGGAAAGAACTTCACTAAAGAAACATGTTTCAGAGTCTAATTACATCTATTTCCTGCTCCTAATTATGCTTTATTTTTTCTTAAACCCACATTATACAAATAAATAAGATACAAAGTAACATGAAATGTTTTGAAACCTTTTATGTGGGCTTGAATTTCAGGCAGAAATTAAAGTGTGGGGACATGATCACTGAACCATTTGAGAGGGTGGATTTTACCCCTCTTCCCTGACAAACATGGGTAATACTTTACCTGGAACCAAAAATAAGAGAAAAAAAGAATAAAAGGAAAAGCTAACAAAATTCAGCAGAGGATACATTTACATAATGCATCTTTTAACAGGGGATTGAGTGAGGGCATATGTGACAATGCCTGCATGATGTTCTCTCCCTCCTGTCAATTATCCTTGAGTCACCCTGCAGTTTAAGCTTTAGGTCAATAAAATAAATTTCAAAGCAGAAGCCTTCAGCACCATAGAGGAATTAACTCTGTGGGGTTGCTTCAGAAAAGCAATGAATTTTCCATTGCTTATATCTCATGCAATAATTTTTTTCCCAATTTTTGCTGTCTATCAGAAGGGTCTCTTATGCACATTTAATTCCATTTCTTGGTAAGAATTCATTTCTATAAACAAATATTTCTCTCATTTAAATACAATAAAAATTGTGAATTGAAGTTGCAGTTTTTAAAGTATAAGATATATGTGATGAATCCCCATCAAATATTTGCAAGTAACTCTTTCGGTTGAACATCACAATATTTTGTATATTTCTTTCCAATTTCCTATGACATGCAATATGCTGCCTTCCCACGCCGAAAGACAATTTTGCACAAAGAGGAATCGGGGCTTAAACTGACTCTTCAGTAGTTGAGGATAATCTGAAACCATCTTGTTATCTTCCTTTAATAAATTTACTTTTCATTTATCCTCCCATGAAAAGATGTGCAAACCAATCACTTCCATCATTCTTTCACTTAAAGCAGAGTCAGCAAAGTTGTTTTTTCAAAACTTTATTTTAGAACAATTTTAGATTTACAGAAAAATTACAGGAGAGTACAAAGAAATCCCATATATCCCACATCCAGTTTCCCCTATTACTAATATATTACTTTGCAAGGTACATTTGTTAAAATTAATGAACCAATTTTGATACATTATTATTAATTAAAGTCCATACTTTATTTACATTTCCTTAATTTGTACCTAATATCCTTTTTCAGTTCCAGCATCCCATTCAGGATACCACATTATATTTAGTCATCAGGTATCCTTATATTCTCTTGTTTTTGATAACCTTGAGAATCTTGAGAATTACTGATCAGATATTTTGTATAATGTTCATCAATTGGATTTGATATTTCCTTATGATTAGACTGGGGTATCGGGTTTGGGAAGGAAGATCACAGAGGTAAAGTCCTATTTTCATCACATAATATCGTGGTATCAATATAACTTACTGCTGTTGATGCTGGCCTTCATCACCTGACTGAGATGGTGTTTGTCTCTTAAGTTGCTCCTCTTCCCCTCTTTCTATATTTCCTGTACTGTGATTTTTGGAAGGCAGTCTCCATGCAAAGCCCAACTTAGGGAATGGGAATCATACCACATAAATTCTGGGTGGAATATCTATACTAATTATTTGGAATTCTTCTGCATGGGAAATTTTTTCTCCACTTATATATATATATAATCAGTATGGAATTGTGGATATCTATATTATATTTTAGGTTATAATCCAATATTTATGTATTTATTATTTTACTTCTTTGCTCAAATTGTTTCAGCTTTGGCCACTTGAAGCACTTTCAGTTGGCTCCTATCCTATGTCCCTTTAACATATCCAATCATGTGGGTTGCTTTTTTCTTTTCTTCTTGAGTACTTGCTTACTTTCTGACACTATATGATGTCTGTCTTCTATTTTGCTTGCCTAAGTCCTGGAATCAGCCATTTCTCTAAGGAGCCTTGATTCATTTTATTGGAGAATTGTTTTAGAAACCAAGAGCTGGAGGCTATGTGTGCTCATCGCTACTGATGTGTCATTGTTTCTATGCTCTTTCAACTGACAGAATGAAGGAATGTGTGTATGTATCCTAATCTGGATATATACTAATACTTATAATTATTTCTATATGTAACCATCTGTATCTCTATTCACCTGAACATGAGTTTATACTGATGTCCTCAGCTCTAATCGGTTGCCTTGAAAATCATTCTGACCTCTTCCCTTGCTGATCTGTAAACTCCACTCCAACAGTGAGAAACCTGACTCCTACCATCTTCCATCTATTTACTTAATTATCCAGTTCCAATATACATGTAGAGTGGTACTAGAACTCTTAACATATACCTTCATAGGGAAAAAAAAAACTGTATCAAGTAAAGTGTAGTGAGCATGTACAGCTTCTTTTGCCTTTAGTCTTACAGATTCTGCTCATTTCCAAAGTTCCTTAGGTTACCACCTTCACTCTTCCCCTTTCAGTGAAGTCATTTCATACATTTGTAACACAGTTACTTTGTCACGTTATGTTTTCTATCTTGGGATTTCTTGACCTCCTAAATGAGTCTGTTTTTAATTTGGGTACATTAAGATTGACTCTGTGCTATAAATTTCCATGGATTTTGATGAATTCATGTGTCACATATCCTCTCATACAGAATAGTTTCACTTCTCTGAAAAATTCCTTCTGCTTCACATAGTCTACCCTGGAAATCACTCTCTATAGTTTTGCCTTTTTAAAGAAAGTCATATAATTTGAAATCATATCGGATTGGAATAATATTGACTCCTTTCATGAAATTAGGATTCATCTGTATCTTTTCATGGTTTGATAGCTCATATGTTTTTGTTATTGGATCATATTCTATTATATGGATATGTCAAGGTTTATTCATCCATTAATCTATCGAACACCTCAGTCTTTTCCTGGACCTGTATCCATAGGTTCTGATCTTCACAAGTGTTCCTTAGCTTACCCTCTTTGAGTAAGACAGGAAAGCCAGAGGTAGCTAGAATGTGACAATGTCCTTCTCCCAAGTGGGACAAGGCCTTTGTTACAAGGAACAGTCAGGGAATATTTCACAATAGTAACTCTTCTTTTCTCCCTCCCACAGTCCAAAAGCATCTTTCTCAACATTTCACACTGGTGATATTTCTGGAGGTAAATTCCATGAAAACGTGGGGACCTCTGGACACTCCAGAATTTCTTACTCTCTTGCTAGTCCATACTCAGGTCCAGCAATTAGCAAAAGATCACCATTTAAGTGTTCCTACCAATTAATGGCCCCAGTGGCTTTTGCTCCAGGTAAGCAAATCTTGCCTGTGACTCTGCATTTACCTGTCCCTCCAGATCTTGAATAGCAGGTTTCTCTGTAATCTTAGTTCTCTGATAGGTCCTTGTAAAGTTGTTGACTTTCAGTTTGCTCAGCTGAAAAGATAGGAGTTATAAGAAAAGGCGCAGCAACTTCTAAGATTTTACATTTTGGAGCTGAAGCTGGAATTCTCTGCAAAATTTCTCTGTAAAGAGTTATATAGTAAATATTTTTAGCTTTGCAGGCCTTATGGTCTCTGTTATAACTAGTCAACTCAATTGTTATGCTAGCAAAGCAACCAGAGGCATATACAAGTGAATGAGTTTAGTGGTGTTGGTGGTAATCAAATAAAACTTTATTTACAAAAACAAGGAATTGGCTGGATTTGGCCAGCAGGCCATAGTTTTCTTACTGCTGACTTAAAGCATAGTTTGGTAATCCTGACAGCCAAAACTTGTTTGACATCTAATTTGTTGAATGGATCAATAAATGAATGAATCTGTCTGCATGTTAAAGTGTCTTCAAAGGATTTGATGGTGCCACGAATAGACTTCTCTGTTAAAACTCAGTTAGGAGAATATTAATAACCTATACATTTCTGCTGTTACAACCTTAATTATAAGAGTTACTATATATTTCCAAGTTCAGATGAAAGGGGGGAAAGTCACTTAGTTTCCTCTTGAAAATATTTTTACTATCTACTTTGCCAAAGAATAATATTTGAGTTCAAATACTTAATACAGGGCAGTGAACTATTTACCCTTAATTATAATTCAAAAATGATAATTTCCCATTTCCTGCAGTAAAAAAGTATAATATAACCTTAAGTGCCTAGGATTCGAGTAACTGTATACATCAAGAAATCATCATCATCTTAAAAAATAAGAGGCTTTCACAAAAATTAAAGAGTTAAATCTTCACAAGATAAAAAAACAGCACTATCTAAACTCCTGAATTTAAACTATTTGAAGAAGAGTTATGTGAGTGAAAAGCATAAATTTTAGTGGACCAAAGAAATATAACAGTTTTAAAGAATGGGATAACCCCTTTAGGATTTTTGTTACCTAAGTTAAAACTAATGCCTATAATAAAAATCCAATATTTTCAGGAAATCATCCATAGAATAAATTTTCTAAAAATTGATAAGATGAAGATGCTTTCCTGTGAAACACATAAAACATTATTCACAAACATTTCCTTTTCTGAATCTACAAATTTCCTCTTAAATCGCCAAACAGAACCTCAGGTGAATAGAATTTAACTAAAATATTTTATGTATGCGAATTTGCTCTCTGCCAACTTCTCAGGCCTGGATTCCACAATGATTTATTGTTCTCTGGCTTCTGGGAGCTAATCTGTCTTTCCTGAAACTGCCTAAATCCTCTCTTACTTATTCATTACCTCAACAATTAGTTCAAGTTGCTCACATATATAAAGGCAGATGACAGCAAATGAGTATCTGCCGTCTGCGTCATTGAGGCTGGATGGTTCACTTCAATGACTACTCTCACTTTTTAATCCATGTTGGTGTAAAAGAGAGAGACATATAGTATGGCAGTTACTGAGTTTGAGAATTCAGCTTCTAGAAAACCCAAATTAGATATTTTGGCCAAGATCAGTGGTTTGTCATTTAAATTTAAAATTTCTCAGTCTTGTACATTCTTGTTAAGAATAAACTTTATTTAAATTGACTTTTTATTATTAATGTGAATGGGTTGTACTTTTCTGTGACATATTATAATTATTCATTGCTGGTATGTAGGTAAGGCTTTGAATGATTATCCAGAATTACCTTATCAGTAGTAAAATTTATGTTAATTATTTTTGGTTTTCTCAATAAACAATCATTACTGGTATCAGTAGAACATGGAATGTATGCAGGAAGTGACAAGAGATGAAATTGGAGAGGATGTTGGGTCTATAAGAGCCATGTTTTGATATATGGCTCCATCCCACTGGCCACAGTTGACTGAGCCAGGTATAGACACTTGACACACACTGAGTCAGTTACTCTTTTCTTGGAATTTAGACTAGGAACTGAAAAGAACAAAACAGCCCCTGCAAATGTATATGTAAAGTATAATATATAAAGTGAAAGTATAATATGTAAAGTGAAAAGTTATGTGGAAGTCATATAAAAAGAATATTGTGCACAGTGGAAGATTTATACAGGCCCTCATAAAGAAGAAAGGACAAATAGAGAGTCCTGGCAGCTTTTCAGGTCTTTTCTAAGCTGGCTGCATTCCTGCCCTTGAGTTTCATGAGACACCTCTGTATCCTTATGACACATTCCTCTTTTTTGCTACAGCTAGTTTGATTTGCTTTCTGTTAACTTGCAAAAAAATAACCTAAGATAATATGTCTTACCATTATCACAGCAGCTTTTCCAAATTCTACTATGATTATTTACTTCCTTTTACAGATTCTTTAAGTAAGTGGCTATCACTTATTTTTTCCATATCTCCAGCACTGAGTCAGTACTCAATAAATATCTGCAAAGTGATGAAAGAGAAAAGCTTGTCTGAATGGGAGACAGCATGATGAAACCTGCTACAGCAAGTCATTACTTCTCGTATGGAAATATTTCTTCATGAGCTATGTTTTAAAAAAAACTCTTTGAAGAGCTTTTCACAAATTACATTTAGTAGCTACCCTCTAGCTCAAGATGGGGATAAGTGTTCAGTGCAGAATGGTTTGACAGTAATTATGTGTGGAAAATACTGTGTTATACAGAGTTAGCAATTATCTTCACTGTACTAATTCTCAGAGCCTTTAAAATGATACAAGTATACTACAAATCTTAAAGAAGATGATAAAACAATAAGGGTTTCCCAAACTCTTTGACCATGGGATCCTTTTACTACAAAACTTGACAGAACTCAACAACAGCAGCAACAACAACAAAAAGTTCTGCTTTTATAACAGGCAAAGGACTAGAATAGACATTTCTCCAAAGAAGATATTCAAAAATCAACAAACACATGAAAAGATGCTCAACATCACTAAGCATTAGAGAAACGTAAATCAAAACCACAATGAGATACCACCTCACACCCATTAGAATGGTTACTATAAAAAACTGAGTAATAAATATTGGTGAGGATATGGAAGAGAAATTAGGATTATTGTGCACTGTTGGTAGGAATGTAAATGGTACAGCCACTATAGAAACCAGTACTGGGTTTTCTTTAAAAAATTAAAAATGAAATTACCATATGATCCAGCAATTCCGTTTCTGAGTATATACCCAAAATAATTGAAAGCAGAGTCTCGAAGAGATATTTGTAAATCCTTGTTCATAGCAGTATTATTTACAATAGCCAAAAGGTGGAAGCAACCCAACTGTTCATCTATGGTTGAATGGATAACAAAACAAAATGTGGTATAAACATACAATGGATTATTATTCAGTCTTAACAAGGAAGGAAATTCTGAGACATTGCAACATGAATGAACCTTGAAGACATTATGTTAAGTGAAATAAGTCAGTTACAGAAAAATACTGAATGATTTTACATATATGAAGTACTTAGAGTAGTCAAATTCATAAATATAACCATAAAATGGTAATCATTGGGGCTTGAGGGGGGAGAAGAGGAATGGGGGGGTTTATGGATGTTGAGTTCCAATTTTTTTAAGAAGATGGAAAAGTTTTTCTGAAGATTGGTGGTTGCACAACAAAGTGAATTTACTTGACACTACTAAACTGTGCACTAAAAAAATGCTTAAGATAGTAAATTTTGTTTCGTGTATTTAACCCTAATTAACTTTTTTTAAAAAGTTCACAGAACAGTATCCTCAGAAAAAAATATTTTTTGAAATAATGGCAAGATAATTTCATGGTGTGTTGCTTCCAAAAGCACATACATGGAGCAAAGCCATTCTAACATGAAGAAATGGTGATAGTTGACTTCCCTTTTCTGTGAAATTTCCACCATAGGAAGTTTTAAGGTAATCAGTGTAATGTAGTGCCCACTTGTTTTGTCTTGAGAGTGGGTGAAAATAACAGTTATATTTTCCTTCCTGATGGATAGCTTTTAACATTTTATTATTATGTTGACTTCTTCTTTCCATCTTTAAATATATGGTGTCAGAAAATGATGACCCATAATATTCAGGACTGATAAAAAGCAACCATCTACCTCTTCCCTAATTTAGTAGCCAAAACACATACCACCAAGGAGACCTCTGAGGGCAAGTGTAGACTTCTAAGAATCTAGAAATAGCAGGTAAGGTGCTAAATACCAAGGTTTACTAAGTAGCAAAGTACTCTTGATCTCCTAAGCTTCTCTTTTACTTCTCATCACAATATACTAAGAGACAATGAAATCTCAGTTCATTATAATCCTGCTGCTGCCATTTGCAAGTTTCTATCTCATCCCATACTCTCTTGATAGCTGTTGTCTTCTCTGAAACCTGGGGCCAATACCAGAACAACTTACTTGCAGCCACCCTGAAGAGTTATGAATAGAAATAAGTTATAAATATAAATGATGTATAAATATTTTAGCAGCAGAAACTTGGGATGCTTTAAGCATACAAAGGACAGACTAATAAGACTATCAATCCTGTCTCCAATGTATGTACAGACATTTAGAAAGTGGGATCCCATCTATGCCTGGATCTGAGAGCCTCAGTTTTTAAAAAATCAATATTTCCTTTGATGCAGAAAAATGTGCCCTTTTGCTTTTCTGGGTTAAATTTAATGAGTTTTCCTGTTAATGTTAAGGCTACGTAAGATGGAGTTATATTTTATTTGCAATGTAACTAGAGTCATTATGGACAGTTTTCTTAACTTAGAGAGTATTCTGCTCAACAGAGATGCTACTCTGCTAGCATCTGGCTACACTGGAGATATCAGATTGAGTGAATATTAATGATAAGGTTGTTTCCATATTATATAGTTAACGTACTGACAGAAAATATTAAGTTAAAAAGAACCAGGGTTGACAGTTTTAAAACCTTAATGGGGTGCTATTTTCAACTGTGTGAGTTTTAATCTTAAATAACTTGGTCTTCATTAAGGACCCAATATTTAAAATTACATTTATTTGAGTGTCCTTAAAATATGATAAAAGTTGACTAATAGTCTCTCTGTTGTTGAAGTAGTGAGCAACTCTCAACTGTGCCCAGTTCCATTTATATAACTTTTTCAAAACAATCTGTAGGCTTCCACCCACCAAAATTTTATCTATAAATAAGAAATCCATGTTAAAGAAGC
Organism: Eonycteris spelaea; assembly: GCA_003508835.1. Classification (NCBI taxonomy): domain Eukaryota; kingdom Metazoa; phylum Chordata; class Mammalia; order Chiroptera; family Pteropodidae; genus Eonycteris; species Eonycteris spelaea. The sequence goes on from PUFA01000282.1 coordinate 690,904, forward strand.
ATGTGTGTTTATGTGCAACTAATCCTTTGCATAGAAACTTCTGCCATAGAGTTAGTAAAAAAATAAAACCATTGAATTAGTAGTCCTGAAACCAAAACACCTTCCTAGTCCATCAGAAGAAATATGTGTTGGCCCAATAAGCTGAATCACTGTCATGCTGATGTAGTACACTGGTAATTTGTCTTTAATGTCTGGCACTCTACTTTTTGAGGAAATTAGAGGAAAGAGATGCATATCCTTGCAGGTCTAGTCCCTGTAGCAAAGTTGCTACTATCAGACTTCAAATCCATCTTCTTCTCAAACTCCTTTGTATGCTGGTCTTGAATGCTAAAGAAAACATTTTAGCCGTTGAAGGAAATGAGATAGCAATAAAGATATTTTTGTCTTCATTTCCTTCATGAAATAATAAAGTAGACTATCCTCATTTCTACTTTCCATTCTCTTCCTCTTTCTCAGAACCTCCCTTTTCCTCTGACTAGCTTATCCACCAAGAGATAGGTGCAAAGGTGCAAAATATAGAGAGAACACTGGGTGTAATTGAGAAAAGCAGTTCAGAGAAGCCATCGTTTGACAGATAAGCAAACTTACTTACCAAGTGATTTCTCCAAGACTAGGTTGAGCCACTTTCTCAGTTGAGGCAAATCCAGGTGTGCAGGAACTCAGAAGCAAATCCAAATAAAACCACAACAAAAATAACAAAAGCAAAAACATTGGTAACCCCTGGTTTCCCTCTAGAAAGATATCTAGATAGTTTGTGGAACATTATCAGAAGCCATTTTGGATGAAATATATCTTTTCCCCATTTCAGCATCATCACCCAGATAAATTAAGCCTACCTAACCCCCAATAAATCATCAGTGAATTTTCTTCTTCAAAATGGCATATCTTCTCATTATCACTTCAAACCAAAGAGCCTATTAAAACACTAGGTACTTCCCTACAGAGATGCATTAGATTAAGGAATGATAGCAGGTAAACTGTGACCTCGAGATCTAAAAAAAAAGAGTTTCAGTGATCACCGTAGAAATATTTTCAATTACTTAGAAGAAACCCTCCATTTGTGTGTGAATCATCACTGACATTTTTGGTTAAGGTGTTGTTCTGTCTAGTGATTCTTGACTTGAAAGGGGTCAATAAAAATGCTTCAGCACACACATTCACACACACACAAAACTTACTTCTGAGCTCAGTATTATGAGCTCATAATACTGTATGTTCTAAAGACTACTGGATAGTCTTAAACACAAATATTTTTAAAAGATAAAAATCAACTTCAAAACCCAATTTTCAGATTATAAAGTATTAATTCCTTCTCTTCTGACTTGATAATAATGTTGGAGGCCCAGCTACAGTAAGAGGCTTATCATATTCCATTTAGTACAGACTAGACCCCTATAATTACAGCTTCAAAATGTTTCCCAGGCTTCATGCGCTTGTCCAGACAAAGAGCAGTTTGAGGAATAATGATAAAGTATCCTTAGAGAAAAAAATTTTTCACATTCTGAAATTAAAGTCTCTGTGGCTTCTCACAAAAATCTGGCTCTTTCTCACACTTTTGTAGCCGGGGCAAAAATCAGTGTCAGTAGTAGCATCATAAACTTTATTATTAAATGACCTGGGCATATGGAGGGTTCTTGTTTCAAGGTGGGAAGAATGCCAGGACCACAAGCACTCTGAAGTGAAAGGCTGTGCTTGACATACTTATCACAGAAGTTGGATGATGTTTCAGGGCACAGATGCCAGGAGTTTTGTTTTCTTTTCAATTTCATCATGCTTTTAACACCATTTTTCTTTCCACAGGCCCCTTTAATGCCTTTGAAAAGATTAATTCTCCTGAGTCATCCGAGAAGATGGAGAACAGTGTGAGCTTTGAGCTGAGCAGAAGACTCTCCCTCCTCTGACTGGTAAGAGGTGGTTCTCTAAGTGCCTTATATGTTCAACCTTCAGTTAATTCCACTCATATTATATCTCCATTGGTAATGAAGACAAAGAGTGTTGCAGTCTTCGGGAATAGCCTCAATGTTTACTTCTGGTAACAGCCAAGGATATACTTCTCAGATTCTGGGAACTATAAAAATCATTTTGAAGAAGACATTTTTAACTTTTTTCCTTTGCCAAAGAGGAGGAGGGCCACGGGAATGGTTAAGAAAACTGAAACAAGGAGACAGGGTACACAAAACCTGTACTCCACCTTAATCTGACTTCAGACATCCTATTATGAAGAGTTAACTGCAACTGTTATTTATCAAGTATGGCAGATCCCCACCACCACCACACTCCTGTCCCCTCCAGCCCTTACATTTCACTGTCCTGCCAACTTTCAGCATCTGCCTCCTCTTTGCCCTTAGGCTTTCTCTGGCCTTAAACTCCTCAGTACTTCCACTCCCCCATACAAACATGAGGCCAGAAATGCCAATTAATGCCTCCCTACAAGAACAGCCGTTGACTAGTGACTCACAGAAGTTGCTGCATAAATATCTCAGTGCCCTTGTCCCTCAGGTGGGATAACCCTGAGGTGTTGACCAATTATTCTGGGGCCCAGGGTTTCCCAGTGTGATTAAGCTCAACTTGCCTCCAGTAGTAATAACACAACTTTATTTTTTGGATCCTATTCTTTGTTTTACTTCCGCACTCCTCTACTTTGTCTCCTGAGATCACACCCCAAATAAAGTACGTGCACTTAAATCTACATCTATGTGTTGGCTTCTAAGACACACTTTGGAGATATGAACTCTAAATGAATAAGATGAGCTGCTTTGTTAGATGATGTTCATATGTATACAACCCAACCTCTTCTATGTACCTCCACTAATGGATGTTAGCCTTTGGAGCAACTTTTCCCTTCAGGATTAAATTGTACTTAATTTCATTTGGATATAACATAAATGGTGAAGCTGCCTCCTACCTCATACTCCAATGTCCACTTCCTCTCTCCCTGTTCCATGTTGATGGGTCTTTTGATGACCAAACCTGTCCAACCCATAGGTTTAGCTTCACTCAACTTCTGAGTCCTCATAAAGGTCTTCACACACATGCACATACACACACACACGCGCACACACACACACACACACACACACCACGAGTTCTTAACATTTTTTTGCTATAAAGTTCTTTGGCAGGCTGCAGGCTCATCTCAGAATGTTTTAAAATTCATAAAATAAAATAGGATTACAAAGGAATAGTTATAATGAAATATATTGGTAACCTGGATTCCAGATAAGAGTATGTTCTTACACATATACATGTAAGCTCAAGGAAATTTGGGCCTTATCATTTCTCTTCATTTCCCTCATAAGGTAGTGGGACTTATAATTAGATCATGACTTCACACTTGCTAACTTCCTGGACAATTCAGGTTCTCCAGTGCCAAGATCAGAGTGAAGATTTGTGCCCCATGAGAGAAGTCCTGCTTATCTGTTTTGCTCCTGATTTAATTTCACATCTGTTTTTTAAACCCCTTTTCTAAGTAGAACCACTCATATTCACCAACCCCCGCCCCCATGAATTGCTTGGTTACCTGGCTAGCGTTCTGCCCTGACTTGAGATTATTGCCTGCCTTGAATCCCTCTTTGGTTCTTATAACCTCAAATCTTTCAATATTCTCTCCATTATACCTCCTCATTATACCTCTAGATCACTGTCTAAGGCCCTCTTTGTTATGAACAGAGATACCATTTATGATATCTATAATTTTCTTTAAAATACTTCAGCATAGACTGCATGATACAAATATGTCAGTTTTAATCTTCTCTGAGGAACAATCAGTGATCATAATCAGGAATCCATATCCCAGGAATGGTAAGGTAACAGCTAATAAGAAAGGTCATTCCATGGATGGCTATTACAAATGTCTCCACTATCTTTATCTTCCATCACCATTAGGTGTTTTGCTAATTAGCATAATCAGTGGTAGAAATAGATTTTCATTGGTGAAGCTTATAGCTTGTGAATTAGGCCAAGAAATATTATAAATAGGCTCTCATGGATGCAGTTGGTGGTATTTGAGATATATTTATTGGCTAAAATACTTTAAAAACACTACCCATTTCTGAGAATCAAGCAAGCTCTTTACATTTATCATTAGTTTTGGCACATGTTTAATGCTAAATCCAGAACCTAGTTGTTGTTCCAGAATATTCCTAATCAACTCTTTATAATAATGAATGGTTAGTCAGTCCCACCACTACAATAATATTATATTTGTGTCAGGTGAACATTTTATGCAAGTTACTTATGGAGCAACAGAAAACAGAATTCTAGGATTTTAGCTTGAGATTATATAGCTCTTCTTGCCTGTATGTTAATAAATGTCTATGTATATAGCAAGATTTGGTAACTAGAGGACTTTCTTTTATTACAAAATTGTGAAACAGATACCAACCCTCATCTACCTCTAAGTTTTGGTGGTTACTGACAGCTTCCAAAATGAGCCTAAGAAATGTGATGATTGAATTGCCTTACCTCCTTGCCCTGCTCCTTGATCACAGAATGGTAGAGATTTGCCTTTATGCACAAGACCATCTTATTAAATACCTGCTGCAAATCATTTTCCACAATGAGGATTGGGATTGTTTCAGTCCACTGGGCTGCCTTCTTTGGTGCTAACTCTGCTCTTGAATGAGTCTTCCCTAACCTTCATCTTGTCTCATCTTGTCCTGGATAGGTTTCAGCCTTGTTATGGTTGGTTCCTTACCATCACTGATGTTCAGCAAATATTAACTGAACACCTTCTACATACTATGCAGGGTTCTATACCCAGGGTAGATTTTAGTTAACAATATAGATAAGATCTTATGAGTAAAGATGAAGAAAAGAATGAACAAACTAATACAATAATTTGAGATACTAATAAGTGCAATGAAAAAACTAAGATTATGGATGTGGCATTACAGCAGGAGACTGGCTATTTTGGAAAGGGTGGTCAAACAAAGCCACTCTGAGGGTTAATAAGGTACACCCAACAAAGATCTTATAATTCTTTGCATCTGAGCCCTTCAGAGTTAGAACTGGCAGTGTGATTTGCATTGAAGGGCAGCTCTGAGAGCTCTAAAGACTTCATTTTGGCTGAGTAGTTTCCATTGTATATATGTTCCACATCTTCTTTATCCAGTCATCTAACATAGGACACCAGTTGTTTCCATGTCTTGGCCACAATGAATAATTGTGCTATGAACATCGGGGTGCTTATATCTTTGCAGACAAATGTTTTCAAGTTTTTGGGGTAAATACCCAGAAGAGGGAGGTATTGCTGAGTCATATGGTAATACTTTGTTTCATTTTTTGAGGAACCTCCATACTGTTTTCTATAGTGGCTTTACCCATTTACTGCCATTTGTGACAACATGGATGGACTTGAGATTATCATGCTAAGCAAAATAAGTCAGACAGAAAAAGTTGAGAACTATATGATTTCACTCATATGTGGGATATAAAACTAAAGGTAACAAATAAACTTGACGAACAGTCAGAGACTCATGGAAACGAACAGTGGATTTGTGATTACCAGAGGGGAGTGGGGGAAGGGATAGGTAGATAGGAGTAAGGAGAGGTCAAATGTTTGGTGGCAAAAGGAAATTTAACTTTGGGTGTTGAACATATGATGTATTATTGAACTGTACACTTGAAACCTTTTGATTTTATTAACCAATGTCACCCCAGTAATTTTGATTTTTAAAAAGTTCATTTTTAACCTTTTAGGAACGGCCAGATCCTTCGTCAGTGCCTATACCTCAACTCAAGGTTTAACCGAAGTGTGAAAGAATCTCTTAAAGAACCAACATCTATTTAGCTTCCTTTGAAGCTATGTAATGCACAATTAGCACTTTAACTTTTTTCACTGAATTGGTTAGTTGGATCGGTTATATATAAACTGATTGGTTTAACCTTTCGTAGTTCACAAACAAAGAAAATCAGTGGAAACCCAGCTTAACTTAATTAGTATTGATGGAGCACTGAGAATCATAAATTCTGAGATTTAGACAGCCTTTAGAAAGATCAGTGTTCCCAGGAAGAAATGAGTTCCAGAAAATTAACCCATAAAATGCTCACCTAGCACACCAAAAGCTCTTATGTATATATTGCTCCTTACCCATAAATGTTTTTAAAAGGTTCTTAGCATTTACATCTCACTGTAAAATAGTTTGTCATGAATGGTTTTTAATTGTAAATATAGAATAATATGATAGAGGGTCACGGGCATGGGGAGCATGGCATAGGGAATACAGACAGCAGTAAGGTAATGGCTAGGTAGAGAGCCAAAAGGACGAGAGAATAACCAGGGGGTCATTTCATAAACTGTATAAATGTCTAACCAATGCACTGTACACTTGAAACTAATAAAAATAAATAATAATAATATGAACATTAAAGTTAAAAATAGGAAAATAAATCACCCACTAATCTACTGCTATCAGTTTTGTATTTACCTTTCACATTTGGTACATTAAAATATTTACATTATTTTAACAACAGTGTGCATAAAATTTAATATCATACTTTTAAACCTAGCATTATATTATATATCTTTTCCATATTGTTTAGAGTGTCTTTGTTTTGTTTAATGCCTATAAAATATTTCGTTGAGCAGTTGTACCCTAATTTAATGTCTCCTATTTTAGCTATTTGGACTATTTTTAATTTCGCTGTTATTTGAAAAATATTTTAATGCATAAGACTATTCCAGAATTTGGATTATTTCCTTAGGCTAAAGTTCCAGAAGGAAAATTACTCTACCAAAGCATTTAAATAATTTTATAGTTCTTAAAAGCTATAGCTGTTACATTCTATAATGTTTATACTAATATTCAAAGCAGCAGTAATATAGAAAGAAGGATATCAGAATTGACATATTCTTACTAGCATTTATTTTTAAGGCTTTACTAATTAAGTGGGCAAAAAAAATGTTACCACTTCTTTATTGAACATTTACTTGTTGAATTTTCTCTTTTGTGAATTGGCTATTTACATGTTTTTCTTGCTTATTTGTTGATCTTAGAATTGATCCATTTATTTGGACTCTATATGTTCGAGATGTTCATACTCAGGTATTTTTGCTGCAGATATTTTTCCCAGATGGCTTGTTTGTTTTCTTTTCTATAGAATATACAGAATTATCTGTCCATCTTTTTCTTTGCCACTGTTTCTTTCTCTCCTATACCTAGAAAGTCAGCATCTTCTGTAATTTTGGATAAATATTTAATTTCTTTCCATTTTAACATTTGTTAGATTTTTGTTCCTTTATATTAGAAGTTTTTTTATATAAAACTTTTCATTCATATTAAGTGTGGTAAATTCATTTGATTGTTGCCCATTTGCTATTAATTATCCCATTTTTATTTATTCTGTCCTTTTTCTATCTTAAATATATAAAATTACTATTTATATTGATATACAATATGTTCTATATATTTTAATAGCTTTATTATGGTTTAGTTGATATACAATAGAATAGAATGCACCACCACCATAATCAAAATAATGAATATATGTATCACTCCACAAAAGCTTCCTTGTGATCTTTTGTATTCCCCACCTCTTTCCCCTCTTGCCCTTCACGCCCCTTCCTCCCAGGCAACCACTAGCCACTATAGATTAGATTGCATTTTTAAAATTCTGTATAAACGGAAGCATACAGAATGTATCCTTTTGTTCTGGTTTGTATCCCTCAGCATAAGTATTTTAAAGTATATCAATAGTTTATTCATTTTATTGCTGAGTAGCATTACATTGGGTAGATATACCCCAGATTGTTTATACATTCTTCTTTTGATGGACATTGGTTCATTTCATCTTTTTGGCTATCACGAATAAAGCTGTTATGAACATTCATGTACAAGTCTTTGTATGCACATATGCTTTCATTTCTCTTAGGTAAATATCTAAGAGTGGAATGGCTGAAGCATATTGTCAGTGTGTGTTTAACTTTTAAAGAAACTGTCAAATTGTTTTCCAAAGTGGTTGTCTCATATTTCCACCAGCACTGTATGAGAATTCCAGGTTTTCTACATTCTCACAAACACATAGTATAATTAGTCTTTTTAATTGTAGCCATTCTTAGTGGATGTATAATGGTATCTCATTGGGACTTTAATTTGCATTTCTCTAATAATTAATGAGGTTGAGCATCTATGTATGAAGTTGAGAATAATAATGTTCTCTTGATGAATTGACACTGTTATCATTATTAAATAATCATCTTTTTCCTTGGTAATATTCTTTCCTCTGAAATCTTTGATATTAATATAATCACTCATGTTTTATTTGAGTTGTGTTAGCATGGTATACTTTGCCACTCTTTTACTGTTAACTTATTTGTGTCCTTATTTACAGTATGTGTCTTATAGAAACTAATAATAAAATAAAATTTTTAAAAAGTTCCATCCCATAGACTTTAAATTTCCATCTACTCTAAAAACCTCTAACTTTGTGAATGATATGGTTATGCTGAACCCTGTCATATTGCTCTTTGTTTTCTACTTGTCCAAACTAGTCTTCTCTTTTTCCTCTTTTTTTTTTATTTCTTTTAGATTAATTGAAAAATTTTTATTTCATTTTGTCTCATTTGTTAGATTATAGCTTATAACTCTTCACATTTTAGTGATTGTTTTATGGTTTATAGTATAGATATTTAACGAATCTGTTTACTTTTGACTGTATACCACTCTATTTAGCTGTACACAACCTCACAGATAGTATAAAAACCTTACCATACTATACTTATGTTTGTTCTCTCCAGGTCTGTGTGTGTGTGTGTTTCCATAATACATTGTTATTACTTTTTAAAAAGTTAGTTATCTTTTTACTGTGGTAAAATATGTATAACATCAAATTTATTATCTTAACCATTTCTAAGTATACAATTCAGTGGCATTGAGTACATTCACGTTAGTGTGCCATAATCACCACCATCCATCTCCAGAACTTTTTTTATCATCCCAAACTGAAATTCTGTACTCATTAAACAAAACTCTCCATTTTCCCATTCCCCAACCCCTAGTAACCACTACTCTACTTTCTGTATCCATGAATTTGACTACTCTAGATTCTTCATATAAGTGGAATCATATAATATTTGTCCTTTTTTGTGTTTGGCTTATTTCACTTAGCATACTGTTTTCAAGGTTCATCCATCTCTTATGTAGCATGTATCAGAATGTTGTTACTGTTTAAGGCTGAATAATAGTCCATTGTATGGTTATACAGTATGTTGTTTATCCATTTACCTGATCATGAACATTTGGGTTGTTTCTATTTTTCGGCTATTGTGAATAATGAAATTGATATAGAAATATCTGTTTGAGTTCCTGCTTTCAATTATTTTAGGTGTATACCCAGAATTAGAGTTGCTGGGTTATATGGCACTTCTGTGAAAAACAGTTAATTATCCTTTGAAAATATTTAAATAAAAATGTAAATTGTGATTTAAATTTTAAAATCTTCTGTACTTACCCATGTAGTTACCATTTCTGGATCTCTGCATCCTTTGTGATCCATATTTCCAAATGTATATTTAAGAATGTCATCTATTTGTTTGCAAAGTTGAACTCTAGAGTAAAATCATCAGCTTCCAGAAATAAAAATCATTTAATATCAAGAATTGAATTCTAGGTCATCTAAAATATAACTTGGAGAGGAAAATGAGAAAATATTCAGTCTTTCTATCTGGTAATGCCGCAATTTTCCATTTTTTCAGGTCTTCTTTTCAATGTACCAATAGAATTTTGCAGTTTTATTTATTCAACTTCTACATATCTTGTCTTATGTCAATTTCCCCTGCTTGTAAGGACATTATATTTCTATCGAATGGATCTTTTTAAATTATGCTTTATGTCTGTATATTATTGAAGTACAGCATACTATTGACTTTTGAGTATTTCTCATATACAGTTACCTTGATTAAGCTTTCAGTAAGACTAGAGATTGTTATTTTTAGCTGAATGCCTTAGATTTCTAGGCATATAATCAAATCATCTCAAAATAATAATTTTGTGTGTTATTTTCTTTTACTCCTATGACTTACCACATTAATAAAAATTTCTAAAATGCCACTATGTAAAAATAATGAACATGGATATCTGCTGTCGCTGCCTTTGAGTTGACAGAGACTTCCTCTAGTGATCTGCTATTGACTGTAATGATAAGGACCGTTAATTATCTATATATCAATGGGATAACCTTCCATTCCTTTTTTTAAAAAACCTTTAAATGTTTAATTTTAACAAATGACTTTCTGCAGCTCTTGTATTATTGACATAATTACATGAATGCATGGTCTTATATTTTATTCTACATTCCTGAGATAGGCCCTGCTTTTCTGTAGAGGGTCATTCTTATATTGTTAGAGTCTCTATGTTAGTATCTTCTTTAAAGTGTTAGTAATGTGCATTATTGGCTTTAGGTATTCTCTGCAAAGAAGCAGAGAGCTTTGTGCTACTTCACAGCTAGTATTGAGTGGGAGAAATGTATAAGAAAAAACTGGGTGGTGGCCTTATTAAAGGACAAGAGGATAAGGGGTTTCTTTGAGGTTTTTTGAGGGGGGTTGTTGCAGCGTTTTTTCTACCATAGGCCTAAGAGGTTGTATTCTTTAAAATTACAGTGATTATCATAACTATGGCTGTATTAAAATACAAGATCCAGCCATACAATGAGAAACAGGTAAAATCTTTAGGAATAAGACTACTCTGCAATACCCTCATCGACCTCTCCGTACAATCTGGGTGGTATGCGAAGCTGTGGCAAGAAATCATTTTAAATTTTGGAATATATGTTTTAAAATTATGATTTCAAAACTAAGGTTCATAAAAACATTATTGAGAAATTTCTCTAAAAGTGAAAAAGTAAACAACCCCATATCTTAATTTACCACCTCCTTCCATGCTTTCCTATTACTCTGTGGCAGTTTACTGGAAACAGATATTACTTTTTGGTTGTTTTGTCTTGTTTTGTTTTGTTTTTGCCTGCATATTCCCAGAGCCAAGGGCACATTAATCATTCTATAAATACATGAATAAATTAAGAGAAAAATTGGACCATGAGAGGTGGGTACTACAGATCAACAAAATGGAGCTTGAAACACAGTATGAGAGCAAGGGAAGCAACTGGAAAACCATTTTTTAAATCTTATCGAATGAAATAAAATGGGGGAAAATATAATTTTCTGTGCTGCAACTTTATTTTATCCAGATATATTAGGTTTAGCCAGTACTGGTGTCCATTTTTTTTATACTGCTAATTCAGAAATTTAAAAAAAAATCCAAATGCAGTCCCTTTGGCAATCGAAGTTGCAGGGATAACAACTCTTTTGTTGACATAAACCATGGGAACTTCAGTTGCATGATCTCATTATCTGACCAGAGCTGTGACTTTGAAGTAATCTCTCAGAATGAGCACTTTTGGAAGAGTCGTTGCTCGCAGGCCAAGCACAGGTTTGTAGAAGAGGATTTGTAAAGGTTAGCCCTGTTCTTTTTCTTTTGGTTTTTCCTGCTCTATTACATTAGTGCTTCATTTAGTTTATCATCAGGCAAGAAACTCCAGTGGGATTGATTTTAGTTCTACACACAAAGAGCACTCATCCAAGTGCTGCTTTACCTGGTGGTCAGTGGGAGAGAACCAGTGGACTGTACGGCACACTGTTCCATAGAGATCCTTCATACCATGTGGAGTTCAATGCTATAAAATCCTCTTTACAAAGAGTTCCAGACTGATCGTGTGAAAAATCATTATGTTTCACTCACATCCTTGAAAAAGTGACTTGTTTGCCCTTGGTTAGTAGTAACTTTTATTTTTCAAAAATAGGTTTGAAACAATTATCCAAGGATCCATGGTTTTTCACTCTGATACTCAAACCATTCTACACCATGGAACATCTCCATTAAAATTATATAGACTTTAAAAGCTATTTAAAACAATAGATTTCTAAGTAAGCATCTTGGGATAAATGTATTTTTAATTTTTTATTAAGGTAATCCACATAAACATTTTAAACTATATAATTGAGCGAGGTGTTTCGGATAGTCACGGTGTTGGCAACCACCACCACTATTTAATTTCAGAATATTTCCATCACTTCTAAAAGAAACTTTAAGCGCCAAATTCTCTCTTTCCTTCATCTCAACCAAATGTCTAGTCTACTTTCTATCTCTATAGATTTGCGTATTGTGGACTTAACCATAATGGAATCATACAATATGTCTTTTGTGTGTATGTGTCTGGTTCTTTCACTTAGCATAAAGTTTTCAGGGGTCACCCATGCTGTAGCATGTATCAGTATTTCAATCCTTTTGGTGGCTGAATAATATCTATTATATGGATATACCACCTTTTGTTCATTCATTCATGACTTCTTTTCATTTACATTGTTTCCTCATTTTTCCTATTGTGAGTAATGTTTCTATGAATATTTGTGTACAAGTTTTGTGTGAACATGTTTTCAATTCTGTCTAGGAGAAGAATTGCTGAATCATATGGTAACTCTATGCTTAATTTTTGAGGAACTGCCAAACTGTTTTTAACAGTGGCAGAGCATCAGCATGCTACAGGAAAGATGGCTGAGAGTGTTCTCCATTCCCCAGCAATGAGGAAGCCTGATGGCCATAAAGAATGTAGGAACCAAAGCACATGGCGTGGAGCAGGTAAGAAAACCAAAGGCTCACTGGGCACCAGTGCATCGAAAAGAAGGTGGCTGAAAGCACCTTTGGTTCCCCAGCAAGCATGAAGGCAGATGGCCTGAAGATCACCAGAACCATAGCATGAGGGCAGGCAGTTGTTCAGAGGGTACCCCTGGGACACTATCATGAGGAAAAGATGTAAACAAAAGGAATCGCACTTTATCAACATGCCAGCCGTCTTGTGTCCCTAAGGATCCCAGATATCCCAGGGAGCAGGCAGGCTAGTGACCAGATGGGCATCTGTGCACTACAGGTAAGGTTGCCAAAAGTGATTTCAGTTCACCAGTAAGGAGGAGGGCTGATGGCCGGGATAACTGGAAACCGAGTACATGGGCATGCTTGTGTTTAGAAGGCTTTCCACGGGGACCAACACTCTGTGCAAAAGTTCCTCAACACATAGGCGAGTTTGTGGACCAAGGAATCCCAGGAAGAAGGCAATCCAGTAACCAGATGGAACCCCCACCCACTCTCCCACCAGCATCACTTGCTTCTCTTGCTTCTCTGGAGAGAAAAGTCTGGTAAGTGTAAGAACTAAAAGAACCCTAGTGCACTTGAAGGCACTGGTTCTACAGAGGCATCAGTATGAGAACAGGACAGTGGTTGACAGGAGTCAGGTTCTCCCAGCTTAAGAGGAAGCTTGTGATCATAGGGATCTTCAAAACCTCAGGTAGTGGGTAGGCTGATAACCAGATGTCCCTACACCCCAAGAAGAAATCAGAGCATTGCAGGGAAAGTGACAGAAAGTGCTCTTGGTTCCTCAGGAAGGTGGAAGGCTGATGTCTGAAGTATCTGGGAACCCTAGCACTAGGATGAGTTAACACAGGGAAAGTTACACGAGGCGCCATTCCCATGGAACTGTAGTGGCTGAGAGGAGCCATATTATCCCAGAACACCAGCAGGCATGTGGCCTAAGGTATCCTCACAACTCCGTCATATAGTTAATCTGGTGACTAATAAGCCTACGGGGCTTCAGTGTGCTGAATGGAAGGTGGAGGAAAGGTTTTCTATTTCCCCATCAAGGGGGAAGCTGATGACTTGAAGGACCACCAGAATCCTAGCACATATATACGCTGCCTCCTGGAAGGTATTACCAGCGCACCACCTCCAGGAAACTACGGAGAGTGAAAGGAGCCATAGTTTCTCAGTGCAAAAGCAGGCTTGAGATACCAAGGACCTCAGGAAGGCCAGGAGATGGGCACGTTAGGGGCCACATGGGGCCCTTGGGGTATCAGCATTCTGTGAGGGAGGTAGCCTACAGTGCTCTCCATTCTGCAGCTCAAGAAAATGCTAATGGCTGGTAAAACAACCAGAACCATAACACTTCTTCAGGCGGGTACCCAGAAGGTTCTCCTAGCGACAAGGGTGAGGATAAGACAGAGGGCAAAAGAGCCACAGTTCTCTAGCACAGGGGCAGGCTTGTGGCCCAAAAAAATACCCAAAAGTACAGGGAGGGAAAATGGGCATACACGGCATCATTGCACTGCTGGGAAGGTAGCCATTCTGCAACAGTGGGGAAGGCTGATAGCTTGAAGGACATTAGGCCCTACAGCATATGGGCATGCTTGTGCCTGGCTGGTTGTCCCAGGGCACCATCAGGAGGAAAAAAAAATGTAACCCAAGGGAGCCACAGTTCCCTAACAAACAGGCAGGCTTATCACCCAAAATATCTCAGAAATCCCAGGATTGGGTAAGCAAAAGGTCATTTGGGCCCTCAGAGAATCAGAGTGGTATAGGTAAGGTGGCTGAAAGTTCACCCTGTTCTGCAGCTGGGAGAAGGAGGGTGAGCTTGAGGACCACTGGAATGCTGGCATGAGGTCAGGATGGTACTCAGATAGGACCAGTCAGGGCACCAGTGCAAGGCCCTGACAGTGGCAAAAGGGGACCAAGATTTTCCTGGCTGTAATCAGGCCACTGAGTGTGAAGACTCCCGAGTTGCCTTTGCCAGCGTGCAGGTACAGTCCTGCATGAGACTCTATAGCTGGCGCTGAGACAGGCTGGTGGCTAGACATATCCAAGACTTTGAAAGGGCAGATCACATGTGGGCAAAAGATTCCATGGGTCCACACCACAAAGGTCACATTGTGACAGAAAGGACTCCGGTTTCCCTAGCTTGGGGGCCGACTAATGGTCTGAAGGTAGCCATAACCGAGCAAGCAGACAGACAAGTGACCGGAAGGGCTCCTGAGACTTGATCACATTGATAGAAAGGTGACCAAAAGTGCCTTCAGTTCCCCAGCACAGAATTCATTTCCTCAGTCTCACCGACCACATTTCAAATTCTCAATATCGACATGTGGTTGGTGGTTACCTTACTGGACAACAAGGCTATAGAACATGTTCGTCTTCGCAGATAGTTCTCCAAGAAAAGTAAATGACCATATATTATTGTTGGGCAATTCAAGGAAGTCTGAATTTTGTCTGGACCTGGAAATATAAGTAGGATTGTGATAGATGAATCATTCAATGTAGAAATAAATACTAGAAGGCAACTTTGTGCATTGGAAATAAATGAATGGAACTCTGGATTGAAGGACACCTGACACTGAAACCTGACTCTGACATTTATAAGCCTTGTAACTACAAGGGAGTTACTTAAACTTGCCCAGCCTTGGTTTGCTCATTGTAAAAATGTCTATGTCACAAAGTATGCAGGAGAAATATGTGTGAAAACATTTGCAGGTGTCAGTCCCAGCAGGGTCTCTGGCCCTGTAGCCCTTCTTTTCCTTCTCACAGCTGAAGTCACTTGATCCCTACCTGTGATTCTCAAGTTAAGAGTTATGAGTCATCTAAGCAAATATTCTTTATTTGGAACTATTTACTAAACTTCCTATCATAGGGTTGTGAAATCCTAGAATTGATATGGTGGACCTTGAATGTCAAGGCTGAGAGGGCATTTTCCAGTGGATGGGTAATGAGGAAGGAGATTGCTTTTTAGCATGTTAATGGAAAGAGTGAGATGTGCTTTAGGAAAATTGGCAGTAGCAATTAGCGTAAACTAGTTGTGAGTAATATGATTCAATAGGAGGCAGGAGATGAGAATAGAGAGGTTGATGGGGCCAGATTACTGGAGAGCTTTGCCTGCCTTGTTAAGGAATTTGTACTTTATCCCTTTGGCCATGAGTATATATAATCAAGGACATACTCATAGTCAGGGCACCTGGTTGAAGTGGGAGGAGATATTTGAAGAGACTATCTGTGAAGAAGTAAAAAAACTGAAAGCAGCGAGAAAGACGTCTCCAGCGAAAGGTGATTTCAGGTTTAGAGATTTTGAATTAGAGCTCTTCTAAGTGATGACAAGAGTTGTGTGCCTGTCCTGGAACTGAAAAAGAATCAAATTAATTTAACTATGAGCCGAGAAGCCCCATTATTGAAAAGGTGAGTAAAATGGGCTTATTCCATTGCAAAAACTGGTCAAAGGAGGGCTCTGTCCAAGGAAATTTCTTGTGTTAAGCTTAAAGTGCTTGAATTTCAAGCACTGTATAACTTAAAGTGCTGGATTTTTCTGAGATAAGATGTGACCCATCATGATGAAAATCTTTTCTAGAATTACTTTTCTTAGTGACAGAAAGCCACATTCTTTCACAGTGGGGAGGGGGAAGGTATACAATGAATGATACTGGGACTTATAGCATAAACAAGCGGACTGTCACGGGGGGTAATGACAGCAGATACTTAATTTCTGTTAATCATTTCTCTGCTTTCGGAGCTGTTTGGTCCCCTCCAATACCACTGTCAAGCCCCTGCATAATTGAGTAATCCCCCTCCTTAATATTGGCCTGAAAGAAGTGTCCTTGAGAAGTAAAACTTGAAACAGCCTGCAATGTACTTTCAAGACAAATAAAAATGTTTGGAGATCAGTCTATAGTTGGAATTACCTACCTCACCTTTGTTCCACTGTTGAAAGGTGACAGGGCATTTCTTTCTGGCCATTTTAGGGGTATGTGTGTGTGTGTGTGTGTGTGTGTGTGCGTGCGTGCGTGCGTGCGTGCGTGTGTGTGTGTGTGTGTGTGTGTGTGTGTGTGTGTGATCTTTCCCTTCTCCCTTATTTCTGGGCAGAACCATACAGTAAAACACTATGCCACTTAAAACAATTGAAAGAAATACAGCAGTCCTCACCATTACTCAAGTTTTTTTGAAGGGGAGGAAGAGTAATATAAAAACAAATAACTAGTATTTTACGGATTATTTATTGCCTCAGCTTTAAAATAAACAGCTACATTATTTTTCTGTCTCCATTTTTTAATATTTGGGGCCTATTTCAGTTTTATATCCAGGATTATTGTCTGAAATCGAACAGAAAAATGGAGGCATTGGAATTTGGACACCAAAATGGTGATTTGAAAGTACTGTTTATATGAATTTTTAAATGGCCAAGGAAATTTTTAACACTTTAGATTTCAGCTTTTCTTTTTTCAAAGTTTATTTCTAGCATCTCTCAAAACTCTTGACTATTTTTCACTTTCTCTGAATTATTAATGCCAGAAATACACTTCCATGAATATAGTTGTATTTCCTATGTGGCACTAAGGCTCCCAGTTCACTTGTGTTCAGCTACAAAAGAAAAAAAAAATTAAAAGCAACTTTTCCTCCTTGGGTTTCCCACACAAAAGTTGCTGCTCTGTGGAGATTACCATCTGTAAGCTAATTCTAAAGTTGTTAATGGCAAGAATCAGAGCAATTGGCATGTGTTTTAAAACACAGTTTAAGGTTTAAGATGATCTCTCCCACTCATTCGTGAGAGCTGTGTGACATAGCAGTGTGTTCTCTCTAGGGGGTTCCAGCAAAATTTTTACTTCAATTGCTTTAACTGGCTTTTGGAGCATTTTTAGATAGAGTGTAGAATAACTCCCAAATACAAAGCGAATGTGTGCTACTTGATTTGTTGTAAAATCATAACACGTCTTCCATTGATTTCCAGCCACAAATATTCTTTAGACTTTCCCTCATTCCTAGGCTCGAAAAAACTTGAATGGAAAAGAAGCTGTGATGCCTCTCTTGTCAACAAACTCTGCCTCCAAGTGCCCATGGGAGGAATGACAAGGAAAAGAGTTCACATTTCTGGAATAATAGGGTTCTAAGAGGGATAAATATTCTCAAACAATCTTGTATGAACTTTGCAACAATCTGTTAACAGGGAAATATTTTCCATAACCTACAAAAGATCCTGGAATATTCCTAACCTTAACAGTGTCTCTAGGCAAGCATGAAAAATGCCTGTGAAAAGCTGACAACTAAATATTGTCCAGTACCAGAGGTTTTAATTTCTTTAATAAAACTTTACCTTACTGTAACCTAAATTTGTTAGGATTTTTTCTAATTTTGTTTCAAGCCTTGGAGAATCTGTGCTAGTTTGTTTATCTCTTCTGCAAAGGAAAAAAAAAATCTTGCTAACATTGGATAAATTAGGAATACCACCAAAAACAAAATGGATTATTTATTTTATTTTCTCAGTGTTTTTCCCTCTTTTAAGCAGGTGGCATAGATCTTAACCAGGAGTGCTACCGTGATAACATATCAAGATTTTATGAGTCAAGATTTCAAGGAACAGAACAAGCAAGCATTTAAAGCTGGAAGTGTCACACAGAAAGAATATGGTAAGTTCCAACAGAGCTTTGTCATTGTTGAGCCCTAGATTTGGCATTCATTAATTTGCTATTAATAAGTCTTACTGTTAGGGGGAGTCACTTCAGCAGCCACAAGAAGAGTTTGTTCTTTAGACAACCATTGCTTTAAGCGGTCTATCAAATTGATTCAGACATTCAAGGTAAGAAAGAGATGTAATTAAATCTTTTCAATAGACTGGCTAAGCACTCATCTGCTGCCACTGATAGATACAATTTGGGAGTCACTGCAATTTTTTTTACTCTATCCCTTAATACATTTTTAAATGATCTTTAATGCCTTAAATGCCTATCAAACCATAGTAGAATTGACATTATTTGGTAATATTAAACCATTTTTCAGTTAGATGAATAAATGCCAAAGGTTTTCATTTTATAAAGAAAATTCACCTCAGTAAACTACCTGGATATTTTTTCCTAACATTAACAACGTGTGACATATATGACATGTATACATTGGCATATATTATTGCCTTATATTTGGAGTTGACATGCAATGGAAATGACAAAGGTTAGATTATCTGTCAAAGTAAGTAATTTTGGATTGTTCCCCCTGATTTTTTGGCCAGGCACTGAAAAGTAAGTCAACATAGAAACTTCAGGTCAGATTGGGGTTGGGGGCATAGAAAAAGAACAGTGTGTTACAGACAGGGAACTCGTGCAGTATTAGATTGACTCAGTGCTGTCTCTAGTTCAGCGTTTGGATTCCCTTCCTGCAATGACCTACAGAGCTCACCTGTATGCAAATCTCTCCTCACTTTGTCCCCTGTTTCTCTTTCTCTGATCACGCCCTTAGTTTCCTTCAGCTCTATCATAGATCCTTGACCTTCCTACCTCAGGGAGGGCAGAATAAATTCCAGGACTGTGTCTTACTATAAGTGTGTGAGGAAAGCTGGACTGAGCACAAGTAAAGGTCACCTTGAGGCCTGCCATGCTTGATCTGTGCCCTTTTGTGAATAATAATAGTAAATATATTAGCCCTTAGCCTTGGGGTAGCCTTAAATACCAGATTCATGGAAAAATCCAGTGGGAAACAGCTCTATCCATAAAGGAGTTTTCAGGCCCTATGCTACTAAAATCAGCTATTTTGCTCTGAGAAAAATGGCCTTTTCAATTATATACAAAAGTTGTTATACCATGAATTGAAAAGTGTCTTAAAATGCCAGCAATGCTCCCATATGAAGGATTCTCCACTTGCTCAATTCGGCTGATTATCCTGTTGAGTTGCTGAGCCTCTGTGCTTCTAAAATATACTCTGAGATTGCCACTGAAATGCAATATTTGTCACTGAGAGCTATCAATGGTACTGTAAAGATGTACTCCCATGTACAAGGAAAACACTGGGTTTTGAAACTATAATATATTGAGTGATTACAGTGGTGTACATTTGGGGCATAGCAGAGAAGTTAAAAACATGTATCAGAATGCATATGTCTTCCAATCTGGTTGGGAAGGCACAATATATACAAACAGAAAATCGGCAAACATTTACAAAGCAACAAATAGAATAACATATTCTATGACTATTTTATCAATCAACTAGTGCTAACAACCATAGAATTTCAGTGGTTTACAATAAGAATTGATTTCTCTGTGATTCAGCTCTATATTGCCTGATATAAGCTGAGCCCAGCTGGGTTTGGCTCCAGGCCATGGGTTGAATTTAGACCTGGTACATTCGTCTGTCATGTTTATACCAGAGAGTTATATGAGCACATTTTTCTTAAGGTGCCAGAGGTCAAAAAGTTCCCAGAGAAAAGAGCAAAATAAGCAATGCCTCTTAAAGCATAGTCTTGAAGTAAGAGACAGCATTGGCTAAAGCAAATCACATGACCAAGTCCAACATCAATGAGGAATGGAAGTGTACACCTCCTATAAGGTAGGGAGAAGAAAGAGTGAATAATTACTGATCAAATACCCTAATCTACTGTAACCACATTGATTATTCAGTGCAGGAGTAACATGGAATACTAGAGGAGAGTGCATAGTAGATGGGCTAGAATAGGAGTTTTGAGAACTCTAGGAACTGCAGATGTATTCTCGGCAGTTACAGTTATAATCTATGGCTTAGGGCCTATCTAGAAATTATGTATAAAATTTTTCATGGTTTGTTCAGTCAGCAAGAAGTTAGTTTTCTCATCTTCAATGAAAAGAGGAAAGACGCAGTAAGTTCTCTAAACATGTTAAAAAATAAAACCATTTTTTCATGGGTGCTTTTATGGAGAAGTTTACTGATAGTTTAAACTGTTTATGAACTCCTCCTTTAGTAGACCTTACTCATGATTGTAATCAGCCTCCAAGTTGCACTCTCTGGATTAAAATCTGTGTTCTGTTACCACCACTCTGACCCTCTATGCCAGTCCCCCCGAAATTTATTTTCACTTCATACAGTCTGAATAACATATCCATAGATGGTCAGGTAGGGGAATATCTCTCTTGTATCATTGCATGTTTAGCTTGTCTCCATCTACCCCTTTCAGGGAGGTGTGTTTTATAAGTCTCCAGCATACCGCTTAGAGTGAGTATGTGCATAAGAAGGAGGAAGAAGGATGTGGAGAAAAGCTTTCACTCTTCCCTTTAAATAGGTGCAATAGGATTAATTCATCTGGATGAAAATTAAAATTCATTAACAACAGGAGAAGGTCCAAATATGTGAAATTTTATTTTAAGGAATTCTATCTCTCTCTCTCTCTCTCTCTCTCTCTCTCTCTCTATCTATCATCTATCATCTATCTATCTAACTATTTCTAGCTATATGGCCTTGTGACTTAGGGAGAAAGAAAATGAATGTAATAGAGATTCTGCCATTGAGAACAGAAGCACAATTCACAGGATAAGGGAGTTCAAGAAGCAAAGTCAGACATGCAGAACCAAAATTTCAAAGTGGGCTTGGACTCACCCTGGCATCCAACCTGTGCATCAGTGGTCTGATGCTGAAGCTTGAGGTTGCTCCTAGACAAGCATTAGCTTCGGCACCATGGGCAAGAAGATACTGAATAATAGGGCTTTGTAGGTGATAGTTATTCACCTCACAAACTGATAGTTCATAGATGATGCTTTAAGTCTCTGGCTGTACATATAGACAATTTTCCTTTGTATCTGTTAGAAAAACTTTTCTTCCTCGATGTAAGATTTGACAGGATTCCATCTTTGAGTCTCCCCAGAATTATGACTTCTTAAAAAAAGAAGACAGTCCCACTGAATCCTTGAAGTGAGTTGGAAAATATTTTTCCCAGTGGGAACTCCTTATTTTGATATTCAATATAAACCACCTGCATTTGGGTTCCTTTATAATGATTCCATTTTTGAAAAGAAAGTCATAAAAATATTCTGCAGTTCAGTATGCCACTGTTTTTGGACAGGAAAATTCAAGGTATATATATATATATATATATATATATATATATATATATATATATATATATATATATATATGATTTTACAAACTGTGTGATGTTAATGAGTTACTACTAATTTTGATATTAGGGAGATATGGGGATCACATTCAAGATCTTTTGTAGGACTTTTATCTAGAGATGTCAGGAAGCAGAGCGCACCAAATTCTAGTGCTCTTTATCCAGTATTAGGAGAAAAATCTATGACAAAAGCCTTATGAAACATAGGTAGTTAGTAGATTTCTCTGAATAGAGTTATTTCTTTTTTTTTCTATTTGAAACCTGCCTTTAAGACTTCCTGCATGTTAAGGTCAGCAATGATTAATTTAGAAACTGTGAATGTTAATTGAAGGCATGGTTTCAGAAGGAACCTTTTAAACATTTGGCTCATGCTGGTTAATTAGAAGGGCAAAAATTACTCCATTATGTAAATATAAGGAGAGTTTCTTCTTCCCAGATTTGGGTTCTATGAAAAGAGAGGAAGTCATTAGGGAGGTGAAACAGGTAAGGTGACACTGACTTTCAGATTTTAAATTATTTTCAATATCAGGCTTTGTGGTATTAACCTGGTCCTCATGCAACAGAGACAAAAGCCAAAGTTATAAAGCTATAACAAGGTGGCACTATACACCATGGTTTTGCATTTTTAGGTAAATGCAAACCTAATAGCAAAATGTTCTAGGATTTCTCCTGCCATAACATTTGATCTACCTAATCAATGATATCATCTATAGGACACTGAAACTGGTCAAGTCTTGGAAGTATCAATTACTCAAAAGAAGTCATTTTTTTATATTGTTGGTATGACCAAACTTAAGACTTTTTCAAAACCTCCCTTACTTCCCTTTCAAATAGGCTAAAATGGAAGACATTTATGACTAGCTAAGATTTTGAATAAAGTCTTCAAACCTTCTCCAAATCTCTCATGAGGTAGAGGCAACCAAAATAACCAAAGGGAAATTTTATCAAATTGAGAAAGTTGCAACATGTTACATTATTACATTGTATGTGCACGCAAAATGAGATACACTCATATGGGGTTTGTTACACCCCATAGGAGACCTCTGAAGCCTGCCCCTTCTAGAAAAAATCCTAACACATCACAGTGGTTCAGTGTGTCCCCTGCTCACCACCCCATCCATCCCAAAAAGGTAAAATCTGTTAAAATGAGCACTGAGAGCAACAGTGACAGGGAGAAAGCCAAGGGAGATCATGGCAATATTGTTAGGGTGATGGGGTTCAAGATATGAATATGAATTGATTAGTTGTATTCTATTACACTAGTGTTTTCTTCTTTTTTCTCCTCTGTACACCCCTATTCCAAGTCCCTGAGACACTCTGAATGCCTAGTTTCCAAAGGAGGGACACTGTCAAAATCATCTGAATATACTAATTTGTAACATGTGAATTCATAAAACTTATCAGGGGAGACGTATGCTCATTTAAAAAAGCATGTGCAATTATTGCTGAGTGCGCTGTTTCATGATTAATGGAAAAATAACTATACAAATATTAATGTGATCAAATGAAACCCAATTTGAACAGAACAAGAAACCATAGCAACTCATCTTTTTCACCCAGAAATTACAGAAAAATTGCAACCTGACAGTGATCTTAAAACAACATACTCCTGCCCAAGTATTGTTTATTTTTTATTATGTTTGCTCAATAGATTTCCTCAATTACAGTCTACATTTTTAAATATTTTCCCTGGGAATTTATGGAAAAAAAGGAAAGATCTGTGGGTTTATTTTATTTCTTCTGATAAGAATGTGCATATTTTAGCAGTAATACTTTTCAAGAATACCTTAAGTTCTGTGTAATAAGAAATTGGAAAAAGGAAAAAAGATATATGAAATTTTACATAAAACACCAGGAAATCGAGATAGGAAGGCATATGTTTTGGGTTTTGAAACCCACATGTAGATTCTCAAATCATGTCAGGAAATGATGTTATAATCCACAGAGCCTTTTGCATATGCTTATTCAGCTTATATAAACACTCAAACTTTGCATTTGCCCTTCTGTACATCCACAAGAGCAAGCTCATGCTGCCTAGGGGCCATGCAAATGGTCCTGATTCTCAAGGCAAGAAGGTATTGTCCCCTTTGTTGACACAGCTTCAAAGAACATTCCTATCACCCTATTAGTCTTCCAGGCAGGGTCTTTTCTCACCACCTCAGTTCAAGCAGCTCTAAGTTTTCTTACTGTGCTTCCTAGTAAGCTTTGGTTTAAATGAATAATTCTGACCAAAATATAGAAAACTATAGACAATTAATGGCTAACAGCTCATGCCATTGTCTTCTCTTCCCCCCAGAATCTTTCCTTGAAAAGAAGTACTAATAGATATATTTTGATGAAACATTGTATAAAGATACCCTTTCATTTATCTTATTTAATTTTAATGTTGAATTATAAATATTTTGCAGGTAAACCATAATATAAATTTACAATTTTAAATAGTAGAGGTATTTTTACTACTTTAAATATAACTTAGCTCACTCAAAGTTATTCCTTTCTAAATGAGTATGTATGGGCAGGGGGGTAATTTGTCTTTTCAGCCTTCATATATATTCATTTAAAATTCAGGATCAATCATAACATGGCTATGAAATAACAAGTTCTAATTATATGATACATAGAAAATAAACTTTAATACACTATATAGTCTATAACTTTTAATAAGATTTACACTTTTAAAATGCTTGTCCTATTTACAAAATGGGTATCCAGTGTAGAAAGAATAGCAGAAAATGCAAATAGTGAGGAAGCATAAAACTTATTGAGTTTTTATGAGTGTGCTTGTGTGTGTAGGGCAGAGGACTTACATGAGGATATAGTAGGATAGAAGATTGGATGGAGAGT
Organism: Eonycteris spelaea; assembly: GCA_003508835.1. Lineage (NCBI taxonomy): Eukaryota > Metazoa > Chordata > Mammalia > Chiroptera > Pteropodidae > Eonycteris > Eonycteris spelaea. The sequence continues at coordinate 715,453 of PUFA01000282.1, forward strand.
TTAGAGATAAATTGTGAAATTGTTGGCTTTTCAAATCAGAAAAATCTGAAAGGTCACTTATTTATACCTTCTTTCCGATGCATGAACTCCCTCTCCAGCATCACTAATAAGCAATCATTCTCTGTGTTATGCCTCCTGTGTCAGTGAATGCATGACTTCAAAGGCAATCCGATTCATTCTTTGCCAGCTCTAATGGCTAAAACTTCTTCCTTGTGTCAGAACAGTAACTTCCACAATTCCTCTTAGTTTTTACCTCTGGAATATCAAATAATCCTTTTTCTATGGCAATTCTTTTAAATGTGAAAAATCATTAAAAACAATACTAGGATACATTTCTTGTGTGATTTATGGCAGTCAGATTCTATTAGCTATGGCAGTTTGCTTTTCACACAGAGGAGAGCTTTATATGCTTAATGTTAATATTAACAAATACATACATGTATTTTTTTTATTATGTCAGGAACTCTAATTTATGTATGCTCACCTACCTTCCTCACAACCTTCCTATGAGGTAGGTACTATTATGATTTTTTTAGATTTTTAAACTTAATTTTTTTTCATTTACAGTTGACATTCAGCATTATTTTACATTAATTTCAGGTGTACGACACATGATTAGACATTTATATAACTTACGAACTGATCACCCTGATAGGTCTAGTACCCATCTGACACCATACATAGTTATATAATATTATTGACTATAGTTTCCAAGCTATACTTTACATTCTTGTGATTGTTTTTATAACTGGCTATTTGTACTTCTTAATCCCTTAATCTTTTTCATTCATTCCTCCCAACCTCCCTCCTATCTAGCAGTCATCAATTTGTTCTCTGTATCCATAAGGTTTTTCCTTTTATTTCTTTTTTTTTTTAGATTCCACATATAAGTGAAATCATATAGTATTTGTCTTTACCTGTCTGACTTATTTCACTTTGCCACTTAGGATATACACTCTAGATTCATCCATGTTGTTATGAATGGTAAGATTTCATTATTTTTATGCCTAAGTAATATTTCATTATATATATATATATTCCATTATATATAAATATATATATTCCGTTATATATAAATATATATTCTATTATATATAAATATATATTGCATTATATATAAAATATATTTATATATAAAATATATCACTACTTCTTTATCCATTTATTTATTGATGCATAATTAGGATGCTTCCATCTAAGCTATTGTATATAATGCTGCAGTGAACATGAGGGTGCGTCTGTCTTTTTGAATTAGTGTTTTGGATTTCTCAGATAAATACCCAGAAGTGGTAGTTTATTTTTAATTTTTTGAGGAACCCCCACGCTAATTTCCATAGTGGCTGCATGTTTTACAATCATACCAACAGTGCAGGAGGGCTCCCTTTTCTTCATATACTCATCAACATTTCTTTGTTGACCTATTGATGATAGCCATTCTGACAGGTGTAAGGTGCTATCCATGTGGTTTTAACTTGCATTTCCCTGACGCTTAGTGATGTTGAAAATCGTTTCATATGTCTATTGGCCATCTGTATGTATTCTTTGGAGAAATGTCTATTCAGGTCCTCTGCACATTTTTTTAAAAATTGTTTATTTTTTGGTGTTGAATTGTATGAGTTCTTGATAAATTTTGGATATTTTTAACTCCTTATTGGATGTATCATTGGCAAATATCTTCTCCCATTGAGTAGGTTGTCTTTTGTTTTGTTGACGGTTTTCTTTGCTGTACAAAACTTTTTAGTTTGATGTTGGCCCATTTGTTTATGTTTTCTTTTGTTTCCCTTGACTGAGGAGGCATATCCAAAAAAATATTACTAAAATCAATGCTAAAGAGTTTACTGCCTATGTTTTCTTCTAGGAGTTTTAGAGTTTCAGGTCTTACATTTAAGTCTTTAATCCATTTTGAGTTTATTCTTGTTTATGTGTAAGAAAATGGTCTAGTTTCATTTTTTCACCTGTATTCCTTCAGTTTTCCAAACACTAGTTATTGGAGATTGTCTTTACCCTATTATATGTTCTTGCCTCCTTTGTCATAGATTAATTAAGCATATAGTATGAGTTTATTTCTAGGCTCTCTGTTCCATTGATATATGTGTCTGTTTTTATGCCAGTACCGTGCTGTTTTGATTACTATAGGCTTATAGTATAGTTGATATCAGGTAGCGTGATCCCTCCTACTTTTTATTTCTCAAGATTGCTTTGGCTACTCAGGGTCTTTTGTAGTTCCATATAAATTTTAGGATTATTCATTCTAGGTCTGCGAAAAATGCCATTGGTATTTTGATAGAGATACACTGACTCTGTAGATTGCTTAGAGTAGTATGGACATTTTAATGATGTTGATTCTTCCTATCCATGAACCTGATATATGCTTCTATTTATTTGTATCTTCTTATTCTTTTTCTTCAATGTCTTATAATTTTCTAAGTATAGGTCTTTTACCTCCTTGATTAAATTTATTATTTTATTCTTTTTGATGTAATTGTAAATGAGGTTATTTTCTTTCTCTCTCTGTTAGTTCATTATTGGTGCAGAAAAATACAGCCAATCTCTAAATACTAATTTTGTATCCTGCTACTTTACTAAATTCATTTATCAGTTGTAATAGTTATTTGGTGGAATCTTTAGGTTTCTCTCTATATAATGTTATGTCATCTGCAAATAACGAGAGTTTTGCTTCTTTCCAATTTGGATGCCTTTTCTTTCTTTTTCTTGTCTGATTGCTATGGCTAGGACTTCCAATACTATGTTAAATAAAAGTGGTGAAAGTAGATATCCTTGTATTGTTTCTGATTTTAAAGAAAAAGTTTTAGCTATTCATTGCTGAGAATAACATTAGCTGTGGGTTTGTCATAAATGGCCTTCATTATGTTGAGGTATGTTTACTCTATTCCCACTTTGCTAAGAGTTTTTATCTTAAATGGATGCTGGATTTTGTCAAATGCTTTTTCTGCATATATTGATATGATTATTTGATTTTTGTCTTTCATTTTGTTTATGCGTTTGCAGATATGAAACCAACCTTGCATCCCAGGAATAAATTCCACTCGATTACGGTGTATGATCTTTTTAAGGTATTTCTGAATTTGGTATGCTAACATTTTATTGAGGATTTTTGCATCTATGTTTATCAGGGATATTGGCCTATAATTTTTTTTGTAGTGTCCTCATCTGGTTTTGGCATCAGGGTAATGCCAGCCTTGTAAAATGAGCTTGGGAACCTTCCTTCTTCAATTTTTTGGAGAAGTTTGAGAAGGACAGGTATTAATTCTTCTTTGAATGTTTGACAAAACTCAGCTGTGAAAACTTCTGGTCCAGGACTTTTTTTTTGAGAGTATTTTGATTATTGATTCAATTTTGTTAGTGGTTATTGGTCTGTTCAGATTTTTTGTTTCTTCCTGGTTCAGTCTTGGAAGATTGTATGTTTATAAGAATTTATCCATTACTCCCAGATTGTCCAATTTGTTGGCACATAATTGTGCATAATATTTCTGTATAACCCTTTGTATTTCTCTGGTGTTAGTTGTCACTTCTCTTTTATTTCTGATTTTATTTATATAGGCCTTATCTTTTTTTATGTATCTGGATAAAGGTTTATCAATTTTGTTTATCTTTTCAAAGACTCAGCTTTTGGTTTCATTGATCTTTTGTAGAGTTTTTTTAACCTCTATTTTGTTTGTTTCTGCTCTGATATTTATGATTTCCTTCCTTCTATTCACTTTGGACTTTGTTATTCTTTTTCTAGTTTCTTTAGTTGTACGGTTAGATTGAGGTTTTTCTTGTTTCTTGAGGTAGGCCTGTATTTTTTTAAATTTCCTTCTTAGAACTGTTTTGGCTATGTCCCATAGATTCTCATTCTTATTTGTCTCAAGGTATCTTTTGATTTATTCCTTGATCTCATTGTTAACCTATTCATTGTTTAGTAGCATGTTATTTAGCCTCCACATGTTTGTGTATTTTTCATTTTTCTTCTTGTAATTGATTTCTAGTTTCATACCATTGTGACAGGAAAAGATGCTTGATATGGTTTCAGTCTTCTAATACTTATTAAGACTTGTCTTATGGCCTAATATGTGCTCCGTTCTGGAAAATACTCCATGTGTATTTGAATATATTTTTTGCTGATTTGGGGTAAAATATCCTAAAATATCAATTAAGTTCACCTGGTCTAATATGTCATTTAAGGTCACTGTTTCCTTGTTGTTTTTCTCTCTGGATGATCTACCCACTGATGTCAATGGGGTGTTAATGTCCCCTACTATGAATGCATTACTGATGATCTCTTCCATTACATTAGTCAATATTTGCTTTATATATGTAGCTGTTCCTGTGTTGGGTGCATAGATGTTTACAAGAGTTACACCCCCTTGTTGGATCAATATCTTTATCATTATGAAGTGTATTTCTTTGTTTCTTGTTACAGTCCTTGTTTTAAAGTATATTTTGTCTGATATAAGTATTGCTACCTCAGCTTTTTTTTCATTTTCATTTGCATGAAATGTTTTTTTTTCCATCTGTTTACTTTTAGTCTGCGTGTGTCTTTTCATTTGAAGTGGGTCTCTGGTAAGCAGCATATGTATGGGTATTGTTTTTAATCTATTCAGCCACCCTATGTCCTTTGATTGGAACATTTAGTCCATTTACATTTAAGGTAATTATTGATACGTATGAAGTTTTGCCATTTTAGTCATTTTTCTGATTGTTTTTGCAGTTCTTCTCTGTTCCTTTCTTATTTCCTTGTTCTCTTATCTTGTATGTTGATGACTTTCTATGTAGTGTCATGTTTGGATTACTTTCTCTCTATTTCTTATTTATGTCTTGCAGATTTTTGGTTCGTGGTTACCATGTGCTTCATACATACCAAGCTATGTTTATAGCAGTCAATTTTATGTTGATGGTCACTTAAGTTTGAACACATTCTAAAATCACTACAAGTTTTACTCACCTCCTCCACATTTGTTTTTGTCATTATTTTTTACTTCTTTTGTGTGCATTTGTGCATATCCCTTAATTTATTGTTTTAGTTACATATGATCTTCCTACTTTTGCTTTCGAGCCTTTGTACTAGCTTTATAGTTGGTTGATCCACTGCTTTTACTAAGTGTTTGCCTTTGACAATGAGAAGTTTTTTTCTTTCCTGTATTTTCTTATTCATACATTTGGTCTTTTCTTTTCTACTTAAAGAAGTCCCTTTAATGTTTCTTGTAATACTGGTTCATTGGTGATGAACCCCTTTAGCTTTTTCTTGTGTGGGAAGCTCTATATCTGTCCTTTAATTCTAAACGATAGCTTTTCTGGGTAGATTCCTCTTGCTTGTAGGTCTTTGCTTTTTATCACTTTGAATATTTCATGACAGCCCCTTCTGGTTTGCAAAGTTTCTGTTGAGAAATCAGCTGATAGTCTTATAAGAGCTCCCTTGTACATAAGTATCTATTTTTCTCTTGCTACTTTTAAGATTCTCTCTTCGTATTTAACCTTTGTCATTTTAATTATGATGTGTCTTGATATGGGCCTCTTTGGTTCATCTTGTTTGTGACTCTCTGCACTTCCTGGACTAGTATGTTTATTTCCTTCACCAGATTGGGGAAATTTTCTGTTATTTCTTCAACTAGGCTTTCAATCCATGCTCTCTCTTTTCTCCTTCTTGTACCCCTATGATGCCAATGTTGGTATGCTTGATGTTGTCCCAGAGGTGCCTTAAAATATCCTCATTTTATAAAATTCATTTTCATTTTGCTGTTCCAATTGGGTGTTTTCCACTATCTTGACTTTCAGACCACTAGTTCAGTCCTCTGATTCATCTAATATGCTGTTGATTCCTTCTAATGTATTCTTCATTTCTGATTCATTCTTTTTTATGGGTTATATCTCTTTGTTGAGGTTCTCTCTGAGTTCATCTATTCTTCCCCTAAGTTCATTGAGCATCCTTATAACCAGTGTTTTGAATTCTGTATCTGTTCAGTTGCTTGTCTCCATTTTACTTAGTTCTTTTTCTGATGTTTTGTTCTCTTATTTCATTTGGGACATGCTTCTTTGCCTTCTCATTCACCTGAACTTGGTCCTTTGGGAGTGTCCTTTGTATGGGTTGTGTATATACTCCTGTTGTAGTTGAGCCTTGACTGCTGTTGGTACATCAGTGGGTGGGACTAACTCAGGTTGACTGTGACTACAGTGGGTAAGCTGTTGTATAGTGGCTGACCCCACAGAGCAAGAGTTGCTTTAGCGGGACTCTGGTGCCAGCAGTGTCTGCCCTTCAGGTGTATTATTTGTGGGGCTCGTTGGGTGGTACTCTGGTGTTGTCTGAAGCTGGATACTGACTGTATTGGTTAAGAAGCCCCTTGGGAGGGGCTCTGTGGTTGGTTGCCTCTTTTCTTGGGCTTGGAGGTACTTGGGAGAAAACTATTTTACAAACCGAGGCCAGCTACCACTTGTGCCAGGCTTGGGACACTTTGGTGGGCACCAATGTGAGTTCAGGCCAGCTGCCGCTTGTGTGAGTTTTGTGGCTGCTTCATCGAAGTCAATATTGTCCCTAGCTAATGCAAGGCTAGGGGTCCCCTTGATGAGAATTATAGTGTAAGTTGAGACTGGTCACCACTTGTGCCAGGTTTTGGGCCATTTAGCAAGACATAGAGGGCATGTTGAGACCAGCTGCTGCTTATTTGGGTTTGTGGACCTTTGAGAGATTTTAGGAGAGTTTGCAGCACAAACTGAGGCGACACTTGTATAGAAAAGCCTTTGGAAGCAACTCAGGCTGTGTCCATGATTTAGCTGTAGTGGGGGTCTCAGGGAATCACTGAGGCAGTGCAAACAGTGTCAGTTTAACAGAGAACTCAGCACTTTCACCCGAAACTTCTGGAGAGTGGAAGGAGGGCTCAACAAAGGAGAAATAGCACCTGCTGGTGCTTCCATCACTGGCAGAGCTTCCCTGACCCCTGCCCCTTAAGCCCTTCCCCTGAAGCTAGTCAATTCAGTTCCTCCCTGGTGCTTTTTTTCCCTAGCGTTTTTTGAGCTGCTGCCCATGCATTGGAGTCCAGAGTGAATGAGTTTGTGAGTTTGGCATTCCCAGTTCCTACAACCATAGTACTCTATTTTTAGGGTTTTCTCTGCCCATGGATGTATGCTTAGTTCAAGCACAGGGCTGATTGGAAGGGTAAGGAAGTTGTCACTGGTTAACCTATTAACTAGGATTGGTGGATAAATATCTTCTTTGCCTCTCAAATAGGACAATGCTGAGGCATATTCTACACTGTCTCAATTGCCCATGGTGGTGACCAATCATCAACACATTCTGTATTGTCTGCTTTTGCTTTTCTTTCTCAGTTCTCCACTCTCTGCTGGTAATCACCTCCTAACCATGTGCTAAAAGCTCAGTTTGTGGGTCTTAGTTCTGGCAAACACTGACAGATATTCTTTTTACACAAGGAGGCTCATGTAGGTAGTTATCTAGAGATAGACCACTGATCTTGGAGACAGTGCTGTTGCAATTTTTCTTGCTGGCACCTGGTGACTATATTTGTGATTACATGTATTATCTTTATAGATGTGTTTTCTCTTTTGCCGTCATTGGCCATTATCACCTAAATTTTTCTTTGTTTTCTTTACTTCTATTTTATTTTTATCTTCTCTTACTCTCTGACTCAAATCACAGCAGCACTCAGCTTCACAGACCTAGATTCTGGGCATGCAGTAGTAAGTAAAATAGGCATTAATCCTTTTTCTCCTCCTTAATTTTCCTCTTATAATCAACTCAGTCCCTAAATTGACCTTTCCTTCACTCGTATCTCTGTTTAAATTAAGTTCTATCAGTTAAGCAACACAAATATCTCCTAAACAATTCGGTCCCCTACTCTCACAGACACACTCCCAGTGTTAGACTTCCTCATTCCCTGAAAGCATCAATTCCTGCACCAGTCCTTCAAATCTCTACCCACCCTCATTCTCTCTCTCCATTTCAGTCCATTCTCTACCCCGCTGCCAGAGAATTTGTCAGCATCGTAAATTTGATTACATTATATCCTTGTCTTAAAACCCTTCAGGGTTTCCATATTACATTGAGAACTATCCCTACTCCTTAGCATGGAACACAACATCCTTCATGTCACTGTCCACACTCAGCATGAGTTCTGCCATCCAGGCATGGTCAACCATTTGCAGTTCCCTGAACATGTGGTAACCTTTCAAAGGGCCTTCCAGGTATGCCTGAGTCTAAAGTTTGTTTTCATTCCCATATACCATGATACCTCCTATGCACTATTTCCCAAATGCAGCTTTAAGCAAAAATTTCCTGGGAGCAAGAATGAGAAAAAAGGAAATATTATTTCAAGCCCTTTACAAAATAATTGCAGATATTTCACTTGGGAATTTCTAAGTGCAACAGAAATCTCAGTGAGTAGGTAAAACAGCTGCATAAATAAAACGCACACCTTTTAGGTCACATCGGGAGATTGCCTTGAGGTTTGAATAGCTGAGATCATTTCCACATTCCTTACAGCTAGCCATCTATAATTAAACAGTGGCACCAGTCGGCACACATTCATCATCTCCAAAGAAAAAGAAAGTCACCTCCATAAATCTCAAAATATGGGATATTAAAATTTTGTTTTTATAATAGCTGATGCACAACAAATTGTGCTAACATCTGATCATAAAGTAACTTCTACTTAAGCTGAATGCATGTCCCAAGATTCAGAATTTACTCATGTGATAAAGAAAACCTGCTAGTTTTTTCCTTGCTAAAAGCAAAAATATTAATTAATTGAACCCTAATAATTTAAATGATTTTTAAGCTTAAAAAATGTGGATTTCGATTAGCATTAGTAAATTCACTATGTGTGATTATGACTACCAATCAGCTTAACACAAACACTTCTAGATGTTCCACCCCAATTCACACCTTTACCTCATGCAGTTCTCCCTCTTATTCTCTTGATTATTGACGAATAACTGTCCTGGATATAATTACCCTTCTGAAGTGCTCAATGTAATTTTGTCAAATTCTCTTGCAATCCCCTTTCTCTCTCCTAGTCCCTTATGTTAAATACCCAAAAATACTCTCTCCCTAAAATAACAAACAGCTCCTCAGGTATTAAATTCCTAGAAGGAAACAGAGGACAACCCACTCTAAATTGATGCCCCTTAGTCACTTTTCAGGGACTGGAGCTATATGTAATTAATTATCTAGGCCTTCAGTTGGCAAATGTTTTCTATAAAAGGTCAGATAATAAATATTTTAGGCTCCGTAGGCCATGCAGTCTCTGCTATAACTACCCAACTCTGCCATTGTATAAAAGCCAACAGACAATACATAAAGACTGGGTGTGTCTGTATTTTAATAAAACTTTATATACAAAACCAGTCAGCAAACATATTTGGCTCATGGGCCATAGCTTTCTGATCTCTGATAAGCCCCTTTAAATCCTCTCTGACATCCTCTTAGGCAGTAATAAAAGGATTTGATTTGTTTTCATTCGGTTTTGTAGAGCAAAGTACATAAAAATAGCCTTCTTTCTCTGAGGACTCTCAATCACAAAATCAAATAAGCTAAATATAATAATACCAGATATGTATACAGCATTTGAAATTATTTAAAACAAGACAATAAGGACATTGAAGTATATACCATCAACTGCAGGTCAAAGGGAAAGTATGTTAAGAGACAAGGCAGAGGCTAGGAAAAATAATTCTGGTTATTCCTTGTCAAGACTGAATGGGGATATGTTAGTTCAGTTGATTTGGAATTGTGGAATAAATATGAGATTAAATTCTAAGGCTGGGTTCTTCCAGTTAACAATGGCCATCAGAATTTAAAGAGTCTCAGACCATTTTTTCCATCTGTAAAATGGAGATAATACCTGTACTAATGTCTTTCTCAAGGTTATTGAAAGATTATACATGTGAAACCCCTTTTCAAGAAATAATTTTCAGCTACAAATGCTCACTTAAAAATCTCAAAGTGTGGAGGAATCTATAGGTATGATTCTTTTGAAGACTTACATCACTAGTATGCTCCTTAATCATTTCAGTTGCCACTAATTGAACTTTTCCATCTTTTTTACATTTTCCTTCAGGAACAATGACTAGAACTAAAGCACATAATACAGACTTTTAATTCAAAATAGCGGAATCTTTAAGGGATCACAAGTTTTTAAAGGTGGAGCCCAAAGTTAATTTGTAGTCATCCTTGCTAAACAAGGAAAGATGGAGTCACCTTAAAGCTACTCCCCGGACTGCTGTTTCTGCATGAAGGGGATCAAGAGAGAGGTAACACTATGAAATTAAGCATGCTCTCTCTTACTCAACTCTCATGTTAAACCTTAATAGCCAAAACTAATTTATCTAGCTATAGAAAGGTCAGTTCCTGGCACATAATAGTTGCTAAAAAGAAAGATGCATAAAGGTTTGGAGGTATGATTGATACCTGATCATTAGGATTGATACCTGATCATTAGTATTAGTTGACAAAGAACAAGGATGGGAAATAAACTTGTAACTTGGAATACTGGAGGGAAGAGCATAAACCAGAGAGTAGTGATGCCCAAGTGTTTTACCACTCAGTTTATTGGTAAGCAGATTTGGACATACTATAACACACAGATTTGGCCAATGCTTTCATCTGACACAGAAAAGATATTTGACTCAGCCAAAATACAATGATAATTGGTGGTGAAGCCAGGGCTTGAACCAAGCTAGGTTGATATGAATCCTGATTAATGCAACCATTCATTCATGCCTCATAACAGCTACCTTGGTAAAGCCTAAAGTGAATATTTCAACAAATTTCTTTGCTATTTCTTTTTAAATCCTGAGTATCTCTTGTTCATTACACGATCTCAGTGATTATCTTTGTATATCATTAAAGACATTGTGTTTAAGGGGCTCTTGAAATTTTTTTTTTGGTTCACCTAATTTCTGGGTCACTAACACCTACAACCAATTCTGAGCTTCTATGTTCCTCACTTGAAGAAATCTTTTAAAAATAAAAAAAAAACATGAACATTTGTGGGTTGAGTTTTTCTCTCACCAAAGATTTTTGAGTTGAGAAATTTCATTTATTATTAATTTCTCAGCTCAAAACAAGGTTCTGATGTTATACCCTTACATCTATAAGGATACAATCTCTTTTAAAGATATAGAATGAAAATATAATCTGAAGGGAGAAGGTCTTACAGAAAACTTTGTTAGGGCCCTAGGATCAGCTATATCTAGAAGAGTTAGGTTTATTAAATAGTAGTGGAAGACTACCTCAAGGTTCCTTTCACAAAAGAGTATTGATTTTAAACATATGAATATTTCCTTCTTGTTTATCCATGCACTTGATTAGTATGAGAAAATGATAGGCAGTCTTTATTTTGAAATATGACAGATCTAAAATAGAAATATTTTACATATGCCTGTACTCACACCTTATATTAAAAGCCAAATTTATCTTAAATTCTAGTCACTGGGTTTAATAACTGTACCAAAATGTTATGACTATAAAACAATACCATGTATAAAACTGTAGTTTGAGATCTGAGGAAAGAGACAATATGAATTCCAACATTTCATAGTCACTATGTTTGCATTTTCTCTCTTTGACCTTTCACTGTATATCCACTGTTTGGTCTTACTAAGTTGGGGAGTTTTCTAACTGTGTTTACTCAAAAATTTATTCCAGCCTTTTTTTTTTCTGATGGGAGCTCAAGGACCAACAATCTAGAAGGGCATCTTCTTCACATCTGCTCATCATACTGTCACAGATGCAGCATAACCTGGATGGCATATACTCATATACATCATCTCTGTGTTGATTACAGTGTGTGTTAGCAGCTTAAAAGCAAGTTAAAATTGTAATGATCTTGGTTAACCCTCCGAAATTCTGCTGCTTGCCGAAGAACACATTACCAGGGATGAAAGACTCTTATTTAGCTCTTCTCCACATGATACACTGGGGAGATTTTCTTGTAAGCTGACTGAAGGAGCTGCCAGACACCATCTCGTGGAAATGCCTGGAAGAGATATGAGATAAGAGGAAAATAGCAAATCTTAAAAGAGAGACCTGCCAGCCTGTATCAAATCAACCACCCCCAACCTGGGCTACTCACAATGACTCAGGAACTTCAGTCTACTGGCAAATCATACACCATAATTAACTGTCCTTAATTCAGATGAACATTTTATGGGCCCACTGGGTCTAGAAAGAAAATCGTTAGCTTCACTGACTAATTTTCAGTTAATCAGCAACAGTTCATTCAACAGTGAACTAATAGGGCAGCTTTGATTAGAAGTATAGGGATATGATATTAATTGGCTTCTTCTAACAGGGATGAGGATGCTAAATGGCAAAGACCATCTGTAGCTCTGGAAAGGAAACACTTGAAAAACACTTCGTGAAGGTAAATGGTAAAGCAAGAATACTTCTTAATTTTCAACGCAGTCTATAAAATATTTTTTCTTTTGTAATTATTTCTTTGATTCTTCTCACCGGAGGCAATATTTTGAAAAATATTGCTTTGTGACAAAATGCTGAAGCAAAATGCAAATTAACCAAATCTTTTAGATTTTGACTTGGGGCATGGTTTAACAATATTGGATATATGTAGAAATAAAAATGACATATGTATATGTGTGTATATTTCTATCTTAGCAAAACACCAAATACATGGAATTTCTTGGACAAAACCAATTGATAAAAAGATTAAACAAAGGCAGTCTCTACATGGCTGTCATTTATTAGAAGAGTCTGAAAAGATTAAAAACAAACTAAATAGCATTTATTCAAAGCTTTGAATTAGAGTACAAGAGGAATTTCCTACTCAGTAAAAATGCAGTACGAATTTTATTTACTGCAGTAAAATCGCAATTAACCAAAGTACCTCAAGAATGGAGGATTTAGTTAATTTAATTGTCCTACTAATTAAAATTTAAATCTAATCCTCCATTACTCTAATACTTATGGTGAAATGTCTTTTGGAATAAAAGGAAATATTTTATTTTCTTAGTACATTGAGTATAGGAAATATAATTGAATCATAGATCATTTAGGATTTTCACTAGGGTCATTCAGAAGATCAATTCTCATGCTATAATAGAATAGAGGTAGGTATAGAAGGCTGGTTTAAATTAATGAAAATTTTACTTTGGATCATTAGGTGCTCTCGCCCACGCGTGTGCTCTCACTCGCTTGCCTTCCCTCCCTCCTTCCCTCTCCTGTCTTAACTAAATCCCTAAAACAAGCTTATTTTACTGTCCTTTCCCCTCTAGTTTCCATTAATGAATTATAAAAAATATTTAAAAGTTTCTTTAAGGTTCTCTTAAATTAATAAAAATAGTAATTTTGTACTTCCTAAGAAAAAAATATTTATTTGTCTCAATTATCAGCATTAAATAAGCCAAACAGTGAAGATTTCAATCTGTTCTTCATTTGAGGGAGCAATAATTCAACCAGGAGCAATTAGCATATAACTGGAAATCTAATTATCTGCAAGATTCTTTCCAACTGTAACAATCAGGGTCCAGGATCAAATGCTAACCTAACCTCTTTCTTTTTTTTACCTAATAGAATTCATGATATCTATACAACTAATGAGGTTTACATTTTTATATCTCCTGAAAGAATAAATGATATAGTTAAGTTTCAATATCATGGCATTGATCTAATATCCCCCTTCTTTTAATATAATATGAAGCAAAATAAATGTATAATCATATCAAGATATTTAACATATCTATCAAAAACTGATAGGTGAAGATAATAAAATGAATAAACCCAAAAAATTTAATTAAAAAAGCTTGATATTAAATACATACCTAGAATTCTGCATAAACTCAGATTGGTCTTTTAATCAAGTTTTAATTTTATTATAAATTATTTATTTAAAAAAACATTTAACATTTGAAGCCAAAAGAAATTTTAAGAAATTACCGCCCCCCCCAAAAAAATAATGTTAGAGACAAAAATCCTCTGACCAAAAGTCATGATTTAAATTAATAAAGGTCAAATTTAAATTTTGACCTCCTCACCCATTTCATTTACCCGCCACCCCACCTCTGGAAATCAATCTGTTCTCTGTATCTATGAGCTTGTTGGGGTTCTTTTTAGACTGCACATGTGAGATCATATGGTATTTATCTTTCTCTGTCTGACTTCTTTCAGTTAGCATAATGCCCTCCAGGTCTATCCATGTCGTTGCAAATAGCAGGATTTCCTCATTTGTTGTGACTGAATAGTAATCCAGTGTGTGTGTGTGTACATTCATCTGTCAATGGACCCTAAGGTTATTTCCAGGTTTTGGTTATCATATATAATGCTACTATGAATATGGGGATGCGGATATCTTTTCAAGCTAGTGTTTTTATTTTCTTTGGATATATTCCCAGAAGTGGAATTGCTGGGTTGCTGGGTTATATGGCAGTTCTATTTTTAATCGTTTGAGAATCTTCCATCCTGTTTCCCATAGTGACTGTACCAGTTTACCGTCCCACCAACAGTGCACAAGTTTTCCCTTTTCTCCACTCTTTGCCAGCATTTGTTATCTCTTGTCTTTTTGATGGCAGCCTTTCTAACAGGTGTGAGCTAGTGAGTGTCTCATTGTGGTTTTGATTGGCAGTTCCTAATGACTAGTGACATTGAGCATCTTTTCATGTACCTGTTGTCCACTTGTATATCTTCTTTGGAAAAAACATCTATTCAGGTCATTTGTCCATTTTTAATTGTTTTTTCTTCTTTTGTTTTCCAGATGATACTATAACACAAATTTTTGTTTTCTCTTACCTGCGCTACTTGTGCCTCCTCTCCTGGGTCACAGTGTGTGGGGGGAAGGCAGGGCAACATTGTTGTGGTTGTGGGAATTGCTGCCTGGGTGACCGGGTTGGTAGGGGCACCACCACCACAGTGGAGGTATGTAGTGGGTTAACAGGAAGCCCGCCATAGTGCTACCTGGTTCTTTATGACCTCTGGCAGGTCTCTGTTGCTGCTACCAAGCTCCACCACAGTTGGGGGAGGAAGACAGATTCTTGGGTGCTGGTGCTGCTCCTGTCCTGCTACCCTCTGCCAGCCATGATATGAAGGCTGCACCCTAACTCCCCAATGCTATCATGTTCAATAAGGCTCATTCTCTGCACTGGGAACCATATCTGGAGACATCATCCTGTCTTTACCCCCATAATGTCTTCCCTATATGTTCCAATATGCCCACCTTCAGATGTACCAATGTGTGGATTTCTCAGGCATCCCAGTGTGTTGAGTAGAGGAAATATAGACAAGTTAGAGATATATGACTGGTTGTTGATTTATGAGGAACTACAAAGGAGTCATGATGCTAATATCATGATGCTAACATCACTGATTTGCAGGTGTTAAACCATCGTTGCATCTCAGAGATAAATCTCACTTGGTCATGGTGTATAATGATTTTAATGTGTTCCTAAATTTGGTTTGCTAATATTTTGTTGAGAATTTTTCCATCCATATTCATCAGGAATATTGGTCTATAGATTTCTTTTCTTGTGGTATCCTTATCTGGTTTTGATATCAAGGTAATGCTGACCTCAGACAATGAGTTTGGAAGTGTTCCCTTCTAAATATTTAGGAGTTTGAGGAAGATTGATGTTAATGTTTGGTAGTATTCACCAGTGACGCCATAAATTATTTAAGATTTTTTTTCACCAACTATGGTGTCCACACAGTGTTGCATGTTTGAAAGTCAAATGGATAAGACAGGCTCATAATGTAAAACAAAATTGTATCTGCAGATATCAAACCATGGATACCTTCTGCACTATTTGAAATGTATGCATAATTTTTATTCAGTTAAAGCACCTTCTCTTTTAGAGCCCTGATTATTAAGGGTATACACCCAATATTTAGAGTCATTTGGAAGATGAATACTAAGAATTTACATACAATCTATAATGGCAAGAATGTTTTACCGTTGAATTGAAACAGTAATTATATCCAGTAAGGTCAACATAGTAAGTTCTATTAGGGTAATTTTTTAGGCTTAATTACTTTAGTGGTTATTACTGCATCTCTATCTCTCACAGCTTAAGATATTTAACTCATCATCTGTGCTTTAGAGCTGTAACCTTGACTTTGTTTTGAGGTGGTCCAGGTCAAATCTTATTTGTGATGTCAATGCTCTTCAGCCAAAGAGTATCAGGAACACACCTATAGTTGAGTAAAGTTGGGCTTATTGGCTCATTGTAATGAGGAAGACAGCACATCATGAGGATGTAGTGAGAGAAGAGAGAAACGATGAGGCATCTTAACTAGAAGGTGGCAGAAGGAACTTGTAACATATGGGCTCCTTTGTGGTGATTTTGAGGATGGGTTCAAGGAAGTACAGTTTTCCTGTGGATTGTTTGCTCTGAGAAGGCAAAGAAAATTTTGTTTATGATCTTAATATTTTTATCTACTAGGTAGCATTCTAAAGAATCAATTTGGGGTAGTAGATAATAAATATTTTTTTAAATAATAGTAGTAGATAATAAATATTTATAAAAAATAATAACTTATTTTTATAGCTAGGAAGTGATGCATAAAACAAAGAGCAAGGGGCTCTTAGTGAGTATGGCAGGTATCTCACAAAGAAAATAAATATTTATGACAGGAGAGTATGAAACTTTATCATTGGGTCAGTGGTTGGATGGCTTGATATGACCTCATCCAATGCCACTGAAGTGATGATTTTTCTGCTGAATCTTGTATGTCCAGTCTCTAGGCTGTAGCCTAATAGCATCTGTCCTTATGGACATGAATTGAATGCCTTGTCACAGCCATTAATATTTGTGATAGTGCACAAAATATCATCTAATATGTGAATATTTTCCACATAGTTGGCCACTTCACTGCAGCAGAAAATCTTATGATCATACTTACTAATATTAATTTCTCTGTTGATTATAGCTTTCATGCCCAGAGGCACTACTGACGACTATCATTATTATTTTCTTTTCATGTACTAATGCCACAATTTGACCACTGGGAGCCCCTTTAGGTTAGTTCCCTATAATACTACCTCAGAAATTTTTGAAAGCATCCTCATTTTCTTATAACAAAATAATCCATACCCAACTCTATTTTTTTCTAGCATATGACTAGAGTTTACTAAAGATTTTCATTCATACTCTACTAATAAATCTTACTGCTACACATGATGCTAAGTATATATGCAGTTGGAACGCTACCAAATTCCAGAAACAGCAATTTGTAATCAGTGAGTTTATCATCAGTGTTGTCTTCATTTGATTGTGGTTTTCAATTACTCTAATCCTTGCATTTAAATTATAAATACTGTCAATTTAGCTTCATCATTATTAATTTAGCTTGGGAATGGTTGTTTGTTCACCTTACAGTGAGGAGGGATACATGTTTGTATCAACAATGTTTTTGATGTATAATTTTCCAATGACTAGATGTTAAGAAGTGTATGCATTGAAGTTCAAATATGAATTAGTCATCCCCTCATTTTTGGAGCACCTGGATTCCTAAATGTCAAAAATGTACAAGGACTTTAAAAATCATGTTTAAAAACACATGCTTTTTTTCTGGAAAGTTAATAATGAGTGATTTAAATGTTGCCAACAACAATTTTACTACAAATTATTATGTTTCTCTACAACTCTCAGTTATCATGGAATTCTTTTTCCTTTGGAAAGTAAGAACGAGTAATAAAGAAGGGTTATAGACAAATAAGTTTAAAAACTGCTTTTAGTAAAGTCTTTCTCAACTGGAAACTCATATCAGAAATACCAGAGTATATTCGGTGATTTTATTTTACAAAAAAATCATATCACTTTCCAACCAACAATCCTAATAGGGTAGGCATGTGTATTATAAAAACTTTCTCCCTTTATTGCTCTTTCCCACCTTACCTTTCTTTCCCACCTACCAACCTTGAGAATCGCCACTGTTCTAGGTCTCTAGTCCCTGATGGTTATGAACGGCTTTCCGGAATGTTGCTCAGTGGAAGGAAAGTCTCAGCAATATGTGATATATTTATAAAGAAGAGAAAGCCCATTGGCCGTTTTTGCACCTTCAGGCCATAGTGTATTTTAGAATCACATTCCTGGAGCCACAGATCAACGTTATGACTTTAAAGATCTCTGGCTTCTCTCTCTGACTCAATGTCCTTTCTAACAAGTACTGCACTTGGATTAGTCACCATGGAGGAAAGAAATATCCCTGTGGCTGAGTGTTACTTGGAATTGTGTGACTGGGAGGAATAAGTAAAGGTATTTTTTTCCCTCCCATAGTCAGGTATAAGAAGTATTGGTCTTCAGCATATGTAGACTACCCTTTGTGGAATTTATATCCATATATTCAAGAATGCAATGATATTAGCTCCCTTTTATCTTGTAATAAGAGCTATTGGGCATAAAAAATAATAACAAAATCTCCATGATGTATACACAGTTAGCATTTGATTAACTTTTGATCTTAAGTTCTATTTACTCCATCTAGGAGGCTCAGTCACAAATTACAACATTTGTAGTTGGGTGGGTGGCTTGCTGAACTCAACTGGGTGATCTCATGTTTCTGAAGGTCAACAGGTCAGCCAGAGTTTCACTTATTAAGTATACGGTATCTAGAGTAGCTTTGCTTTACCCTGTAAGTCTGTGAATTGGCTGTGAAATATCCGTGAAATGTTTCTCATCCTCCTCCTTGGATCACTGAGTTAGCCGGGGTATGGCTTCTACATGACAATGGTAGAGGCTTAAAAGGCCTTTTAAGGCCTAGGATTGGAACTGACACATCATCACTTCCTTCTAATTCTGTCAGCCGAAGCAAGTCGTATGGCTAAATCCAAAGTCAGAGGGTGAGGAAATATATACTTCAGCTCTTTAGGGAGAGGAACTGCAAAGTCATATGTCAAAGAGCATGAATATAGGAAGGGGAGAGTAAGGAACTGGGGCAATTAATGACCTCTACCATATACCTCTTGCATTTTTCTGAACATAACGCTTGTAGTAGACATGAAAAACCCCCATAGTTGTAATTCCTATCGCCATTCAGAAGCCAACAACTCAATCAGAAAGAAAGGATATTAGAGTGATTAAAAGCACAGGGTTGGCTAGCAGCCAGGCCAGGACTCAAATATTTGCTTTACCCCTTACTAATCAGGTAACTTTAAGCAAATGGAATTCTCTGAGGATTAGTGTGCCCAATTAAACAATGACAAATATAATAACACCTAACTCTAGGGTTGTTTTAGGATTGGATGAGATAATGCTTGAATGTAGAACAATCACATGCACTTAGTAGGAGTTCAAAATATCAAATCTAGTATTTTTCTCTTTCCCTCTTCTCTTCACTAATATTTCCCTCTTTTCGCTTTCTTTTTCTCTAATTCCTGATTATTGTGTTCCATCTTGAACCAGCTCTTTTTACATAAAATACATTCATTAGAGTCTCATTAATATATTTGTCTTTTTCTTTTTTTCCTTAGTTTTACTGAGATATAATATACAAACATCACTGTATAAGTTTAAGGTATACAACATAATGGTTTTACTTACACGTATTCTGAAATGATTACTGCAATAAGTTTTGTTAGCATCCATCATCTCAGATACAATTACATTTTTTTGAGAACTCTTAGGGATTATGCTCTTAATAACTTTCATATAACATACAGCAATGTTAACTGTAGTCATCTTGTTGTACATTACATTTCTAGTACTTACTTATGACTGGAATTTATTTCCTTTTAACCACCTTCCTCCAATTACCCCTCATCCCAACCAATGCCTCTGGTAACCACAAATATAATCTCTTTTTCTATGAGTATCTTTTAGACACCACATATAAGTGAAACCTTATGAAATATGTCTTTCTCTGTCTGATTTATTTCACTTAGCATAATGCCCTCAAGGTCCACCCATGTTGTAGCAAATGAAAGATTTCCTCATTTTTTATGAGTGAATAATATTCCAATGTGTGTATGTATAAGTGTATATATATATATATTTATATATAATATATAAATGAATTATATATTATATTTTATATATCATATAAAAGTTATATATTACATATATTATGTATCATTACATATCAAGATTACATGTACTATATATTAGATAATTCTTCCATGAACAGATAAACAAATAAAGAAATTGTGATATATACGTATATATAATATGCATAACATAATGTGCATTATATGATTATGATATAATAATATATTCTCTGTATTTCATATATGTACTATATATTATATAAAATATAAATTCATATGTGATATATATTATCTGTGTAATACATAATATAACATAATATACAATGTAAATATTACATAAAATATAATATATAATTGATGCATAATATATTATATAACATACAATATACATGTTATATATAATATATTATATATTATACATTATATTATATATTAAATATATAGTATGCAATATATATTACACATTATAGTATATAGTGCATGTAATTTATTGTAATGTTTTGCATATTATATCTGTGATATAGATCATGTACAATGTAACATGTATCATGTACACATGATAGGTTATATATAATACATATGATATAGTATATGTAACATGTTTTATATTAAATATTATATATTGCACATTATATATTATATATAATTCTATATGTAATAGAATATGCAATATCGAATATATATCATACATATTCTATATTCTATATTCTACCTGTTACATACATTATATATAATATATCAATATACACATATTATCATATAATAGACTAAAATAAACTATATATGTTATATGTATTATATATTACATATTACATATGTTGTATATATCATATATCACATAATATATAAATATATATTATAATATAGAAAATTAATATATATTCTGTATTTAATTATGCATACAATATATTGTTTATATATTATATATATATAATACATATTATCTATTATTCATTATTATAATAAGTATATATATGTACTATATAGTATATAAGTATATAATATTTATATATTGCATAATACATAATATATATATATTGCACAATATAATATATAATGTATCATACATGTTACATGCTATATACATATATGCACACATATTACACATATATATATATACATATGCTATATATGTATATATTATACATATAATAATATACATATTATATATGTATTATAATACACATATATATGTCATGACTTCTTTGCCCATTTGTCTGTTGATATACACTTAGGTTGTTTCCATGTATTGGCTATTGTAAATAATGCTGCTGTGAACATAGATATGCAGATATCTTTTCAACTTAGTGTTTTTTGTTTCTTTTGGATATATTCCCAGAAGTAGAATTGCTGGATTACATGGTAGTTTTATTTATAATTGTTTAAGGATCCCCCATTCTGTTTTCCATAGTGGTTATACCAGTTTACAGTCCTTCCAACTGCGCACAACTGCCTAAGTTGTGAGGCCTTGGGAATGCCAACATGGTAGATTCATATTAAATTAGCTGGAGAAATGACATGGAGAATATAATCGGCATAACTATTTATGTCCCTTAACAATCACGTTTTTAAAAATCTGAGACCTCCCTAGACATACTTCTCTAATATAGACATTCTCAAAGTTGGCTGCACATTAGAATTTCCTGGGGAATTTTAAAAATGCCAATGACAAGGTCCCATCTACAGAAATACTGACTAAATTTAGATGGAGCCCAGGTCTAAGTCTTTTTTGAAGTCCCCCAGATGATTACAACGTGCAGATACATTTTCATTTGTGATATTCTAACTAGAGGTAAGCTCTCCAAAGGTAATTCTAATAATCCCCTCAATCAGTACAACTGCATCATATAACCTAAGAGTATTCGAAATAGGTACCACAGGAAGAGTAAGACTAGTGGTAAACATGTCAAAATAAATTTAGGTGAACCCATGGCTTGGACCACACCAGTGGAGACAGTGTGCTGTTGTAGAAGGAGAATTACACAAGGACTCAGACCCTTGATTCTGTCCTTAACTCAAGTACAGATAACTACATAAGCTTGGGCCAGCTAGTCACTTCCATTTTCTGGACCTCGGTTATCTCATCTACAAAATAAGAGGACTTGATTAGTTAATTTCTAATTCCCCTCCTCTTCTAAACTCCTGCAGTTTCTAAAATACTGAAAAATTAAAACACACTATGCCAAGGCCCCTCCCCAAACCAATCTAATCAGAACTCCAAGAGTAAAGTGTGGATGTCAGTATTGTCATACTTTGGAGATATTGTGAATTCAGTTGCAGACCACTACAATCAATCAAGTATTGCAATAAGGTGAGTATAACAATAAGACAAGACATAATCTTTTTGTTTGTGGAGACTCTTGTCTCCATTTGTAAAAAAAAAAAATGCAACATTTGTGACGCGCAATAAAGTGAAGAGCAATAAAACAAGGTATGCCGGTATTTTTTAAATGTTCCCAGGTGATTCTAATATTCAGCCAGTGTTGCTAACAGTTGAACTTGAAGAACCTGCTATATAGTGTGACTTTATGTGGAATGGAAAAGGATGAGAGAATAAAGACTAAAGTCTTTAAAGAAAAAAAAATGAGATAAAATCAGTAACATTCTTATAGGTTAATTAAAAATTCATACGACTTTTTCATCTCTTTGATTTTTTTCATTTTTATGATATTCTTAGAACATCGTTCCGCATCTGTTGTCCCTGTTCTCTCTTAAACCTGCCTTACTAAGACATTTCATTACCAATGAATATTTTGTTTGAAAAACTGAGAAAGTGATCGAAAGCAGCAGTACTTGGGAAATGGAACTAACAAGATCTACTGCCAAGAGAGATGTCACCACAACTGTAATGAAATATATTTTTTTTAATTGTTGCAGCTGTGAGGATGTGTGCTTTCAGTAAGTGTATATTAAAGGTAATTCACTGCAAAAATGTCAGCATCTGTAAAAAAAAGAGAACACAGGAAAACAAACTAAATTTAGTCAGAGAGAAGCTAAAGGCATCTGTTTTATTATATAAGGTTGTTGAGAACACACGGTAGCTTAGTCTAACAAAAAATTGGGCAAATGGCCAGTTGTCTGATGGGCAAAAAAAGAAACTTTTCCAGATGCATTACACCTAGACCTAATGTCTTCCTAATGTATCTGCCATTCTTCCTATTGTTTTAGAAACAGTTCTAAGAGTTTACTTCCAGAAACTGTACATCCCAGAAGTCCTGTCTTGAGCTATGATGCCCCAAACAGTGGCCACTAGCCACATGTGCCTATATAAATTTAAATTTACATTTACACTAAGAAAATTAGAAATTTAGTTCTTCTGTCATGGTGGCCACATTTCACATGCTTGATAACTACATATGACTGTTGGCTGCCATATTGGATAGCTAAGATTATTTCTGTCATCATAGTAAATTCTGTTAGAACTCTACTAGAGTCTTAACAGTATAAAACATGAACTTACTTGTAACCAGAGGTAACTCTGTGTTCTTTTGAAGACCTATGGAGCATAAAGATTTTCTCTGTGTCTCAGTTTTCTCCTCTAAAAAAAATGGATCAACTCCTCTAAAAATCATGATCAACTCCAAAGGAAGAGTATAGATTTAAGTTTAATTGTCCTAAGGAGTATAATTCTTTAAAAAAAATGAAGAAGAAGAATAAGAAGAAGGAGAAGAGAAGAAGAAGAAGAAAACCCTACCCATGGAAAACAACTATGTTATAACTCAGTCTTGGGGAAATAAGGTGTGATATGCAGAAGGATTACCAGTGTTTCTCAAAATATAGTCTATGTGCTACTTACTTTGGACTCCACCACATTGCTTGTTAAGAATATAGATTTCATGCCTTATCCCAGAGTTACTGAATCAGAATATTCAGAGTGGAACCCATGACTGGGTATTTTAACAAATGTGCATACTATTTGGAAAAATGTCCTTTTGGAACAAAATCATTGCTAGCCCTCCCTGACATCTCCCACTTTGTGTTTACATTTTAATTTGGCTGATTGAATTTATGACTCCTTTGGTCATTTAGTGATGTGCGGGCCTCTTTTAGAAAGTTAGCAGTCTCTCCAACAGTGAGATTACACCTACGATCCTGCACAGAGAGTTAAATTGCAGTGTATTCCACACTTGCGTTTCCTATGACCGGGCAGTGCCATTGAGTTTTAGCAATGTTATTTAGCATATCTTGCATAAATTGCTCATTTGGGGCTAGCCAAATGATTACCTAGGAAATATTTTGCAGTTTCTGAAAGAAACTGTTTCAATTGCAAACAGCAGGAAAACACAGCCATTAAAAGAGAAAGAATGCCTATGTTTTTACAACAAAATAATTAGAAGCCATTACTGGCACTGTTTAGATTTCAGTACCCCATCTATCTTACTTTCAATTAGAAACAATGTGCTCACATAGCAAAAGTCTGGTTGAACATGAGTGCAGTTTGACTGCCCTGTTTTGATAAAGTGTAACCCCATTTGATAGCATAGTCTATGCGATTTTAAGTACAATGTTTGTTGGCCGGGACTAGGTTTTGAGGCAAAGAGCTGGATAGCAATCTCAAGAATTTATACCCATTTTTCTAGCATGATAAGAGAATATCGGAGATAGAATTTTTTAGTGTAAGTCCCATTTCTACTCAGTGTCTGGATCTTTGCTCGGCTTTCCCAGTAAGTGATTATCCATCCTCCATTTGAATACTTCCAAAAATGAGATTATCACATCTTCCAAAGGAATCCATTCCATTTTGGGACAGCCTTTACTCATACAAACTTCCAGTATCTTTTATCATTGGGCTCTAGTTCTGCTCTCTGGGACTGCACAGAGTAAACCTAATGCCTCTTTACATGACAACTTTTCCAATAGTGAAAAATTACTAGGATGTTCCTTGTCATCTCCATGTGTGTTCAGAAATATTTTCTTTTAACTAATATATTCTGATTTTCAGCATATGATGATGAAAATAGAACAAGTCATTACAAACTTCTTATATTTCAAAACACTTTTTCATATTATAACTCTTAATTTAGAAAATTAAGGGTTGACAATTCATAGTTGCTAATTCAAAGAAACCTAGCCTGCAACAAAAATTGTCTTGACTAATAAAGATTCTTAAGGGAATATATACATTCCATCTAAACCTCAATGGTGTATCCATTGAATCTCTTTGGTAAAAGCTCAAACTTTATTCATTATTTCAGCATATTTATTAAATGCCCAACTGCTGCATGTAGGGAGCTAGAAGACTAAGATCTAGAGAAACAAACATTTAGATGCCTGCATAATACAAACCTTAAGCATTGCCCTTTCATGAGTACTAATTTGAAAGAGGGGCCAAGGCGGCGGGGGGGTGGGGTGGGTCATCATTGCAGAAAGGGCATTAATCCAGTTGTCAGAGAGGCAAAAAACTAATTTTGTCAATCCAGCTCTGCCTTGTAAATGTATCAAGTGACCTTCAGCAAGTCACTTAATCTTACTGGGCTGCATTTTCTATGTTCTTCCTACCTCATGAATTTGTGCATATTTTGTTTTGTTTTAATCAGTTTAGATGACGATTTTCAAATGACTTTCTTGAAAAAAAAATGAAGCATAGTTTACTAAATTCAGACATAATAATAATCTGTATGTGCTATATTACTTTACAGTTTACAAAGTACTTCTTAAACATATACTTAAATATTTTCAAATATTTGAGAGCTTTTACCCCATTTTTGAGGTAAAGAAACTGTTACCAGAATAGGATAGGCATTTAATTTAAAAACTATTATACAATGAATTTTAGCATTATCTTTTATGTCACCATTTCCAGGTTGTTTAGTTAATGTCGGAAGAATTTTTCCTCAAAGTCAAGTCAGCTGTCTACTTTGTAGACGCTAAAGCAAATTTGATAAATTATGATGTCTCTTCCTATTTAATAGTCTTAATTTTTTTCAGGATAGAAAAGCTTTTTCCAGTTTCCATGGTCTGCCAAACTGATGAAATAACTAATTTTATGACTTGATCCAATGAAGCTTGTTTTCCATTTGACATTTTGCATCCTACCATTTTAAAAGTAGCTGCTGAAACACGAATATCAGAAGGATAATAATACTATAAAAAACCCTCTTGATCCTCTTCTGAACTAGTTCTCTTCTCCCAGAAATATATATGTTTTGTTAGTCGAGTTTTAAATGTCTCAGGGGTGGTGGATCTGGCACTTCTTTGGCAGCATATTTCACAGTCTAATAATCTTAATAGCTTTAATACCCTGGAATGTGTTTAATCTAGTCTTATTTGTTTGTATAGGTTAAAATTTTCCAAGGGCCTCTCATCACCGTACCAATAGAAAAATTTTAATGATGTCATCACTTTTTAATTGCTTAAACTTTAACCTTTTATTTTTAGTGTTTAAATAAAAAGTTTGGAATGGGTATTTTAGTTTGTGCCACAAAGGTCTTCAGTGATTATATGCAGGGTCACTTTCAGTATATTTTTCTCAATTTAATCTTACAACTTTCTTCCTTCATCCCTTCCTATCAAATTAAGTTAGTTCTCTATATTTTTATTTATGTAGCGATAATTAAAATAGTACCCACAATTTACTCCATGTTTACTACCTACCAGGTGGTGGGCTATGCACTTAACCAGGGTTTCTCAACATTGGCACTACTAACTTTTGGGTCAGATAAATTTTTGTTATGGAGGCTGTCCTGTGCATTGCAGGGTATTAAGTAGCATTTTTGGCCTCTACCCACTGGATGCCAATAGCACCCCCAAGTTGCATCAACCAAAGATGTCTCCAAACATTGCCAAATGTCCACAGAGGAGCAAAATTGCTCTTGAATACCAGTGACTTACATGTTTTCATTTATTCTTTACAAAATCCTTGTAAAACAAATGGTATTATCCCAGTTTTATAGCTGAAGAAAAAAGGCTAAAGGATAAATAATTTATCTAGAGTCACATAGCTAGCAAATGGAGAAGTCAAGATTTGAACCCTTCTTCTGACTTCAAAACTAATGATTTTCCTATCAATATAAACTTACTTCGATAATATGTTCACAATGTTAATTTCACTTTAAATATATTTTATCACATTTGAGTTAAGTGGTATTGTAGAATCTTCTCTTCACATTTATCTTTTATTTCATCTGAATTTAAAATTCCCTTTCCTCAGAAGAAAACAACTCCCTCAACTTCTATGTGAATAATCTTTTTGTATTATTATTATTATTATTATTATTATTATTATTATTATTATTATTTAGTATTTTATCATTGTCAATTTGAAGCCAGAATTAGTTAGCTGATTTATCGAGTTCTTATTTTGTTTCAGTCTTGACTCATAGAGACTTTGGGATCCATCTCAACTTTACCTTATCCACAAATTTCACTAGTCTTTCCTCAATTACATAAACTATTTGCTATTCTAGATGGCATATTCCATTACATGTCTCTTCCCAAAATATCTTTTTTTTTGTTTGAACTTTTGCCAGTTTGTAATGCATTGATTTCATCTAACTTATAGCATCCTGATTTTCCAGAGATAGAATCAAGTGGTGAGGAAAAGCAGAGGAAAAGGATAATGAACAGGTAAACACTGCGACAGTAGCACAAGCAGCCACAGAAAGATCTTGTATTTCTTCATCTTCTAGAGGTATATAACCTAGGGAAGCATCAAAACACCAGAAAATGCAATTTGAACTCAATCTTGGTCAACAAACTGAAGAATATGAAATATAAGGTTTATATCTAGGCTTAAGATCCTTGTTTATACTTCTTAGATGCAGTAAAAACCTGATTTAGATTCCAGGAGTTCAATGGTCAAATGCTTTCAGAGGAGAAGAAGGACAATGTTTGATCTTTTTTTTTTCTGCTTTCCCTTTTCTTGCTCCATCTTTTTAAATCTAGCATTCCAGGCCACACAAAAACTAAGCAAACAAACAAACAGAAAAAAAACTAGACTCACTCTCATTTTTTTCTCTGGTGACTACAATCACTCTGTTTTATAACAGAATGAGAGTCAAAGGGCTTTAAAACATGTCAAATAGGCCAAAGAACAAAACTATAACTGTGAACCAAAAAGTACTGACACATCTACTGAATTGCTTCAGGAGTGTAAGGTTTTTCTTAAAGGTGACCAAAATACTGCCTTTCTAACATGTTTAGCTAAATTGGGTGTGAAATCTGCAGCTATGACTTGGAACAAAGCTCATTCAAATACTGGTGGTCTGAGTCTACAGCACAGGCTTCAACAACACTTTTCTCTGACCAACTGCAACTATTTAAATAATAACCAGATTACTGATCAGATATTTTGTAAAGAGCCTGTGAGTGATGAATTTAGTCTATTTCTCCTACCTGGTTTGTATGTGTAGGCACACTAATGTAACTTGGGCAATTGAATGGTATGACCTAAAAGGGCACATTTCCTTGTGGCATCCAGATGGTCAGGACAAAATTTAGGGAATGAGAGAAGAGAGGTAGCTTGAGGGAAGTACCTTAAAAGTTTCTGTTTACCACTTCACTATGCTTGTCAACAGGACATATATATGTTTAAAAGACTAAAAAAGGTTGAGGAAAGAGCCTTGTAAACATTGTTTAAATGATATATCAAAACAGGGTTGAAAATGCCATGATAAATATTTGGTTGAAACTGAAAAAAAGAAAAATGATCATTCCCCAAATAGTTAAATATATATATATATATAATCGAGGGTGAATAAAGTAAATATTCTGGTTTTAAACTCAAATTTTCCATTTTCAACTGAAAGATGTCCTGGAGACATTGACCTGAGCTATGTTTAGTATCCAATGAAATAATCATGTTTCCAATTAATAGGAATCTAACATAACTTCTCAGAAATCCCTGTAACTATCAAAATCTCACAAGTGAGATAAAATGCTTGCAAGCAACTTGTTTTAAAATTCAGGTCAGTTTAACAATTCTCATGAACATTTATGAATATTTAGGTATCAGAGGTGTGATAATTCTGTGCATTGTTTAACTGTTGCCAAAATTCTAATATTTTACTGAGACTCCTTTTGGGTTGTGATTAAGAAAGTTAAGGAGAGAAATACAATTAGAGGTGACTTATTTGGATCCATACTAACTGGACTATTTCTATACCTGTATTTTATCAATAGCACTTGTCTTAGGTTGGGTCCTTCCAAAAGCAAACCCTGAGACAAGGACTTAACTGCAAATAGTTTATCTGGGAGGTGGTCCCAGCAATTGAGAGGGAAATGAGGAAATAGAATAGACTAGGGAAGAAAGTCAGTACAAGCTATTTAATGAATAGGTTCCCACTGAGGGCATCTGGGGCACAGTCTTACTGGGAACATCCAGGAGACAGTGGTGAAGATGCCTCAGGCCTGTCCCACCAGAGCCAAGGAGGCTCATGGTATATTTATCTACCAATTCCAGTTGTCATTTATGGATGGATGGCTACTCCCAGGGGAAAAAGTCCCCAGATCTGGCCTGCCCTATGAACAACTTGAACAAGCTCCTGTGGCTTGAGACTACCCTCTGGCAGAGAGACACAGGTGCTTGCAGTAATACCCTTTGTGCATAACTGGGTCACTGATAGCACCTGTGATGGCAGTATTATTCCCTAAAATATCAACATGAAGCCCCCTAAATGAAAAAATCAAATGTGAAATCTAAGGTCTAACAATCGTCCTTTAAAGAAAGTACAGAAACCAATATCTTTGCAATATTCCTCAAAATGTCTGCTCAGATAAGAAAATCTACAGAACTCTTGTAAATAGATTCTCTCACCATTTTTTTTCCAATTGAGCCTATTGTATGCTAGCTCAGTTTAAACAAAGCCTCACTGGTTCTGACTTGTTTTGTCAATTTGTTGATGGCCTGGGGTGCTTCGATTACACATGCACTTTGTAACTAAAAGACTGGTCCTTTGAGAGGAATTTTGGCAATCATTTTGATTAGTAGCAACCTGAAGACTGTCTTTTCTCTCTTCCCTCAGTAACCCTAATGAACCAAGAGATAAAGCTTATAAAGTTTTACCCCAAATCTTTCTCAGCTAGCTGCTGATCAAAACGGGCAGAGGCAATAACACTAGACAACTGTTTCATACTCAGGCCGATTTTAAAACTGTTAATTATAGTTCAGCTAAGAGGTGAAGAAAGGCCCATGGTTACTAGCATTGTCTCTAAGTTGTTGTTATCACCATTTGATCTACCCTGAAACCACAAAGACTTCATGAAAAAAATATTCGCATGTATCCAGAAGATAAACTTTTTAAAAAAAAGTGTTCTTTACTCTCTGAAGAGCATCTCCCTTCATAACTATCCTTAATCCTTCTTGTCTCAAGAGTTTAAGATTCCTGATATATGCAGCTCTTTTAAAACTGAACAAAAGCCGAAATCATAAAGCACAGGACAGTAACATAAAACATTCATTCACATTTTATATGTTACACTTTTGCAATCATATTTTCATTTTAGATAAGTTTTTTCGGTTCGTTCCCGTTTTGAGCAGACTATGTTTACTTTGTTTCCTTTAAAATGATGGTTTTCTCTCTTGCTCTCTCTCTCTTTCCACCAGTCTTAGGCCAACTCTTAAAATGGATCCAAATGCTCCAAGAAAATGTTTCATTGTATGTCAGTACATTCTCA
This sequence comes from Eonycteris spelaea, assembly GCA_003508835.1. Classification (NCBI taxonomy): domain Eukaryota; kingdom Metazoa; phylum Chordata; class Mammalia; order Chiroptera; family Pteropodidae; genus Eonycteris; species Eonycteris spelaea. Next base: position 746,007 of record PUFA01000282.1, read on the forward strand.
TCCTTCTTTAAGCTTGCCTAAACACCAGTACTCTGGATAAGGCAGTACTGGGAAGAGGTAGTAAGTGGAAGGGCTGATATAAAGGCAGAACTCTACCAACTGAGCCCTTTCTTGCAGGACAAGGCTTTTAAATGAGCTTTTTGTAATCATTTTTTCGTTTCCCAGAAACAAGTTGTCTGCTGCTGTATTTTCAGTAACTAGTATCATTTTAGAGATGCTCTTTTTACTTGCAAGTCAGATGGCACATTTTAAAACATCTCCTCTTGTAAAATGCCATGATAGAGAGCTTTATATAAATTCAAGTTATGTACAATACTATGCATAATTCTTATTGAATAAAAATAGATCTTAGAGTCATATAGTTAGTGTCCACACAATCCCATAACAACCCATGAAATATGAAACACTCAGGTGGTTAGGTAAGTTACTCCAGCGCCATTATACCAAATATCCTGTGTGCAGATAAATCATTTAGGTGCTTGATTATTTTTTCACATCTGGTAACTAGGCGTCATGACAGTGAAGTCCTGTAATTGCACTGATCCTCTCAAAATGCTGCATTTATTTCTAAGGAACAACATTGTCTTCAAGTTACTTTTCCAACATTTTCATAATAATTGGCATAGACCTTGACTGTGTTACATTTTCTACATTAACTGAGCATTGGAAAAATAATGCCACACTCATTTAAAGATAAAGAAATGTTTAAAACAGAGCTTTGTGACTATTCTGAAATGATATTAAACAATGCAAAGTCATGCCAAACTTGGGTTTTCAGCTAATATAAAGTCTTTGTTCTTTCCAGAAAAATAATTTGAAAAACTCTCTTGGACCATCTAATGAGATGCATTGCCAGATATTACATTTTATAAACTTCAATAGGTTGGATAGTTTTTCTTTTTCTTGTCCACTCCAGTTCTCTTTAAGTGTTTCAAGCCTGCATGGATTTCCTTGGCATCTCAACATGTAGCTTTTCCAGGATCGTCTGATGGTACTGCTGTGAAATGTGATTAGGGAATTTGAGAGAGAAGGAAGTTGGCTGAAGGTCATTACCAATTAGATGAAAACTAAAGGGTACTGAGCTACTCAAATAGAGTAATGAATAATTATCCAAACTTTTTGAAAGGCATTTAGAACGTAATTTCATTGTGGATTTTCATTAAATTGAAAAATGGAAGAAGTATCAAGTCCCACATACCCAAATACACATACCTTCATAGCAAGGCCATTTCAGAATATCTGGGAGGAGTGGAAATGGGCTGAGGTTGGAGCAGGGTTACAGTATTTCTTAAGCCACCATCAGTAGTTACCTCAATGAATAAGAGAAGCTAAAGCCAAAGTGTGGCCTTTAATTACCCACCCTGGTAGCCTCACAGCCCTGAGAATGATGGTGGAAAGTTCTCTTATATTTTCTTAGTTATTAGAGAAAATAAAAGGATAGCCATCTCCTGAGACCAATGTTCGCCTCAACCTAATGGAGGGGGATTTGGTTCTTTGATTGTTTCTCTAATGGGCTGATAGAAAATACTAATTTGCCTCAGTTTAAAATTATATTCCAAATATTCTCTATGAGCATATAAGTGCATAACAACAATTTGTTTTGAAAGGTAAAATGCACAATAAACAACTTATCCACAAAATTGGATCCTTTTCTCATGTATTTAATTACAGTTATTTTAACAGCTTCACCAATTGCACCTCCTATTTTTCTCAAAAGCAATGTAATTATATATAAATAATTCAAGTAAAGATGTTACCATGCAAGTCCAGAAACATTTGACTGGTTCTAATGAGCCCAGAATGAATAACACTTAATATTTATAATTAAACTCTGTAACCAAAAGTGAAATATATAGTAATGTATTAAAAAGAAAAAGATATGCCAATACCACCAAAAGAAATTACTTTACCTGAAATAGACCTCAAAGAATAACAAAGTAAAAGTCAAAGAACTATCATAAAATCCTGCATTAGAAATTGGAAACATGAAGTTCGGACAATGTTTAGTGATTTGGCCCAAGTCACATACAACAAGGTTCTATAATGATGGTGGATATTATAGATCAGTTTTTTCCCATCTCTGAGTCATGGAACACTTTGTAAAATTAAGCTGTGTTGTGTCTCAGTCAGAAATGCATTGAAGTGTCCAAACACATCTGAGCTGGAACTTCTAAAGAAGATAAAGCAGTCAAATGCATCCAGAGAAAATAGAAAAACTAAATTACACATCCATTCTCTGAAAGGAATTCTCCAGCAGCTATGAGTCATGACATGAAAATTAGTTCTGTGTTTAACAGCAAGAAAACTAAATCCAGATTAAACTAATTTAGCATTGTCATTTTTATATGTTAAACAAATATGTTTCAACAAAAAACAATCAACAGAGTGAAAAGGCAACCTATAGAATGGGAAAAATGCTTGCAAACCACATATCTGATCAGAGGTTAATATCCAAAATATATAAGGCACTCCTACAAGTCAACAGCAAAATTAAACAAACAACTCCAAAAAAATTGAGTAAAGGTACTGAATAACCATTTCTCCAAAGAAGATATACAAATGGCAGGCAGGTATGTGAAAAGGTGCTCAACATCACTAATTATTAGGAAAAGTCAAATAACCACAATAAGATATCACCTCATACCTGTTAGGATGGCTGTTATCAAAACAAAACAAAGTAAAAAAAAAGTGTTGGAAAGAATGTGGAGAAATTGGAAACCTTGTTCACTGTTGGAGGGAATGTAAAATGTTACAGCCACTATGGAAAGTAGTATGGAGGTTCCTCAAAAAATTAAAAAATAGAACTACCTTATGACCCAGCAATGCCGCTTCTAGGTATTTATCCAAAAGAAATGAGATCACGATCTTGAAGAAATATTCGGACTCCCATGTTTCTTGCAGCATTATTCACAATAGCCAAAAGGTAGAAGCAAACCTAAATGTTCATCAACAGATGAATGAATAAAGAAAATGTGATGTAAACATATAATGGAATATTATTCAGCATTAAAAACGAAGGAAATCCTATCATATGCAATATGGATGAACCTTGAAGACATTATGCTAAGTGGAATAAGCCAGTCACAGAAGGATAAACACTGCAAGATTCCACTTATACGAGGTATCTAAAATAGTCAAACTCCTAGAAGCAGAAAATAGAATAGTGGCTGCTAGGAGCTAGGGGGAGGGGGAAATGGGGAGTAGCTGTTCAACAAATATAAAATGTCAGTCATGTAAGATGAACAAGTTCTAGAGATCTGCTGTATGACATTGTGCCTATAGTTAACACTACTGTGTTGTAAACTTAAAGAAGGTAAATCTTGGGGGTTTTTTACCACAATAAAAAATACATTTTTAAAAGTCTATTTCAACCTATTTTGAGATGTTTTGTCACTAGGATATATGAATTTACTGGCACATGATATAGAAAAACATGAATATCACTGTGATTGCAAAATGAAAAGAAAGCATGATTGAATATATGTGGTTAGTTTGCCTTCATTTTAAAAGAAACTAAGTTACTTTTTAAATTTTTATTGAACTATAACATATATGCAAAGTCATAAATATATAGCTCAATGAATTAACACAAAGTGAACACACCCAAGTAACTACCACTCAGATCAAGAAAGCAAACGAAAAGCCACCATTATGCCTCCTCTCAGCCAGGATCCATTTATCCCACAAATGTAACCACCATTCTGAATTCCAAGAACATACTTTTGCTTGTTCTTGAACTTTATGAAAATGTAACCATGCAGTATCTATTCTTTAGTGACTGGCTTCTTTCAGACAACATTATTTATCCATTCTATAGTTGATGAACATTAGCAGTGGTGGTGATTTTTTCCCAGTTCTTAGTCATTTTAAATAAAGCTACTATAAATATTTCTGAACATGTCAGTACAAATATGTATACATATGTATTGGTTTTTTGCCTAAGAGTGGAATTTCTGGGTTATGGTATATGCATATGTTCAATTTTGGTAAATACTGACAAAGTTTTCCAAAGTCAATGAACCAATGAAATCTCCCACTAGTAGAGTACTAATATTTCCCTTGCTCCACATTCTTGCCAATATTAAATATTCTCGGGATTTTTAAATTTTTAGTAATTCTGCTAGGTGTTTAGATATTTAGTTTGCTGCTTATCATTTGAATATCATATTTCATGAAGTGCCTGTTTAAGTCTCTTGCCTGTTTTTTTTTTAATTAGTCTATACTTATTTATTTTGTATGCTGGATATAACCCTTATGTTGGAAATACATGTAAATGTCTTCTCAGTAGCTAGCCTTTTTTCTCTCTTAATGTTTTCTTTTTATAAATAGAACCCTTTGCTTTTAATGTGCACAATTTATCCATTCCTTTATGGTTAGTGGTTTTGGTATCTTGTTATAAAACCTTTGCCTACTCAAATATCGCTAAAATATTCTCCTATATTATCTTCTAGAAACTTTGTTTTATCTTTTAGGTTCAGACGTACAGTGTACCTGGAACTGATTTTTAGTTTTAGTTTGAAGTAGGGGCAAAGTTTCATCTTAAAAATATGGCTATTTGGATATATGGATAGCTAATTAATTCAGGACAGTTTCTGAAAAGACAATTCTTTTCCCACTGTTCTGAATTACCATCTTTGTTTTATATCAAGTAGTCAAATATATTAATCAATTCTAGATTCTCTGTTCTGTTAAAGTAATCTATATTCTGACACTGATACCAAGTTTAATGCTTGATATTTTATAAAACAATTCCTCTATATTTACTCTTCAAGAATGTCTTGGCTGATTCTGGCTTTTGAGTTGACATGTAATTTGTCAATTTCAACATAAAATATTCCAAGATGTTCATTGAGATTGTATTTAACTTTATGTCAATTGTCAGATTACTGGCATTTTTGTGGTATTTTCTTACAATCTATGAATGGTGTTATATCTTCAACTTGTTTATTAATTGTCACTTTATTTATTGAGAGAAACTTTCAATAATATTTTAAAGTTTTCTATGTACTGGTCTTGTACTTCATTAGATTTATTCCTAGATATTTGATACATTTGATGTTACTGTAAATTATATTATTTCCATTTTCATCGTAATTATTTATCTTATTTTGAAATATAATTGATTTTGTATGCTGTGTTTATATTCAGAATCCCTGAAAATTTATTAATTCTAATAATTTGTTTCATTTAATTTTAATTTAGTAATATAAACTCACAATGTTTGTAGGGATTTTGGTGGTGACTTCCTTTTCATCCCTACTTTTTTTTAAAATTTATTTTATTATTAGTTTCAGGTATGCTGTACATTGGTTAGACCTTTATATAGTTTATAAAACGGTGCCCCTGATTTCTGGGGGATATGTTGCCTCATCTCTATTTTTACCTACTAATCCTACAAGAGAGATTATCAATTTTATTAATCTTTTCAAATAAAAGGCTTTGGTCTTGTTAATTCTCTCTAGTACACGTTTGTTTTCTACTTTACAAATTTTCATTTTTGTCAATATTAATTTTTCTTCTGTTTTCTTTGTGTTTAATGTTATTTTTCTGATTGCTTGAAATAGATGTTAGATCATTGATTATGAGATTCCTTCTTTTAAATACATGCCATTAAGGTTATAAATTTTATTTTAAATTTGGCTTTACTGTGTTCCACAAATATTGATATGTAATATTTTTATCATTCAGTTAAAATATTTTCTAATTTTCATCTTGAGTTCTTTAATTTCTGGGTTATTTAGAAGTACAATAATGAATTTCTGTACATATTGGTGTTGTGCAATAATGTTTTTCATTAACTTTCATCTTAATTTTTTACTATGGTAAGACAGCATAATCTGTATGATTTCAGTCCTTTAAAGGTTGCTAAAATTTGCTTTATGAACTAGTATTGGCCGACATTGAAAATATTACATGAACACATACCTGAAAATTTTTATTTACTTTATAGTTTTGGGGTACGTTGCTCAGTATACAAAAATTAGGTCCAGTTTGTTAAGCATGTTCTTTTAATATTCTCTATCACTACTGGCTTTTTAAACAGCTTTACTGAGGTATAATTGGTGTTAAATTATATATATGTAAAATGTGCAAATTGATGTTTTTATATATGTACACATATGAGAAACAATTACCACAACCAAAATAATGAACATATCCACCTGTATTAGTTTCCTGTAGCTGCCATAATTACCACAAACTTGGTGGCTTAAAACAACATAAATTTATTCTGTCACAGTTCCTACCTGGCCTCTTCCAACTGCTGGTACCTTTTGATGTCCCTAGTCTTATGGAAGCATAACTCCAACCTATGCCTCTGTCATCACAGGTCCTTTTCCCCTGTATGTGTCAAAGAACTCTCTCCTTCTACTTTTAAGGACACTGTCATTGGACTTAGGACTCACCCTAAATCTAGGATGTTCTCATCTCAGATTTTTAACTTAATCTCATTAGTAAAGACCCTATTTCCAATAAAGTCACATTTACGGCACCAGAAGTTAGGACTTGGACATATGTCTTGGAGAGACACAATTCAACCCACTACATCATCACACCCAAAAGTTTCCTTAGACCTCTTTGAAATCCCTCCCTGCTATCCCTTCCTTGAACTGCCTCCATGCCCTGTCCCCAGTAATTAACTGATCTGCTTTCTGTCACTATCCACTATATTGGATTTCCTATATAAAAGTAATCATACCGAATATACTCTTTCTTGTCTGGCTTATTTAGCTCAGTTTAATTATTTTGAGATACAGTCATGGTATAAGTTATATCAATAATAAATTTCATTGCTGGGTAGTGTTTCATTACATGGCTATATTCCAGTTCAGTCATTCACCAGTTGATGGACATTTGGATTCTTTATAGTTTGTGTAATTGCAAATAAAATTGCTATGAACATTCATGCAAATCTTTGTTTGGATATTTGCTTTTATTTCTCTTGGGTAAACACCTAGGAGTGGAATGACTGTATCATAATAATAGATATATGTTTAACTTTTTTTAAGTACCTATTTTCCAAAGTGGGTATACCATTTTTCAATCCTACCAGCAGTGTATTAGAATTTCAGTTTAATTACATCCTTGTCAACATTTGAGATGGTCAGTCTTTTTCATTTTTGTGATACTAATAGAGATTAGTAGTATCTCATTGTAATTTTAGTTAGTATTTACCCATTGAATTTTGATATTGAGTATCTTCTCATGTGCTGATTTGCCCTCAGAATACTTTGGTGAAGTGTCTATTCAGATTTTCTTATTTTCTAATTGGGTTGGGGTTTTTTTAAGTTTTCAGAGTTCTTTATATAATCTACATATAAGTCTTTTCTCAGATATATGCTTTGTGAACATTTTCTGACTATTTTGTCCCAGTCTTGGTCTTGTCTTGTCATTTTCTTTATAGTGTCTTTCAAAAAGCAGATGCTTTCATTTCATTATGAACTTCAGTTTATCAATTTGTTGTTTTATCAATCATGCCTTTGGTATTACATGTAAGAAATCTTTTTCTAACCCAAGATCACAAAGTTTTTTTCCTGTGTTCTTTTTTAAAGCAAGACTTTATATTTTTAGAGCAATTTTAGGTTCACAGAAAAATTGAGAAGATACAGAAATTTCCCATGTAAACCCTGGTCCCACATATGCATAATTTCTCCCATTATCAATATACTCTACCAGAATGGTACATTTTTACAGTTGGCAAACCTACATTGACACATCATTAACACCCAGAGTCCATAGTTTTGATTAGAGTTCACTCTTGGCATTGTACATTCTATGGACAAATATATAATGACATGTATCCGCCATTGTGGTGTCATACAGAGTATTTTCACTGCCCTAAAATCCTCTGAGCTCTACCTATTCATCCCTCCCCACTACACCCACCCTGTCCTACCTACCCCCCCCATACACAACCCCCAGCAACCACTGATCATTTTACTGACTCCATAGTTTGCCTCTTCCAGAATGTCATATAGTTGGAATCATAAACATATAGCCTTTGCAGATTGACTTAATTCACTTATAGTAATATGCACTTAAGTATCTTCATTGTCTTTCATGGCTTGATAGCTCATTTCTTTTTAGCACAGAATAATATCCCATTGTCTGGATATATTCTAGTTTATCCATTCACCTACTAAAGGACATAGTAGTTGCTTCCAAGCTTTGGCAATTATAAAGAAAGCTGCTATAAACATTTATGTGCAGGTTTTTGTGTAGACGTAAGTTTTAAACTCCTTTTGGTAAAAAACCAAGGAGTGTAATTGCTGGATCATATGATAAGAATATGTTTAGTTTTGTAAGAAACTGCCAAACTCTTCCAAAATGGCTATACTATTTTGCATGCTCATCAACAATGAATGAGAGTGCCTATTGCTCTACATCCTCTCCAGCACTTGGTGCTATGTGTTTTGGATTCTTGCCATTCTAATAAGTATGTAGTGGTATTGCATTGTTTTAATTTGCATTTCTCTGTTGACATATGATATGAAGCATCTTTTTATATGCTTATTTGCCATTTGTATATCTTCTTTTGGTGAGATGATTTAAAGTCTTTATGTGTTCTTGTAGAAGTTTCATAGTTTTAGATTTGACATTTAGGTCTATGATTTACTACAAGTTAATATTTATATACAATGTTATGTATGGATAAAATTTCCTATTTTTGCATATGGATATTTACATGCATTTTTTCAACACTGATTGCACTGGCTCCAACCACCAATACAATGTTGAATAAAAATGATGACAGCACACATTCCTGTCTTGTTACTGAAGTTAAGGTAAAACATTCAGGCTTTTGCCATTAAGTATGATGTTAATATAGGATTTTTGTAGAAGCCTTATATTTCTATTTCACTGTTTTTGTTTGTTTGTTTGTTTGTTTGTTTTTATCAGCAATGGATGTGAAATTTACCAAATGCTTTTTCTACATTGATAATATTTAGTTTAGTTTTTAAGTTTTATTGTATGGAATAATTTCGGTGCCCTACAATCACCTTGTACTCCACCTATTCATCTCTTCCCCCACCCCCAAATTCCTGACAAACATTGAGTTTTTCACTGTATATATCATTTTGTCTTTTCCAGAATGTCACATTAGTTGTAATCAAACAATATGTAGCCTTTCCAGACTGGCTTCTTTCACTTATCAATATGTATTTAAGGTTCCTCTATGTTCTTTCGTGGATTTATACCTCATATCCTTTTAGTGTTGAATATTATTGCATTGTAGGGAGATGCTATTGTTTGTTTATCTATTTACCTATTTAAGGACATGTTGGTAGCTTCTAATTATGAATAAAGCTGCTATAAACACCCTTGTGCAGGTTTTTGTGTGGACATAAATTTTCAACTAATTTGGGTAAATACCAAGGATCATGATTGTTGGATCATGTGGTAATACTCTGTTTAGTTTTTTAAGAAACTGCCAGCCTCTCTTCCAAAATGGTTGTGCCACTTTGCATTCCCACTAGAGAAGAATAAGAGTTCTTTTGGGGGAAGTCTCAGCCATTATCTCTCCAATAATCTCTGCTCATTCTCATTCTCTCTTCTTCTTGGAGTCCAATTATACATGAATTAGAGCTTTTCATTGTGTCCCCAAAGCTTCTGTATTGTCCTACCTTTTGATTCTCCATAATTCTGTCTGGATATTTCAATTCTGATCCATATTTCAGTTAACTAACTCTATATACTTTTACATATATTCTGCAGTTAAAACAACCCATTGAGCTGTCAATTTTAATTATTTCTATTTAAAGTTTCTATTTGATTCTCTTCTAATGTATATTTCTCTACCAAAGCTCTTCATCTTTCCTTTCAATTTCTTGAACATATTAACTTTCGTTATTTTAAAATTCTTGAATATCTTCATTATACAAACTGTGGCTCTATTCTTATTGGCTGCTTTCTCTGTTGGTTTTTGATCAATTTTTTTTATCTTGAATAGTTGGTTATTTTCAAATTGACTGTTGAACATTTTATATGAAAAAGTTAGATAATTTTTCTTGATGAAGTAATCTTCTTGCAGAGAGCATTCTCTTTTGCTTCGCAGGCAGGGAGGTGGGTAGTTTAAGGACTCTAGAAATCCCAGATCAACTTAATTCAATCATAGAATGATATTATCCAAAGCTAGACTTTTATATCTCTGAAAGCTAGGACATTCCACTTACAGTTAATGTTAAAGAGTAGTCCTTTAGAATTGTCACTTTTTAAAATTGCAAATAATATGACACTACTGTCATACAATTTCTTTTTTTAATATTTTATATTTTTCAATTATAGTTGGCATACAATATTAGTTTCAGGTGCACAACATAGTGATTAGATATTTATATAATTTACAAAGTGATCACCCCAATAAATCTAGTACTCATCTTACACTGTACATAGTCATTATAATATTGTTGACTATATTCCATATGCTATACTTAACATCACTATGACTAATCTGTAATCACCAATTTGTATTTCTTAATCTTTTCCACCTTTTCACCCACCCCCCTAAACTATCCTCCCATCTGGTAAGCCTCAAAATGTTCTCTGTATCTCTGTTTGTTTTATTTTGTTCTTTAGGTTCCACATGTAAGTGAAATTATATGGTAGTGGTCTTTATCTGATTTACTTCACTCAGCACAATACCCTCTAGGTCCATCCATGTTGCAGATGGCAAGATTTCATTCTTTTATTTGTTTGTTTGTTTGTTTGTCTGTTTTATGGCAGAGTACTATCACATTGCATATGTGTGCCACCTCTTCTTTACCCATTCATCCATTGATGGACACCCAGGTTGGTGGATCTAGGTTTTGTTTTGTTGTTGTTTTTTGTTTTGTTTTAGGAACATCTGTACTATTTTCCATAGTGGTTTCACCATTTAATGATCCCACCAATAGTGTACAAGAGTTCCCTTTTCTCCACATCCTCTCAGACACCTGTTATTTCTTGTCTTTTTAATAATAACCATTCTAACAGGTATAAGGTAGTATCTCATTATAGTTTTGATTTTCAGTTCTCTAACTATTAGTGCTATTGAGTGTATTTCATGTACTTGTTGACCATTTGTATGTCTTCTTTAGAAAAATGTCTATTCAGATCCTCTGTCCATTTTTAATCAGATAATTTGGGGGTTTGTTGTTGTTGTTGTTGAATTCTTTATACATTGTGGATATTAACCCCTTATCAGATATATGATTTTCAAATATTTTTTCCCATTCGGTAGGTTGCATTTTTATTTTGTTGATGGTTTCCTTTGCTGTGTAGAAGCTTTTTAGTTTGATGTAGTCCCACTATTTTTTTTGCTTTTGTTGCCTTTGCTTTTGGAGCCAGATCCAAAACATCGCCAAGACTGATGTCAAGGAGCTTATGGCCTATATTTTCTTCTAAGAATATATAGCTTCAGGTCTTACATTCAGGTCTTTAATCCATGTTGGTCCAGTTTCAATTTTTCATTTGGTTGTACAGTTTTCACAAAACTGCTTATTGAATAGATTGTCTCTTCCCCATTGTATGTACTTGGTTCCTTTGTTGTAAATTAATTGACCATATATATCTGTGGGTTTATTTTATGGCTCTTGAGTCTGTTTCATTGATCTATGCATCTGTTTTAGTGCCAGTATCATTACTGTTTTGATTACTGTGTAGTTTTGTAGTATAGTTTGAAATCAGGGAGCATGATACCTCCAGCTTTGTTCTTGCTCAAAATTGTTTTGGCTATTTGGAGTCTTTTTGTGGTTCCATACAAATTTTAGGATTGTTTGCTCTATTTCTGTGGGAAAAAAAAGTTCCATTGAATCTTGATAGGAATTGCATTGAATCTGTAGATTGCTTTGGGTAGTATGGACATTCTAAACAATATTAATTCTTCCAATACATGACCACAGAATATTTTTCCATCCATTTGTGTTTTCTTCAGTTTTTTTCATCATCATCTTATGGTTTTCTGTGTACAGGTTATTCACCTCCTTGGTTACAATAATTCCTAGGTATTTTATTCTTTTTTGATGTAATTTAATATATATTGTTTTTTTGATTTCTCTTTCTGATAATTTGTTGTTAGTGTATAGAAATGCAAAATATTCTTGTATATTGGTTTTGTATCCTGAAGCTTTACTGAATTCATTTATTAGTTCTAACAGTTTTTTGGTATAGTCTTTAGGTTTTTTATATATCATAGTATGTTGTCTGCAACTAGCAACAGTTTTACTTCTTCCTTTCCAGTTTGGATGCATTTTATTTCCTTTTCTTGCCTAATTTCTCTGGCTAGGACTTCCAATATCATGTTGAATAAAAGTAGCAAGAGTGGGCTTCTTTGTCTTGTTCCTGATCTCAAAGAAAAAGTTTTCAGCTTTTCTCTATTGAGTATGATTTTACCTGTGGATTTGACATATATGGCCTTTCTTATTTTGAGATACCCAGTTTGTTGTGAGTTTTTATCATAAATGGATGGTAAATCTTGTCAAATGTGTTTCCTGTATCTATTTAGATGATCCTATGATTTTCAACCTTGATTTTATTAAATGTGGTATATCACATTGATTGATTTACAAATGTTGATCCTTCCTTGCATCCCTGAAATAAATATCTCTTGATCATTATGTATGATCTTTTTAATGTACTGTTGACTTTGGCTTGCAAATATTTTGTTTAGGATTTTTGCCTCTGAGTTCAACAGGGACATTGGCCTGCAATTTACTTTTCTTGTGTCATCCCTGTCTGTGGTATCAGGATAATGATGGTCTTGTAAAGAGTTTGGAAGCATTCCCTCTTTCCTTTTTTTTTGGAAGGCTTTGAAGATAGGTATTAATTCTTTGAATGTTTGGTAGAATTCACCGGTGAAGCTGTCTGGTCCTGGACTTTTGTTTGTTGGGAGATTTTCAATTACTGATTTATCTCCTTACTGTAATTGATCCATTCAGATTTTCTATTTCTTCATGATTCAGTTGTGGAAGGTTGTATATTTCTAGCATTTTATCCATAGATTGCCCAATTTGTTTGCATATAATCATTTGTAATAGTCTCTAATGATTTTTGTATTTCTGTGGTATCAGTTGTAATGTCTCCACTTTCATTTCTGATTTTAATCATTTAACTTCTCTTTTTTTCTTAGTAAATCTAGCTAAAAGTTTGTCAATTTTGTTTATCTTTTTCAATGAACCAACTCTTGGTTTCATTGATCTTTTCTATTTTCTTTTAGTCTCCATTATATCTGCTCTTATCTTTGTTATTTTCTTTCTACTAACTTTGAGTTCTGTTTGTTCTTTTTCTAGTTCCTTGAAGGTATAAAGTTTATTTGATATTTTCTTGTTTCTTGACATAGGCATTTATCACTATCAATTTTGCCTGGGAATTGCTTTTGATGCATCCCATAACTTTTGGTATGTTGTATTTCCATTTTTCATTTTTTTCCAGTTATTTCTTTATTTCTCTTTTAATTTCTTCATTTACCCATTGGTTCAATAGCATGTTGTTTAATCTTCACATATTTGTGAATTTCAGTTTTTCATTTTATAATGATTTCTAGTTTCATACCATTGTGGTTGGAAAAGATGCTTGATTTCAGTCTTAAATTTATTGACTTGTTTTATGTACTAACATATGATCTATCCTAGAAAATGTTCCGTGTGCACTTGAGAATACTGTGTATTCTGTTGCTTTTGGATACAATGTTCTTTATATATGTTAAGTTCATTTGGCTTAATGTGTCATTTAAGGCTGATATTTCTTTATGGGTTTTCTGTCTGAATGATCTATCCATTGATGTAAGTGGATTGAAGTCCCCTACTATTATTGTGTTGTTGTCTATTTCTTCTTTTAGCTGTTAATATTTGCTTATATATTTAGGTGACTTTATAGTTCTAATAGAAATCCTAAAATTATTTAGGACCCCCTCCTTTGCTGGTCTTGAACTTGAATCTTCATCCCAGGATGCCTCTGAGTTTATTGAAAGCTCTGTCCCACTTATTAGCCTCTCGGCCACTACTTTTAGAATTGCTAAACACCTTGAAGTAAAAGTAGTACAATACCAGGCTCACTTCTCTGTTTTTTTGACAGTATAGGATCTTAGTGCCACTAACCTAATCCTTGTACTTGATAGCTCTCCTATTCCTTTAAATATAGCTTTTTAATATTTTGATTTTTTAGTTGTTTTCAGTGAGAAATTTGTTACATTGTCAGAAGTAGGACTCACTCTCAGTCTGTGCAAGATAGGCCTGGGCTTAAACAACATTTATTGAGTGCCTTCTATGTACTGAGTGCTAAACAAAAGGCTCATATGTTTTGTCTCATGTCAGTCTCATAGTAACTTTGGGTTCAAGAATTTCCATTTTACAGACAACAGGTAAAGATATTGCCTACGAATGTATCCCTAGCAATTTCCAGATGTGGAATTTCATACATTTAGTTCTGTCTTGTGTCCCACAGTTAATATTAGATATCTGCAATTATTTTCATAGTAAATGAGACAAGTTTTTCCTTTCCTTCACACACTAGAAACTGCAGATCCAATCACAATTATAGAAGTTGAAACTTTCCTCAATGCAGACCTGCTTCATTATTTTCTTCAACTTTTTAACTGTTTTCTAATTTTTATTGGAAAAGTTTCTAAATGCACCAAAGAATAGAGAGAACAAATGAACCCTAATGGGTCTATGAAATAGCTTCAATTACCATCATTTGTCATTTCAAAAAAATATTATACTTTATCATCTCTCTTCCTGTAGCTTTTTAAATAACATCCCAGAATTTACTCCCTAAATGCTTCAGTATGCATCTCCAAAAGTAAAACCATTTTTGCTTCATACTTTTAAACGTTTCTATCCAATGTATCTTGCTCATATCAAACTGTAGTTCTATTTTTTTAAAAAAAAATATTGTTCTCCCAGTTATATTCAAAAACTCAAGAAAATAAAATGGATAGTCACCAAAATATATGTATAAGAATGTTCATAGAAGCTATATTCATAATAGTCAAAACCTGAAAATTATCCATTATCCACAGTAGAATATATAGATTAATTATAGTATATTCGTACAACATAACAATCTACTGCCATGTGCAACATGAGCAAATTTCACAGACATGATGTTGAATAAAATAAATCAGATTAAAAATATGTATACTATATTACTCTATATAAATTTCAAAAAATAGGCAGAATCAATGCATGGTGATAGCCTTTAGAAAAATGGATAACTTTGGGAGGGATTGTTGACTGGATGAGAGTCTTTTGGGTACAGGAAATCTTTTTTGTTTTTATCTGAATTACACATATAAAATTTCATAGAATATGTATGCTTTACCCTTTATTGAAATATTACATTATATTACATTATAGTGAAATATTATATTACATTATACTTTAATAAAAAAAGTAATTTTTAAAAAAGAGCAACTAGTATGCTGTGGGCAAATTTTTTCTGTAAGGAGTCAGAGAGGAAATATTTTTAGCTTTGTGAGGCATAGGATCTCTGTCACAGCTATTCACCTCTGTTGTAATGTGGAAGAAGTCATAGATGATACATAAACTCGTGAACATGACTGTGTTCCAATAACATTTTATTAATGGACATCAACATCTAAATTTCATATAATTTTCATTCGTCATGAAATATTCTTTGGACTTTTTTCCAATCATTTAAAAATGTAAAAATCACTCTTAGCTCATGGACATGCAAAAACAGTCACTATACATTTGTTCATTTTGGACTACATTCAGATCACAGACTGTAGTTTGCCAACCTCTGCTATAGAGAGAGAGAGTGTGTGTGTGTGTGTGTGTGTGTGTGTGTGTGTGCGCGCGCGCGTGCGCACGCGCACATGTCTGTGTGTCTGTGTAAACATATTAGGAATGTATAGATGAATACGAGCATGAGAATTTTATCAGTTCTGGAAATGCTGGAGGCCAAATAGACCTGACATTCATGTATTTCAGGCTTTCCATAATTTTAGGGAAAGATAAAAAGAGCCAGTGTTCCACGTGATTGGTGACAGTGGTCAGTAACAGGAATGTATATTGTTATTTTCACACTATGATTTACTGTGAAAGTAAATAATGCTTTAGGATTATTAGAGCACTGTATAAGCATTTAACATTTCCTCCCCACTGTGCTCTTTATCTACCTGAAAGTTTTACTGCACACAGTGGTGACAGTAGTAATTTGGGATTTCGGGGAGATGGCGCTAAACACAAGCAGCTTGTGCATGGAATATCTCAAGTGAACTCTCCTCACCAGCCAATCTCCAAAGCAGACTTTCTTTATGAACATATTTTCTGTGGCTTGGAGGTATTCATGGCAGTGATGATAATAGTAAGACTTGGCACTTATATGGTGTGTTTTCTTTTCAAAGTGCTTCTCTCTAAAAAGAACCTAAAGGGTATGTTTTAAGTTCATCTTTTCACAGCAGTAGGAGCCACAATTTTGACTAGCTCCAGAAAATCACTGTAGCCTTTTTGAAAACACGTACTTAGTTTACTAGCAGAAAACCCTGGCTATGACCATCTTTTCTTCAAAAATTGTGAATTTCACTTTTTAAATTCTGTCTTTTCTGTTCTTCCATTATACGAATTGCAACTAATTATACAAATGAAAGTTTATTCATCAAACCCAGCAGTCTCATTGTATAATTTGATTTACTTGACTAGTTACATTAACAGAAATATTGTGTATCTGCTTAATCTGAATAATTATTTTTCCATGTTGCAAAATTTATTTAGCTCATATGTAATAAACACTAAAGGAATGAAGAGGAATCAAGTAAGAGTTTCCTCATGGAGCTCACAGCCTTGTGAGAGAGAAGGACTTGGAGGATAGATCCAATCTCTGTCTTTTATAGCTGCATCCTTTGCTAATACACTTCTATAGGCACATAGGTGCCAGCTCCTCACAACAGAGCCTGTTCTAAGAATTGCCGGGGATAATGCCCTGCTTTCTTGAAGTGGATTTCTCCTCCCTGGCACCAAATCTCTGCCACTATCTTCTCCTGGCCTTTTGGCTTTAACCATCTGCTTTTATTTGACCTCTCTGGCTTACAAGAGTCAACTTCCTATTCAACTCAGCTCTGCCTCCTCTTTGGTTTCAGCTTTGCTGAAGTGTCAGGGAAAAGAATTGCTCCATTAATCCTTGACCCAAAGAACCATAATAACCTGGCTGACCTCTGGCCTGGGGAGAAGTTTCTGGACATATACCACAAATAGGGATGATATAATTGAGTTGACAACTGCAACAAAACCACAGAGGAATGAGCCGAACTTCCCTGTGTGGATACTGGTAATTGTCCAATCTAATGGCTTCCTCAGAGAATAAATTGCCATATCCAAAATAGAGAAAACAGGCAATAATCATGATTTTTTGCCTCTGTTTCTAGATTCAAACATATACAAAGTGATTTTTCCTGTACATACAAAAGCAAGTACAGTTCAAAATCTTGCTGGTCCATTGATAATTTCATCAATTGCTATGTTAAATTTTTGAAACCTGATTCCTTTAGTCTTTAAGTAGATGCATATTCTCATGCTTCAAGCTCTGAAAAGATGTGTTTTCATCCATAGATGCAGCCTACTTTTGATGAAGCTGAGTGGAGTGGCAGAGCCAGCAAATAGAGCATCCAAAAGGATAATAACAGTGAGGTGTTCTCTTCGTGGGGCCACATCAATTCAAGCAGGAAAATCAATGCACCTAGGGGAAGAGTACAATACTATTCTAGCATCATTAATGCTCAGGAGGCAACAAAGATCACAGGGAGAAAGATTCATTCAACTTTGGCTATGCAAAGAAACAACAGGAGAGGTGGCTAAGCTTGCCTTTAGTCACTAAGATAATGTCCAATGTCCATTTGAGAGGCATTGCCAGGTTTACTTTTAGCAACTATAGCTACTGAAAGAAGAGCCACATATTTAAAGTACTGTAGGCTTTTAAAAGTCTTTGCCATCTTTGTTTTTCATCACACTTACTTTGGAAAGAAGGCTAGCTAGTGATATTTTCCTTGCTTTTCTAGTAATAAAGTTTGAGAGATGGTGAGATCAGGAAGGAGAAAGGTGCGTCACTGAAGCCAAAAATAGACCTTAAAGTGAAGGGTTCCACTTAGCTGCCTTGTTTACTGAGCTGCAAAATTTCTATTACACAAATCCTTAGACTTTGAAGGTATTCCTATTCTTCAAACTACTAAAAGAAACTGTCTTGTAAGCAAATAACCCCTCTCTGGTGTCTTCCACATTAAATATAATATCCAGAGGGAGCTCAGAAGAATTATGGAGGCTAATTCAGCCTCTCTCAGTAATGTACAAAGTCCTCCAATAAAAGAGAAATCCTTCTTATATTTCCCCTTGTATTAGTCGGCTATGCTACAATAATGGCGAGTAACAAATTGACCTAAAATTCTGTGTCTTAAAATAGACCTGCAGACTAGATATACCTCAGCTGGGTTAGAATAGACTCCAACCTCAAGGTGATAGTCTCTAGACTGGATTCAGGCCAATTCCCACATGTTCCCACATTTTCCTTGGGCCAGTGGCTACCCAGAATAGACTGTTCTCATGGCAATCACAAGAAAGCAAGAGGCTATACCCAACCATATAAGGAAGTTTAAAGTCTGTGCTTATGTCACAGCTGTTAACACTTTATTGCCCAAAACAAGTCACATGGCTAAGTCCAAAGTCAAGAGATCAAGAAATACACTCAGCTCACCGTGAAGTCAGGGCAAGTATGTGGATAGATAAGGAAGGAAATGAACTATAGTTGCCCTTTGGTACTGGTTCCAGGACCCCCTGCAGATACCAAAATCCCCTAACAATCAAGTCCCTTAGTTGGCCCTCTGTATCTGTGAGTTTCACATCTGCAGATGGATATGGAAGGCTGACTATATTATGAACAGTGCCTTACCTTACCCCCTAAATGGAAGGTATTTTTTTCTGGTTGAAACTGGAGGATTTCTATAGTAATAGGGAGTGTTTCCCATTTGCTCATTCAGGAAAATATATCTATTTGCTCACCTGACCAAACCTCATTCCATCTTTTAAGGTCAGTGGGGATTGACTACTTTCACGGATCTTTGTACAATTCAGCTAAGTTAAAAAGAGAGAGAACATATTCTTCTATATCCTCTAAAAAGCCTAGAGCTATGCTGTAGAATATGGTAGCCACTAGCCTTTGGTGACTATCTTAATTTAGATTTGTTTAAAATGAAATAAAATTTAAAATACAGCTTATTAATCAAACTAACCCCATTTAAAGAACACAGTAGTCACATGTGGCTTGTGTCTACCACACTGGACAGTGCAGCTCTATCTTATTACCCCATTTATTGCCTTCATAGCACAAAATATACTCTAAACACATATATTTGTATACTTGCTTACTTTCTCTCCCTGTAGTAGACTGAATAATGACCCCCTACAGATGTGTGCATACTAATTCCAAGAACTTGTACATGTTACTTTATATGAATAAAAGAACTTGGCAGATGTGATTGAGTTAAGGACCTGGGAGATTATCCTGGATTATCTAGGTGGGCCAAGTATAATCACAAGGATCCCTTTAAGAAGGATACAGAAGTGTCAGACAGAAGGTGATATGATAATGGAACCAGAAAGACAGAGAAAAAGAGATTTAAAGATGAACACATTCCTGGCTTTGGAGCTAGAGGAAAGGGGACATGAGCCATGGCATATAGGCAGCCTCTACATAGGGCAAGGAAATAGATTCTGGAGCCTCTAGAAGGAACACTGCCCTGTGAACCCATTTTAGACTTCTGACCTCCATAAGTGAAACAATTGTTTTGTTTTAAGCCCCTAAGTTTGTGGTAATTTGTTATAGCAGCAATGAAAAACTACTGCATTTTCTCATTAACATTGTAAGATCTATACAAGTAGGACTTTGTCTCATTCACTACTATATCTATAGTGCCAAACATAGTGCCTCTCAAAGAATAGTTACTCCTAATTACTTGAGAATTAATGAGTTAATAACGTAATGAATTAATAACATAAGCTCCAAAAGATCCTTCTAATACAAGATACTTTCCATAATCATGTGCCACACACCCACAATCTTCACCACTGGAGAGCATCATTTTTTGCATTCTATTTCCAGAAAATCACTACTGGGAGACATCAGATCAAATAGAACATTGAATGAGCAGCCATAAAATTAATTTATCAGTTAAGCAAATAGCTGAACAGATCCATGAAGAACAAAGAATAGTGAAGATTTCAAAACACGGCAGGGAGGGAGAAAGGAAGAAGAGGAAGCCAGGAGGACAAGACCAAGTGCTTTGTAATAAGCACATCAATGGCTGTTAGCAGGTGTCAGGCACTTTAAAGCTACAAGTCACTTTTATATTCTTTTATCTCATTTAAACTTTGACCACTTATATTAAGCAACAGGCGGATATTCACATAGGTTTACAGAAACTGAGGCTCAGAGATGTTAACCGGCATGCCCATGGTACTGTAACTAGTAAGTGCCTCATATTCAAATCTCATGATTCGAAACCTAGTTTCTTCTGCTACACTTGCAATGACATCATGTACAAAAAAGCACTGGAAAAATCCACCTTTTCTGTTTCAAATTTAATTTAGCATTTTCCTGTTCAGTTTGAGTCAAGGTATCTGGCAACTTTCAAGTCAAAGAAGATAACTGCAAAGGGAAGCGGGTCTCACACAGAATGGCCAAAATCACAGCCCACACAATCCTTGTCTACAGAGTCAAATACATGCACATTTCAGAACTTAGAGAAACAGTCTGCATTGCAGAGCAACCTGCCTGCAGCAGGATATTTGGAACCAAAGAACCACGATTGTTTTCAACAAAATATAAAGTGTAGTACAGATATTTAGCCAATAAAAAGAAATGGTTATATTTTAAATGATTATATAAGTTTCTACATCATAGCTTTGATTTTGTTTCTTAGCCTGAAAAGCCTAAAATATTTACTATTTGCCCTTTAAGTAAAAGTTTGCCAATTCCTTTTCTAGATGAAAAGTGAGCCACAGGCACTTGCTCTTTTTCCCTTCAGCTCTACCAAAGAAATGAAGAGTAAAGGCCCATATCAGTACCTCACTTTATGATTTTCTATACTTCTTTATGATTCAGCTCCTTCGCCCCTTGTGCAGAAAAAAATCTTTTAATTTAGGTGGAGGAACAAAAAGGTAAGGAAGTGTTCAGACTTTTTTATGGCTGTGTAATGAAGCACCACAAATTTAGTTTCATAAACAACAGTCACTTTTATCATCATCATCGTCATCATCTCATAGTTACAGAATTTGATTGGGCTAAGCTAGGTGGTTCATACTAGGAGTCTTTCAGTATGATGGTATCTGGGGCTAAATTCATATCAAAAGCATCTGTCTGAGATGTCTGACACCTATACTGGAAGACTCAAACAGCTTAGGAATAGAAGAGTTAGGATATCTCTATCTCTGTGTGCTCTCTCCAGCATAGTGGCTTCTAGTTAACCATACTTCTTTTGCGGTTCCTCAGTGTTCCAAAGATAAGAGTCCAGAGAAAGAGAACATATTGGAATCCCATCAAACTATAGTCACTTGAAAGCACCTGACCAAAATAAATAAGTTGTCTTATTAGTGAAAAGTGACTTGATATGCTGTAAAAGGAAAATCATGTTGATCCAAAATCTTACAGTGTTATTCACTGAGCATCCCCTACTGTCACTATTATTCCTAGGGAAATTTGGTCCAAACAAGAATGCTGTTAACACTAAACTCGAATAGCTTCTCTATAGAAGCCCTATGCCTCACAGCATGAGTTGTCCACAGAAGTAGAGGTTTAATGCTCTCTAATGCCATGAGCTCTTTATGGGAACTCTGGGACTATGTATAGCATTGGTAATTATGATACCACAAATTCTGGGGGAGAAATGCTTTTCAAAGAATTTGAAGCAATAGTCTTTCTATTGCTATAAAAAGTTGAAATATTTATTTGAAGACAATGTCTTCATCATATTCTTTGCTTCTTTCCAGATAACAGCATTTTCGAACTATCACCCTTCTATTTTCCAAAAGTTTCAAATTTCAAGCTGTTTCAGGTTTGTACCAATCTTACAGAAGCATTTCAGGGATTTTCTTGGGTATCTAGGCAAATTATGGTTTCACTTTAGATATTGAGACTCAACAGTGTGCATCATCAATATGCCTACTTAGGGGTAGGAAATGTGTTTTGTATTGTTTTGCTCTACTTTTAGCCCAGACAGGAATGAATGCGGGAGTCAGGTGGCATGGCCATGAATAGAACAGTTATGTTCTGAGATTCTTAAACAAATCTATTTGGAATATAAACTTAAGCGTACTAAGTCTCTACAGAAAATTAATTCATTTTGCATTGAAACCTCAAGGACATAAATTCATAAAATTGAAAACCGAGTATCATCCTTAGCTCCTTAGGAAACCTCAGTAAGGAATTAAAAAGGGAATCAAGGGACTTTCTCCATCACTGAGCAATATAATGTTTTTTCTCTTCGGATGATTTGAATTGCAGGAATAGTACATTGCAGATGATTGGATCACTTTGTAATCCCCAAATCTGGTTTCTATTGAGTTTACATAAATTGAATAAGCTCTCAGTGAAAAATGGTCTGTCTGTGATGATTGGTCATAACTGCACTATTAGCATTACCATGTCTTTCCATTAATATCACCTGTGACTAGCACAGGACCCTGGAATAAAGAAGGCCTTCAATAAATACTTGGAAATGATTAAACAAACTCTAGTTGCCTTGGATTTTTAAAAAGTTAGTCTGAAGATACCAAAATGGAGATAATCAGGACTGCACTGATGCAAAACAGGAGTGGGAATAACAGAGGAAACCAATTCTAACATTCTAGAGAAAAGCCATCACCTAAAATTGGAAAAGTGCCACCATTGGTGTGAGCTTCTGCTAGACCATTTAACTTTTCTTAGTTCCCTCATTTGAAAATTGAGACTGTTCTAGGTCTAAAATTCTGTAGTTCTTACTGGGTTCCTTCCTTTACACCTGTCAGCCTTCCCTATGGACCAAAACCATTTTTTTTTAATTTTTATTTTTCAATTACAGTTGACATTCAATATTATATTAGTTTCATGTGTACCACATAGTGGTTAGACATTTATATAATTTATTAAGTGATCCCCTTGATAAGTGTAGTACCCACCTGGCACTCTACGTAGTTATTACAATATTATCAACAATATTCCCGATGCTGTACTTCATATCCCTGTATTTTATAACTGACAATTTGTACTTCTTAACCCCTTCACGTTTTTCAGTCTGCTCCCTAACTCTCCTCTCATCAACTATCAGTTTGTTCTCTGTATCTATAAGTCTGTTTTTTATGTGTCCATTTATTTTGTTCTTTAGATTCCACATATAAGTGATATCATATGGTATTTGTCTTTTTCTGACTTATTTCACCCAGTATAAGACTCTCTTGGCCCATCCATGTTGTTGCAAATGGTAAGATTTCATTCTTTCTTATGGCCAGGTGAGTAATGTTCCATTGTATATATGTATCACATCTTCTTTATCCAGTCATCTATTGATGAACACTTAAGTTGCTTCCATATCTTGACTATTATAAATAGTGCTGCAGTGAACATAGGGGTGCATATATCTTGTTGAATTAGTGTTTTGGATTTCTTCAGATAAATACCCAGAAGTGGAATTGCTAGGTTATATGGTAGTCCTAGTTTTAATTTTTTTAGGAACCTCCAAACTGTTTTCTATAGTGGCAGCACCATTTTGCAATTCCACTAACAGCACACAAGGGTTCCCTTTTCTCTGCATCCTTGTCAATACTTGTTGTTTATTGATTTATTGATAATAGCCATTCTGACATTTCTGAGATGATATCTCATTGTGGTTTTAATCTGCATTTCTCTGAGGATTAGTGACGTTGAGCATCTTTTCATATGTCTCTTGGCCATCTCTATGTCCTCTTTGGAGAAATGTCTATTCAGGTCCTCTGTCCATTTTTTAATTGGATTGTTTGGTTTGTTTGTTTGTTTGTTTGTTGGTGTTAAGTTGTATGAGTTCTTTATATAGTTTAGATATATTAACCTCTTATCAGATGTACCATTGGTGAATATCTTCTTCTATTCAGTAGGTTGCCTATGGACCAAAACTTATTTGGACGACTGAAGTATTTTGTCAGTTTGCTGCTCTCCTAGGATCAAGCTACTACACTGGCTTTTTTGACGATCACTTCTGTGTTCTCTGTTAACTGTCTTTTATATAGAAAAAACATAAGACACTTGACCCATCCTACTTAGGTCATAATACATAAGTTGGCTACGTACTTTTTTTCCTTTTCTGCCTTATCTTAGTCTCTCTTCCTTGGCAATGAAACACTTGCAAGGTAGTTTCCCAAGAAAAAGACCAAAGCTTGTGGTGATATTTAGAAAAAATATCAGAATTTTAGTTCCTATCATCAGCCTTACCAATATGGTGTTTTAACAACTCACAAACCTTGGACATTCAATCGGTAGCTTAAATGGAAACTCTAATGTACTCTTTAAGATGACTACATCTTCTCAAGCCCCAAGATCTAAATAGAAGAAATTTTAGAAATCTCATAGAACAGATTGGTAACCTCTCAAGCTAAACTTAGGGTATCTATCACCTTATTTGTAACTCATATAGTGCCTGATATATGCAGGCATATATTACCTTCCAGAGAGAAATATTTAGAGGAACTAATTTTTGACACAGGAGCCAAAACCATACAATGGAGAAAAGAAAGCCTCATCAATAAATGGTGCTGGGAAAATTAAAAAGCCATGTGCCAAAGAATGAAAGTAAACTGCTGTCTGTCACCATACACACACAAAAAAATGAACTCAAAATGGATTGAAGACTTGAATAAAAGACCAATAATGTACATAGAATAAAACATAGAAGAAAACTAAACTTATGGACCATGGTCTCAGAGGGGTTTTAGTGAACTTGACCACAAAGATAAGGGAAGTAAAATAAAAAATAAATGAATGGGACTACATCAAACTAAAGTTTCTGCACAACAAAAAGAATTATTTTTAAATGTGAATAATCCAATTATCTATCTTGATGGTTGAAGCTTTCTTGTAGTTTTTCAGAAGAGTTCTACAACAGCAAATTCCATTCTTTAAACCTTTAAATTTAGAATCATCTGTACTCAGATGATACTACCATTTGAAAGACAGTTGTACCTCACTGCTTAAAATTAGTTTAAAAATACTGCTCAAACTTAATTTTGAAATAATTCAGGCAAAATGAAAGCAGAGTCACAATTCTAATATCAGATGAGAGTATTTGGAACATTAAAGTCTCTTTCATACCTGAGATCCTAAGAGTCAATAAATCACATCTAAGTATTACTATTCTCGATAGTTACTTTGATGTCTTGCTAAATGACCTCCCATAACCACTCTTACTTACATGACTAATGCGTGCATACCTTGGGCTGGAATTCAGGGCCATTCAAACACTGCTCTCAACGACCTTTCCAAACTCTTCAATCTCTTCTCTCTTAAGCACAATCAGGATGTGAAAAACCACCTAACAAGAGTTTAAGAAACAAATCCGTGATTTGTAGTATTTGCCAATTTTCATGGTGGTGATAATCATGCCATGACCAAGTACAGGCTACTGAAGATTTAAAACTGGCTCACAAGAATATTCAACAATTGGTTCTACATCTGGCCTGTAGAAATCCAATCCAGCTCAAGCACACCACTGACATACCTGATATTCCAATCAGATTATTATATTGCAGTACTATGAATATGCCTTTTCATTCTCTATAGATAACTGTGCCTCCATATATAATAGAGTGAACCCCATTTCATTTCTTTTCATGTCAAATTCCTGGCCACTCTTAATTTTCAACCTAAATGCTTCTTCTTTCTAAATTTTCTTTACTTTTTATGTGTTCTTCTTGTTGAGCTTAACACACTGACTTCTAAATTATTTATTGTATGTATCATGATTCCCTAGTCAACAAAGGACAAATCTATTTTTTTAATATCGCTTGGGGCTAGTAAAATGCTTTACACATAATGATACTTCTAAGATTCTTGGTTTGGGCGGGGGATAACTAGAATATGGTTTTTCAGTGACACATAAGGCAATGAATAAGTAGAATCCATAAAAGTGTATTTGAGGGTTTTTGAGGCTGACAATTAAAAGGTAAAAATACAAAATAAAATTAGTTTAAATATGGATTCATTTGAAAATAATCCTCAAAAATCAAATTCATGATATAAGATAGTTTAGTAGTTAATACTGTTATTTCTGTTATAAGATTGCTTGGGTTCAAATATTGTCTCTATCACTTATTGGCTGGGTGATATCGGGCAAGTTACTTAACATCTCCAAGCCTCAGTCTCCTCATTTGTAAATTGGTCATAATAATAATACCCATCTCATAAGGTTATTGTGAGGACTGTATAGAATAATATTTGTAAAGAACTTAAAACAGTACTTAACATATGCTAAGTATTCGATATACATTTGTTAGCAATAGTAAGAATAGTAATAATAGTGGTAGAAAATAATGCCTATTAACGAAAAATAAATCTCAAAAATTATAAATAAAATGAACAAATAAATGAATGTTGAAATAGGAAATGGGGAGGGGTGTAGATAGATGACTATAATATTCAAAAGCATAGGATTTGATTTAAGTCTAGTCCTTAAAGTGAGCCAGATACTAACTTTCAAAATCCTAGTATCCCTTGCTCTGTCCCATGTTTTTACTTATGAAATAAATCAATCATTTTCCTCAAATCCTTCATCACAGCTCCCAGGTAATATCCCACTGTAGAACACCAAAGCCACAGTCATGTTTCCAGTGTTCACTTGTTAAAAAGAAAAATTTTAAATCAGCTTGTTGAAACCCCTTCTAAGCCTGCAGCATTCACTTATCTATGACACAGATGGCCCCAACTCACATTAGCCACAATAGATTCATTAAATGACCCCCTCAAATGCTAGACAGATGAACCCTGAAGGACATGGAACTGCTGACATTTCTTTTAAGCATATGACATTTTAAATGGATTCTGGGTTATCCTCTTATTCCACATTAGATAAGTAGGCTGCTTCCATCCTGATGGGTAGAAGGAAATGAGTAAAAGGAAGACTTTTTGTCCATAATCAAGAAAGAGAAAAAAAAAATCAGGCTCTTTTACCTAAAGGGAGTGTATCTGCCTTTTTGATTCACTTTGGAGATTGTTTAAAATACAAAAGGAAGAAAGTAACAACTAATTGTCCCTCAGCAGAAAGGTGAAAAAGCACTAAAAAATTCTAGAGCATCTCTTTGTCAAAAATAAAAATAATTTGAGATGTTCTAAATTAAATTACAGTTGTCAGAGAGTGAAAGAAAGAGAACTGTTAGCCTGTTAGTGGCTGTGGGCCAGGGAACAAGAGACTGCTCACATTCCTTCTATGACTGTTGGAAATTCAGATGAATTTCCAGGTTGCTATTTCCAAGATTATCCTAGCCAGGGACCATCAAACCCTAGGAGGCTCCGCCTCTTGTTTACACATGGACTTTAGGGGTTGCTGCCCACAGCCAATCCAATGGAGCAGACATTTCTCTTTGCAGATCTGCGCTTATCCTAGAGCTGGCCCCACTCCATCTTCTCCCACACCTTTGTCTATGGCTAATGTAAATTCTTTCAGGTGGCTTACGTCTTTCTTCACCCCCACATCGCCACCACTTGAATCATAAAAATGCTTGCAAACTCCCAAATGATGGTCATGGATGTCTTTTCTACCTAGCCATGCTGCTGGTGGTTTGGACTTTATGCACTGAGACTGGCGTTCTTTTTATCTAGCATTTTTGGCTCAATAAAACTTTTCTTCAAAAAAGACTTTCAGCCATGGAAGTTAACATATTTGTTTAACAACAGGTATAGAAAAAATTAGGCATGTAGGAGAAATAGTTGGAAATTATAGTCCTACTTAGGACTTTTGAATTTTCCCCATGAATAATTCCCAAAATGAATATTTGTTAATGCCCATCTCAGAATGGCATCTAATGTCTCACTAGAATACATAATCTTGACAAATAGGAAGTATTTATGGTATTGAAATCTCTCCCTAGAAGTATCAACCACCTCTGTTTTCAAAGGCTTGGCCGCCGCTAGACAAGTTCAAACTTGAATTCAGAATGTCCTAAGTACGTGCATTGAAGCTGAGTTTGCTCTTTGCCTCTTGGGCTTTTACCTTCCAGAGGAGCCAACTGCAACACTGTTACTTCCTTCTCATTATATTCCTTCCCCCACCCTGGAGCCCCAGGAGCTATTTGATCTATTGATCATTGTCTGTTGATTATGTGCTTCCATATATATTTTCAAAACAACATTGACAACATAATATGTAGTGGAGCTTATATGTCATAGGTATTTGTTTCAGTGAAATGGAGTAAGTTTTGTGGGAATCTACGTTTCCTTAGTTTATGAAGAAACTGTGACATCCTCTGAAATATCCAGAAAACAGTCTGGAAGCCCTTTTTAAGCACCAGGCTCTCCAGCATTTCCAGTGGTTGCCATGACCTCAGATGGAAAAAAAATAGAAAATCTTATATCACTCCAGTGTTATAATTTCTAGCATATATACTCTTTCCCCATAGAGATACATCATCATCATTTATCTGGTATAAAAACACAGGGCTCAAATTCCTATGCTACTTTAAGTTAAACTGTTGTACAACAATGAGAATAAACAAATTACAATTCCCCACATGCCATACATGAATCTCAAAATTGAATGAAAAAAAAGCCAAGTCCCAAACGGTACATATAGTGTGATTCCATTTATTTGAAGTTTAAATACAGGTAAAGCAAATATATAGTGTTAGAAATCTGCATAGTGGTTACCCTTATGGAGGAGGAGGTGAGTGAATTGAATGGGGGATAAAGGGAGCTTCTGAGAAGCTTGTTAAATTGTTTTGTGATCTGGATTCTGATTGCATGGGTTCTTGGTGACAATTCATTGAGCTCTATGCCAATGCTTATTATTTGTGTATGTTTCTATATGTATGTTACATTTCAATAAAAATTTATTAACCTAATAAAACTAATGGAAGGAAATCTGAAAAATGTTTACCAACACTAAAAAAAATTTGAATGTTATTATAGTCAAAAATAAATATATAATAAATCCTAGATAAAAATACAAATGTTTTAAAAGTTTAAGCAGAAAGATATCACATCAAAAAAGTAAGAAAATTAAGACAATATGAAAAAGCGTGGGCAATAATAAAGGCAGGACCAAGTTTAGAAATACTACCTGTTTTATAACTGAGGAAAATAAATCCCACACAGAAATTTAGAAGGGAGAATGATTCCAAACTGTATAGAATTTTATCACTCATCCAACCACTTCATTTTACAGTTGAGCAAACTGAGAGACAGAGAGAAGTCATATGTTCAAGCTCCCCCAGTTGCTCAGCAGCAATGGAAACTATAACCCAAGCCTTCTCAGTCCTCCTCCTCCTTTGTAGAAGATGAGAACAACAGTCAGGCTCCACACTGCAGTGTGACTTTTCAACAAAAAATAGATCTGGTAACATGGAAGGTTAAGGTGCAGGTAGATGGCTGCTGTGTGACTTTGCATTTTTCAGGGCTCCAGCCTTTGGGAATATTACTTTCTCAACATTGCAATGAGTCATAAGAAGGCTTGGGAAGGCAACTTCAACTCCTGCTGAGATTTCAATGGAAGAAACTGAATCAACTATACAGGAATAGCAACTCTGAGCATTTGAAAAGACCATATCCCAAGGATGAGCTGGCCTCATTTTAAGTGGCCTTGGAAATCTCCAGATCACTAACTAGAGTTGAATACAAAGAGTAATTTCAGAGATTAAATATTGGGGACAGAATTTGTACATATCTGTGAAGACTGTCTGCCTTTAAATAGCCCCTTCTTGAAAGGCTCTCTTGGTAGAATATTCTTGCAGGAGAAGGGAATGAAAGAGATATAAGAAGCCATTTCCATTTCCTGTGTTTCCTAAATAATGACTGACACTAGGAAATTCAAACAGATGAGGTTGTGTAGGGAGAGGAGTTAGCAATGAGAAACAAAGTCACGTGGGCAGAGGAATTAATTTAGAAGGCAGAGTCCACAGAGATTGGATGACAAATGGGAACAAAGAAAAATTAGAAAATGCAACCCAATGAAAAGGATGTCTCCAGTCAGTCAGAGAAAAGGAACATTGCCTACAGAATTATGTTTTTGTTTTCAGCAAGTAGCAGGGAACCACGGAATCACTTGACCAAAGACGGGAACTTAGAACAGCCGTGAAATGGTAATGACAGAGAAGAAAATTATGGCAATGACTGTGAAATGACTCAGAGAAATAAATGCCTCTATTATTATCAGTTTCTCAAGACTTTTTTAAGACAAGAATCGCAGACCTACTCATCATCCATTTCACAGGTTCTATTTGGCTTTACAAAACAGTACAATCCTAGGCTCTACAAAGAACAATGTTTCCTGAGTCTGCCCCCTTGACAACCTACATTTGCTGTGAATGTGGGGCTGAGTGTGATGGCTGCCAGCCAGTTCCCTGCTAGGGAACTAATGGCTGCAACTAAGCACTCCTTTAAAATGTCAGTGTGCTCAAGCAATTGGTTTGAGGATCTCTTCCTTTGAAAGCTTGTCACAATTCAAGGACTATGGAAATTAAGAATCCATTTAAAGAGACAGCCACAATAGTTGAAAATCATGCATTTCCAAGGATGTCACAGCACCTGATGACAAATGCACAAAATGGTTGTGTGTTGTCGGTCTTTGGGCAGAATGTCTCAAGTCTGGGAGATGAGGGCTGGAAGAGGATGTGTAGGTCGGTGCCCCAACTGGGGGCCCCTGTGGGAGTGAGCCAAGTGCTAGGGTATCTCACACTCTGGAAATATTAATAGTTTTCTATGTAAATCATGGAAATCCCAGAAGTCCTGCCTGCTACATGATTCATTACACAGGATCATAAACTCTTCATAAGTTGCAGATGGGTGCCCTCTAAAAACATCCCAGTCAAATCAATGCCCAGGTGTCCTGATCCTTCTCCAGATCATCCTTCATGCTCAACCCTTCCCAGTGTATCTCCTGGCATGCTTGGTTATAGAGAATGGAATTTTAGTGCTTTGTCTTCAGAAGAGCAGCCTCCCAAAAAGTGAGAGGAAGCTCAGACAGCAGTGATCATGCCCCTATAAGTTCTATAACATAAACAATTTCATATAAACTATGTATCTTATAATTGTCTGGCAAAACACTATAGCAATGACATATATACATGTGTTTTTGCACACACGTGTGTGGCATAAATCCATCAAATGGATTATGGTAATCTCAACACTACAAAATACTAATTATAATATGGGGCTTCTCCTAAAATTCACCTCTCTTAGCCATCCTCTTTAAACAAAATGAAAAGCAATAAACACACCATCTAGAAGTCATGTCCCATCTTTCCCTTATCACTGTAGCCTTAATCCAATAAATTATCCCATCTGGACTGTCTCCCAACCTTCTGTCCACCCACTGTGGGGTTGCGTCACTCCAGGAATGCTCCTTTTGCATGCTTTTGGCTTTCAATGGGAGTCCCATCTCAAGGCTGCCAGCTACTCACCTGTGTCTCCAAAGCTTTCTCCAATAATATGAATATTAAGGTTAGATAGACAAGTGAAAGGAGAATTGAAGATGAGAGACTGCTATAAAGATATTTAATTGAGGAGCCCTGTATCAATGTGGCCAAATGGAGCCATACACCAAAATTCAATTTGTATACAGCCAAAGAGCTGGGCTACCTGGCAAGAATCTGAAATAACAGTTCTGTCACTTAAATCTCAGTAAGACTGCTCTAGGGAAACTGTACCAACTAAATTCTTATAGTACTGTGTTAAAATTTTTCCAATTCCAAAGACATAGTAAATACTGTTTGAGACAATAAACATGAGTGCTTTGTTTTCCTCCTCCTTATCATTAATCATAAATAAGTCACCCAGAGAATTACCAGTGTATGCCTTCTTTCTATCTCAGTTCCGTCTTCATCAGGAGACATTCTTGATCCTTCCTTCATAAGTAACTCCAACTCCGGCCACAGCCCAATCCCTCAATAGTCGGGCTGTAAAATTTCATCAAGGCCTTCCGAAAAAGCTAGGAGTCAAACCTATGGATGTATGACTGGGGTAAACCATATAATTTCTGAACCCTCCTTAATTTCTAATAAGGAGGGATGTAGGAAAAATTATGATAAAGGTTCCTTCAAGTTCTAAAAAGAATACAAAAATACTAGAAGAAAAGCATCAGGAACAGAGAGAGAGAGAGATAATTAGCTTATCTGTCTTTGGAGCTATAAGCCGGCCCCTTTCCACTCTCTCTCTCTCCCTAAGCTTCTTAGTCATCAAAATCCCAGAATCTTCCTATTTCTCTAGAAAAACACACTATCAAGAAAATTTAGTGTCAGTTATTGGTCTACACTATAAACTCCTTGGGATCAGGCACAATCTTTGTGTTCTCAATGTCTAGAATCTAGCTCTAATCCTCTTAATTATTCTTAAACTATGGAATGTTATGCTTTTCTCAGGCATCTTTTAAATTAAAAAATTATTTCTAAATAGAATGAAAAGCTTTCATCTCCTAATGAATAAATTACAAGAGAAGTGGGAGATAGAGAATATGTTTTGCAGAGCATTCTTTCAGTATCCCTGAAAATTAGTCGACTTTTTTTTCCCATCTACCATGAAGCAAGTTAGAGGGCTGGGAATAGATCTAGGGAGAGGAGCTCATGGATAATGTGAGGGCTCTCCCTAATTTTATTAGTCAGGATCCTGGCAGGAAAGAGAAAGACTCAATTGGGGGTGAGTTTAACAAAGACTATTGAGGTGAATCTAACAATGGATAATCCAATACTCTGAAGATAGCACAGCAGGGAGCTGTTGCCACTCTTAAACCTGAAAAGGCAATGGCAACTGGCCACCTGAAAGGAGCTTAGGCTTCAGCAGAGGAAACCAATTCACAATGACTAAGTAGGAAGGGAGCTGGGGGGATAAAAACACTGATCTCATTTTCTTCCTGTCCACTCTGCTCTTACTGGGGCTCATATTGGCCAAGACCAACTAGAAGCCAATGGGCAAGGGAGCCCATCCATAAAAGTCAGCCTACTTCAGACAGAGTAGGTTGGAAAAAGAGTAGAAAGCAGTTCTGTAATGGTAAATGGAAAAGATCCAGCCCACTACTCAGTTTGTTGACAAGTATGACAACTTCCATGCAAGCTATAGCCAGAAAAGCCCAGTTCCGACCGTTGTCACAAAATCCTGTGTTCTTCCCTGGTCTCCACAGATCTGACCCTGGTTAGAATAAGATCAAGAATCCCCATGCCTAGGAGTTTAACATTTCTTTTGAAATCACAAAGAAA
Organism: Eonycteris spelaea; assembly: GCA_003508835.1. Classification (NCBI taxonomy): domain Eukaryota; kingdom Metazoa; phylum Chordata; class Mammalia; order Chiroptera; family Pteropodidae; genus Eonycteris; species Eonycteris spelaea. Next base: position 779,390 of record PUFA01000282.1, read on the forward strand.
CACCTCTACCATGTTTGAGCTTTGCCTAATGTGAGAGATATTGTACTTTAAAGTCATAGTATATGTTTTGAGTAAGGAAGCTCCTCTGCTCCTAAACTGAGCTGTTTCTGATTCAGTGGTCTTGCCCACCTGAAAGGGTCCAAGCTTTTTACAATGACCAAATATGCTGGGTTTCACATCTATAGCTCTCTGTGAAGACTAAAGAATTTGGGTATCTTCTCAGATCGGATTCATCCTTTGGAGAGGAAGCATTCTGGTAGATAACAACAACTTCCTGTAGCTTGTAGCAAGTGCCACTTACTTGACAAAAACGGTGCTCCACACCCCCTCCAGAGGGCTTTATGAAAAAAATACAAACTAGAAAAATCTGTTGGGGTCACAAAAGCAGATTCCCTCTCTCTCTCCCTTTTCTCCATTTTATTTCATTTTACTTTGGCCATAAAACATGAGTCTGATTGTAAAAATTAAAGTCCCATCTTAGCTTTAATGAAGTCCAATTTCAGTGCTGATGAAATACTTGACAGCAATGTGGGCTTGTTTACTCTTTGCTGAAATGGATGCTCCACCAGAGTTCATGGGGGAAATAACCCTTTCCAAAAAGCTAATGGAATAATTTTTTTAATCACTTTGAAAAATATGGCAGAATAATTACAGATTCTATATTAGTAAAAGGCCTAAATAGTACCCTTTCCTATTTAAATATAGTCCTTCTTGCTTGGGGACAGACTGTCAGAAGGCTGCAGGTTTCAAAAGAAGGTTGGGTTTAAAACAAGCCAGAATGATGTCAGATTTCATGGTGTCCAGATGGTTCTGTCAGACTTGCCTTTGGCTGCCTGGTTTGTGGGGATTTTTTTTTCTAAGAGCTAAATAAACTTGGGTGATACAAACGTAGCAAGCAGCCCCAGGAACACATCTGAATCACTGTAGTAAATATGTTTTAGAATGTGTGCCCACCCTGATCTTCATCCTCCTCCTCATAACAGGTAAGACTCTGAAGCTATGTCAGTGCTATGCTCTCACCACTCAACCTTAGCTGATTTAAACAAAAGTGGACACTTGACTCAGGGAAACCAATTCAGAGTCTAAATTGGCAGGAAAAAAATGTCTTTCACCATTTGTTATTGGGATGTAGAAAGGTCAGGACAATTGACTGTAGTAGGCGTTTTGTAAGCGAATGTAAATTTGACCAAAGGCTACCATTTAGAGGCGGCAATGGCATGGCACTTATAAATAAAGCAGAAGAATCAGCCTTCAGAGTAAGGGAAATATGAAGTCAATAACAGATTAGCAGACATAAAAGACTATGTGGTCCCAAAGAGAGAAATGGGTACAGAGAGGAGGGGTCAGCCTTAACTTACGCTGACTTTCCAGGATCTCCAGGATCTTTTTCCAGTCCCTAGTGAAGTGCGAATACATGTCTTGCCCATAGGGTTTTAAATACACCTTGTATACCTCCTGGGAATGTCCTCTTTTAGCTTAACACACTTTGTATTTTACCACCAAAATCAACTGTGTACATAATTAACTCTGTAAAACCTGAATTGGGTACCTCAGAGCTTCCAGAAGCAATAATATACAGGCAAAGGAATTCCCACAAAAGTGTTGAGCCTGGTTCTCTAAAACCAAAATGAAGGACATCAAAGGGAATATTTCTGCAGGATCAGGGGAAATGAGAGGATTAGCAACCTTTCAACAGGAGATGGAGTTACATGAGGAAGCTATTAATGCCCAGCATTGGGAAGGTAGGGCAGAGGGGTATGTCAGGGGCAAGGCTTCTTCAGAAGACTTGCCTTGTTACTCTGTTGTTTGTCAACACTTTACACTGAGCAGAACTTTAAGAGGTGTGTTTACATTTTGCTGTCGCCTGTAGCACTGCCTGTTTTATGCATCAGCCCGATCTTCATTTTAACCACACCAAGCTCATGATGTTGTACTGACCCTATGAAATCATACTCGGTTAATTTAGCAAGGATAAAAACATTAAAGTTAATTTATAAAGCAGTGCCTTATAAAATATGTAACATGTTCTATGAAATGACATGATGTACCTTCATTTTTCAAAGACTTTGCTTGTCGACTGTTTAGGTAATATCTCCAGGTAATGATTAAGTTTTGGGTTATGTGCCATAGTGGCTTTTAAATATTCTACTTTAATTAGCCCTACAGCAACCCTGTGAGTTTGACAGGGCAGGCATTAGTAAATTCATTATAAATGGAAAAAGTAAGGCTTAGTAAGTCAAATGCAGATAACCCAAGGTTGTATAGCAATACATGAACAAGTCAGGAAACAGATTTAGAAGTTCTAATTCTGAAGCCTATATTCTTTCTCCCCACAGTGGAACTATAGAATTGTACAGAATGTCTAAAATGTAGTCTTTATTGTGGGAACCTATTTAACATGGGTTCTCACTATAGTATTTCCAGTTAATAACACATGAGAACAAGACTATGTTCATGGCTGCATTCCTAACACCCAGAACCATATGGGCTACATGGAAGGTTTATGACTTGGGCTGGGTTTCCCAAAAGCAAACCGTGAAATAAGAATTCATGTGAAAATGGTTAGGAAGTGTTCCCAGGAAATCAGTGGAGGACTAGGGAACTGAGACTAGGAAGGGAAAGAGACCAAGTAAGGATAGGACATTAACTCCCAAGGATGGTAACTTCGGCTCAGTCCCCGCAAAGGAGCTCTGGAGATAGCCTAAGTCACACCTCAGAGTTGTGCCCATTAGGGGGCATGATGACTAGAACATTTATTTCTTCCAACCCGTCAATTATTGGAGCCCCGGAAGGGCATGTAAATTCCCAGGCCCTTTTGTTTCTTCAGCGAAGTGGGTTCTGGCAGCTTGAAGGTAATGTTTTCACAAATAGACACAGATGCTGGCTTCTGGGAGTAAAACAGCACCAGTAGTCCTGCGCACAAAAATTGTAAAGTGATCCAAGGAAATAGGACAAAGCACTGACAGCATCTGGTATAGTGTTCAATAAATATTTGTTGAATGAAGGAAATAGAGAAAGGTCAGAAGTAAGGAAGGGAGGGAAGATGGAAAGGAAGAAGGGAGGAAAGTAAGAAGAAATACTGTCCTGGGTCTTTAGTAATATAATCTAAGCTAAATATCTTGGCAACCTTTGCAGATAGAAATGTTTTTCTCCATTTAACTGATAAGGAAGCAAAGTTCAGGATGGTTAAGTACTTTGCCTAAGGTCACACAGCTTGTAATACTAGAGCCGAATTCAAACGGGTCCATTTAGTTCCAAAGCGTCTGCACTTTCCAGTACTCTATCACACTGAACTGCTTTTCACATACTGCCCGACCTCCATAGAAACTGTCTAGCCTCCCTTTTCAATCACCAAGAGTGAGCTCCCATGGGTCATGATTTGGATCACTTTGCAAGAGCCACATTCATTGTAACTTTTCTTATGGTCTCAGATCTTGTCTGCTCGAAACAGGATCAGAAAAGAGAGACATACAGATGATCAGCTAAAACATATTGACCCATCCCCTATGCAAAAGCAGTGAAAGATGCCAAGTCCTAATGAAGAGTGCATTCTCCTGAAATCTCCTGGCATTTTCAGCAGACTGCAGTTTTCTGAGAATGTCTGTGTTTTCCAGAGCATGTCTGCTCAGAATGTATGAGCCAAAACCTCCTAGGGATTTTCCATCACTTGTTATATTGTGCCTGGATCTACTCGAATGAATTTATTATAAATAAGATAGAGTGATTTTTTTTCATGAATTGAGACTGAAAATTGGTTTTAAATATTGTTTTCTGCTCTAGACTAACTATAAATGGCATTTAGACTGATTGCACTATTAGTAGGTAAAGGGTGCTGAGTTTTTAAGGGATTACCACCTGATTTAATATAATTATGAAACCAAATTACAATCACAGGGGTTTGTTAGGAGGTTATAAGAAGCAGCCATTTCCTTTTTTTCTGTGTAATACTCAAGCCTATCCCATTAAACATAAAATTCCCTTCCAAAGGAAGAGAAAGGGAAACAAAACTGCAAATGTTTCCAGAGCTTAGTGCTCTAGTTGTGGCATTAAGTAGCCTCTGCTTTCCTCCAGGATCCTTTTCTGATGTTTCCTCTACCAGTTTACATTACATCCATCCAGTTTGTCTCATTAAACATCCTTAACCACTCTCTTAATTTTAATTCTTTAAAAGGACTAGTCTAAGGATGATAGGGCTGGATTGGGTCTAATAAGGGGTCTCTCCTGGGGCAAAACTGTCAAATTAGATTGAATTTTATCATTAGCTTCCTTTCTTGGGGCCCCTTAATCTTTCACTGCTCCCTCTTTCACCACCAAGTTTCAAAAAGTGCTCACACCCTAAAGCATTGATGATTGATAATCACTTAAGTTTAGAAGTTTTCTCAAAGGCACTGCCTTTCTCAGCAGACCAAAAAACAAAATGCTTAACATAAAAGGAGATGAGTTGGTGTGGCAATCTCATGAGGACATTTGTCAGGATAAAGCTTCTTAAAGGTGTCCACATAAACTGTGGTCCAGTTTACTGATGAGGCAGATAAATAACAACAACAAAAATGCCTGCTCTTATATTTCCTTTTAACCACACTCATTTTTATCATCTGATTTATGTACAGTAAAATTATTCCTCCCCCAAATGGAAAAAATATAACCCTAGCATATATCTCCTTTAATCTCCCTTATACACATCAAAATAACCTCAACTTTTTCCTACCTTGCACACACCTGACTACAGAAGCATAAGTAAGTCCCACAGAGCCTAGCTTAGTTCAGAAAAATCATCCAGCAAACCTGAAGATTCATGAGCAGAAATAAATAGCGATTGTTTTAAGCTACTAAGTTTTGTTATGCAGCAATAGCTAACTGCTACATGTCTTGTCCTTCATCATAAGTTAACATTATGTGAGGCTTATACACATAAAAAGAAGTCTCCTGGAAGAAGAACACATGTTCCTATAGTATAAATAATTAACAATACACACACACACACACACACACATACACACGCCCATCTCCTGATATAGAGTATTCCTTTATTATTCGATTTATCTAACATTAAAAGGATAAGTTTAGACACCGCCCATGATTTGTGAAAGGTTAGCTTTTAAATTATTATGTTCTGTTATATGGAGATTGCAAAAACAGCCCATTTCAGCTCCCAACATCTTTGCATTTTTCTATTATTAAAACATTCTCTCGGTCATGACATCCTTGACTCATGTGGCCCAGGGACATTTTTCTGCTTTTTATTCCCTATCAATTATCCTGGGTGATAAAAAAAATGAAAATGGCAGATCTGAGTTTATCTTGGAAAATGTACACTCTATGAATTATGCCCAAAGCAAAGCCCTTCCCCTAATTCCCAATGCCTGAAATTATTCATAAGGCATGCCTTTAACCATTCTGTGCTGGTATAATTTCCATCCCTGATTGCTAGGCAATTTTCCTAAAAATTATCTTAGTATAGCTTAGAGGCCTATCTATATATTATAGAAAATTAACGATTAACTACCCATATTATTTGCATTGGGAACTATAGATTTTCCAAAAAGCAACATCAAAGGCTGGTGTTTTTCTAGAAATAGTATATACATCCTATTTTTCTAATGGATCAGGCCTCGCCTTCTCTCCTAGGGAGCCATAATTTTAAAAAAAAAATACATCTCAGAATATTATCTGAAAGTTTTCAAAGTGCTTGTTAATAATCTTGAAAGAGAGGGAACTAAGAATTAGAGAATGTAATGGGCCTGTCAGATAGTTAAATGCAAAGATTCATTTCACCACAAATTCCTATTTATTTTTCAAGGCCAATTTTAAATACCATCTGCTCTGTGAAGCCTCCCAGACTCCACAGGCAGAGATAAGAGGCCTCATCTTCAGTAGTCCTATAGCTCTTTATGATATTACTGTGTGTTTTAGTTACTGGTGATGATGACCTAGCTAGAGGGTGGTTTTCTAAATAAGAAAACCATGTCTTGTTCATCTTATCCTCAGTGCTTAGCATAGCGCAAAGAGATCTTCAATACATGTTTAGTAGATGCCTTAATTGATTCACAAATGATGACATTTTTAGTACAAGTCATATAAATATCCTCTGGCAGCAGTATAGGGAAGCAGAAAAATCATGATGCCTAGAAGGTAGACAGAACTCAGGTTGAATCCTGATTCTGACACTTATTAACTGAGTCACCTTGAATAGGCCACTTCACTGAGCCTCCACTTCCTTACCTGCCAAGGATTTCTTCTATAACCACATAGTTAAGGCTGGTTTTCAAAAGTGCGGTGACACTGTAGTCAGAGTATGTTTTTTTTAAAAAGTGAGTGGGAAAAGAGGCAAATAAAGAAGTGGTAAAAAGAGACCATAGCAAGTTTCATCATGTGACAAGAACTACAATAATTCACAGACCCTGTAATTACATTTCTAACTATTTAATCATTCAGGGTATAACTTTCAAACCATGATGAACAATAAAATGCTATGAATATATAAAACGCTAGAGTCTGGGCACATAGTTGAATGAAAACAAAATCTCTGAGGTCTGTATTATAGCACAGCAGTTGTGTTAGAGAAAGAGGAAGATACTTCTGAATGTCTTATGTTTTATTACTAAGATTTCAATGGAGAATATTTTCCCAATAACAATACCTGCTCAAATTTGATTAATATTTTCCAATTTTGGTGGTAGTGGTGGTTTTGCTAAATAGACAGCATTCCCCATGTCAGAGATACTGATATACAATCTAGGTCCTCATCTGCTCACCCTTTTACCTCATGCACATATGTCCCTTGATAACCACCTATCTAGACAGATTTGTTTTGGCTCCAACACAAGACAACTCAAATGGACACTCCCATTCTTGTGCTTTCCAGCTCAAAAAAGATGGATGCTGACCACACCCTGGGAATGGGAACCTGGCCAAATAATCAACCCACTCCTAGACATCAAGCAAGATATTAAAGAGTTTCAATATGACTGTCATTTCCTCTACTAGCAGAGAGCGATAAATGAAACATACGTTCCTATTATCTGCCCACCCTTCAGAGTGATGGATTATCTGAATGGGAAGGGATATTGCTCCTGGGCTCCGGAGAATTATAGATATCTCTTAATAAATGTTAATATCAAATGGTGGGTGCAAAATTGCCACAGCAGAGGCAAAAATTATCTAGCAATTCATTCTTTTTTTATTTTGTGCTCCAAAAAAATAATAATAATAAGCAATGTCTTTTGCCTTGTCTCATTTTCCCCATATTTTTTCCTTAGAAAGTAAGTAATAACATCCTCATTCCTTCACTAATGGCAATATCGGCAATAATTTGAGGCTTAAAATCAGGGCGATGTATTTCAAATAGAGCTTCTAGGAAGCTGAACATCAGTAATCTGCTATAAAGGAATATTGGTAATGTTTGCCATATGTCCCTTGATAACCACCTATCAAGACAGATTTGTTTTGGCTCCAACACAAGACAACTCAAATGGACACTCCCATTCTTGTGCTTTCCATCTCAGGAAAGATGGATGCTGACCACACCCTGGGAATGGGTACCAGGACAAATAATCAACCCACTCCAAGATATCAAGTAAGATATTAAAGAGTTTCAATATGACTGTCATTACAGATGACTCCATTTGTAATAGTGGAAAAATATAACAAGTAGAATATCACAAATGAAGCATATGGTTATTAATACTAAAAACAAGACTCTGATTAATTAAAATGCTCTAGGAGTGGAGTATTTGCAGAAAACAAAGATTTACCTAAAAAAAATTCTATTTTGCCATTTCCAGTTCAAACTTTTAAAATTGGTTGTCCTCCTTTTTCACATTAGTTAATCTGAGTTACCCTTTATCAACTGAAGGCTGTATTGTGCCCTGAAGTCCTCAATGCAAAGGTGACTGTATTTCAGATGGACATGCAGAGGTGAAAGAAACATGTGAACAGTCATCCTTAATGGATCTGAGCCAGGACCTTCCCTCAAAGTTGTTTTATTAACTAAATCCCTAATGTCAATTGGTTTCCTGGCCACTGGCCTCTTAATCTTATAAGTCTAGGCCAAAGCAATTCTCAGCATTTGGGTTCACTAAGTCAGGTTTACAGTAGGAGGAGGCAATGACAGTGCTTTGTGAAGAAGACTTTACATCCCAACCTTTTAAAAGAACAAAAAATCGAAAGGAGCTTTTTGAAGGGAGATATAGAGTGATTTTAAGATTGAGACACATATTACATCTCATTGCCTTCCGCCTACCTCGCCCCACCCCAACAGTCTTTAAGGACAGACAAATAACTGTGAATTTTCCCTCATGAAAGCACTAAACACTGGCTCCATTTTCAGTGGGCAAAATACAGCTATAAACGTCAGACTCTGCAGGGATCATTAAAGACTATAGACCAAAAAGTCCACAAAAACATATTTTCTCAGCAAATAATCCTAAACCAATTTGGTCCAACTTAATTTATAGGAGAAATGAAAATATTCTAAAAAGTGAGTTATAGGGACGTTTTTTCTTTGCTTGACCATAAAGGAGTACCATTTATTTGCTGTGAACTAAAATTCCCAAGATTTGTTGCACGCAATTCAGTCTGAGAACAATCTGTTGTGGATTCATTTAAAATCCTTGCTCAGGGTGCACCAGGGAGGCCCACAACAGCTGAGCTGGAAGAATGCTCAGGAAGGGGGAAATAAAAACAATAGGAGTGCATTCCCCACTGTATTATCAACTTTAGACTCTTTAATGTGAAAGATCAAATTGTGCCTTTGTAACTGTTTCGCTTTTCAGATTTCACCTCTGAGACTATGAGGGAGAATATACTTTTGTTATTTGAAACAGTCAATGACTTTTTCAACTTTCCAGATACAAAGAGTCAAGCCAATGTGACACTGTGTAGCCTCATGAGAAGCCACAGATGGAAAACAGAAAGTTCTATAATTGTCAACCGTGCTAGCAGTGGGGAGATGATACACACACACACACATGCACGCACACACATACACACACACATTATATTTTTTCCCTGAATCCAATCTATACTGATAGATGAACCACTACTTAAATATCCACTCACTGGCTGTCTTCAAGAACTGGAAGCTGCTGTTTCCATGATGAAAGATCTAATTCATAATAACAGCTCACCACATAAAAGAAAAATGAAAAAAAATATGTCTAGTGAATCAACCTAAATTAAGCTTTAGTAAATGCTCAAACTTAGATAAATCATATATATTGGAACTGAAGAAAAATCATTTAATAACTGATCAAAACTGAATTTATGTTGCTTATCTTATTGCATATGCAAAGTGAGCTAGCACTCATTTTTTTAAAGAGTTCATGATCTTTTGACATAATATATTAGAACTTGAAAATGTATGATTTACAGTATTACAGTGGTTATTCAATAGTTATATGACATCACATTTTTGTGCCTACTCAGAATCTCTCTGTACCATTGCCAATTGGGTTCCCAGCTGCTTGCTCTGCCTCAGCCACTTCTATGGCCCATTAACTCCCCTCAGACCTGTGTGGTTCCACCATCTGGGATCAATCAGTTACTTGCCTCAGGAATGCTGGATAATTTGCCCTAGCCTCTGCCATGCAGCCTGGTGACCAGCCATTTGCCTCATGTTTCTGACTCCTACATTGAATTAGGATCGAACACCACTCCACAGGGCATGGGATGGAGCATCTTAAATACCAAAGGTTCAGGGCGATACAACCTAGAAATGCGGAGGGAGTTCACTCCCTTTCGGGCAAACTCTAACCAATGGGAAACAGGATATGGAAAGGAGCCTGGCACATAAATTCTCTCCCCATTCCCCCTCCCTTGAACTGTCCAGAAGCACCATTTATCCACACAGCTCGTACACAGACATCCATAGACATCCTGACTAAGTGAACACATCTGCCAAGTAATCTGCTTTGTCTCATTGTGAAACATTGTCACATATCACCTCGTGTTGCTTCCCTTCCTCCCTGCCTTATCTCCGGTGCCCTCACTCTCACTGCCCTGGGTTTACACCTCCCGAGTAAAGTATCAGCACTTAATCCTTGACACAGGCTCTAGGGAATCATCTTTACATTTTCAAATGCATGTTACCTCTCAGCCAAATAATGGGGCACAGTACGTCCCAAAAGCAATAACAGTCAAGTCATTAACATGTATTTAAATTGTTATATTTATATGCAATGAGAAAATAATGTTGCTCCATTTAAACTCTAAAAGGTCAATGAAATCAATACTGACTTGTTGCTATACTATGTTTTGAGAGAAGAGCATGATAAGGTCTTATTTTGTCAGATCACTTAAACCCCATGACCAAATCCCATGACCACAATAAAATTTATGTGAATTTAGGAGTCACAAGGAATGTGGATGGTATCTCAGCTTTGCCACCTACTTAGCTGTGAGACTTTAATCAAATTACTTAAACTCTCTGAGTTTGGTTCCCCTCTTTGCAATGTGGTACTAATAATACTTCATAATGGTGTAAAACAACAAGCCCTGTGCTTAGAACATTGAGCATGGTCAGTAATCGGTAACTATATATTTATTATTGCAGCTTTCCAATTAGGCAAAAAATAAAAAGTTGAGTTTCTTACAGAACTTTTGGAAGAGCTACGACATATTTGAATTATGAAGAGGTGTTTTGCTTACAAGTGGTAGAATTGCAATTCAAACAAGCTTAAACAACAAAGGGAAATTGCTGGCTCAGATAAGAGAGAGGAAAATGTGGATCTGACCTCAAGTGTCTAGAGGTCAAATGATTCGGTCTGTGCCCTCTTACTCTCTACTTATCAGGCCTACTTCCCTCCACAGATTGGCTCTACTTTCTCCTATTGCAGATGCTCTTCCATGATGTCCGCTGGAATAACCAGGCTTATCCTATCTCAGCTTAGCAACCCCACCACAAAGGGAAGAAGCCTTTTCCCCAAATCTACATATATATTTTATAGGAAGGACACTTAGAGACCCTGCTGATTTTACATGTTCACCCCTTGGGCCAATCATAGTTGTTAGGATGATGACATACTAGGATTGGCCAAGTCTGATCACTGGTAGTCAAGGAGACAAAATTTATTATATACAGAAGGGGGCTGAGAAAGTTTCTTAGCCATAGATGTATGTGAATGTGTGCATGCATGGGCCATTATGCAGAGATCAGCAAACTTCTCTATCTGTAAAGGGCTAAATAGTAAATAGTTTAAGTTTTGAAGACTACATAAGGTTCGAGTTGCATATTCTTTATTTTCTTGTTTTAAAAATATAAAAAGCTTCCTTAGCTTGCTGACTCCATGAAAACAGGCCACAAGCCATAGTTTGCCAAGCACTGTCCTATACTACAATGCAGCAAAATGAATATGAAGGACTGTTCATCATGGAATTGGTGATATGTTGGATACAGGTGTAAATGTTTAGACTTTCAGAACATTACATTACACAGGTACACAGTAGAACAGGATGAGGGATGGTGGGTAAGGAAACCATTTTTCTCCAGCAGTCAACAAATATTTTTTGAGCATCTACCTTGGAAATCTCAAAATCAACAGCACATTCATAAATTGGGCATTGTATTTTAAAGATTCCAAGTTGCTTTTATTTTGTATATCACTATGCAATTAGAGGGAAAGAGGAATATAATAGATATTCTAGAACTTTGCAGGAGGCAATAAAAAGAACAAAGGGAGAATCTTCATACAAATGTCTATCCTTCCCTATAAAGTATTGTGAATATCAAATAATGGGAGGAGAGGCAGATTTAAAAGTTTGCTGCCCTAATGAATTCAATTCCAAATCTGTTTTAATATTAGACATCTTTATGAATATTAATGCTCTTCAACATAAGTAACTAGAGAAAAGAATATTCAGCATTCCCCTCCCCAATCCACCCACTTCCTGTCATTGTTCCTATGCCCTTTTAATGTGATTTTCTATCAGTGAGCTAGAACATTGACAAGCCTACGGATTTGCTCAAGATTAAGCAAGTATAGCAAAATAAGTCACTGTCTAGAAGAATCCACATCACTGAGTGTTATTTCTGAAGATTTACCTTTTAACATTAGACCAGTAGTTTTGAAATCAGTCTGTGAACTTGCATGGAAAAAAATGTGTCTTTATTTTCACTAATTACTAACTGAAATTTAGCGTTTCCTTGAGTTTTAAACATAGTCAACAAACCACAGTAGTATTAGCAGTACCTGTAACTTTGCCACAAATCACAGATTATTTTTATATTACATCTTATATATTACATTAAAGACATTGGAAATATCTCAAAATATCATCTCTGGTCATCATTACTTAGAAATTAGAATAGTTATTAACTTGCCACTAGATATAGTTATAGAAAATGTTAATAAAAACAAATATATCACTATCAATTTTTAAAAATATTTTGACAACTCTACTTCAATATAATTAGCTTCCTTTGTAATTCTATGTATTTTATTTTGTATATTTAAAACTGTTTTTCTGAAAAGTATTCCATAGGCCTCAACATCCTGCAGAAGACACTATAGCAAAAGTAACGTTAAAAAATGCTGCTTTCGACAAAATTGACTATTCTCTCCAACTCGAAATATTTTCTTCTCATGGTTTTCTCATGTTCACATTCTCCTGATCAGTCTGCCCCTCTGTCTCATTGGTCAATCTCCTCTGCTGGTTTTTCTTCTTTTTGACTTCAAATTGGAGTGTTCTATGTCTCATTCCTGGGTTCCTTTCTCTTCTCTATCTGAACTCTAGCTAGGTGATCTCATCCTATCCATGGCCTTAAAGAATATTGATAAGCTGATTATTCCAGACCTCCCTCTTCAGCCTATTATATCCAATATTGACATCTCCACTTGAAGATATGATAAGGATCTCATGCTTAAGATGGCCATAAGAGAACTTCTGACTTCCCCACCGCTATCAAAACCTGTGCTTCCCCCAGTTTTCCCCATGTTAGTAAATGGAACCATCTTCTAAATCAATTGCTCTGACAAAACATATCTTTGATTTCCACTTTTTCTCTCAAGCTCCACATTCAATCCATCACCAAGTTTTTATCAACTCAACCTTTGAAAAACATCCTAAATTGGTTTACTTCTGTTCCTCACACCAGCTACCACCCTAGGTCTAGCCACCTTTATCTATCACTTGAAATTATTCAGTGGCCTTCTGGATCACACCTCTACCTCCAGTATTGTCCTCTAACTATAAATTTTGCATACAGTAATAAGAATTATCTTAAAATATGAAATGTTACAGAACTACAAACAGAAGAATAAGATCAATAAACATTTATATCTACCACCCAGTAACCTTTTTTTATGAGTGAATTGGATTATTATCATTTATCTGCCTAAAGCAATCTAATTGTTATCCATTGTATTTAGAATAAATCATCAACTCTTTACCATATAGGGCTTATAGGCCCTATATGTTATAATCCGTGCCCATATCTATAATCTTGTCCCTGTACTCCACTTCCCCTCTCCCGCCACAGTAAGTCACAGTTACCTCACTGCTGTTCCTCAAACTCACCAAGTTCGCTCTCAGAAGTTTTCCATTAACTATTCCTTCCTGCCTGCAATTCTTTTCCATCAGATCTTTGCATGGCTAGGTCTTTCTTGTCCCAGCTTAAAATCTTACGAAGAGACCTTTTCTGTTACCCAACCTAAAGAATTCACTCACTAATCCCTTTCTATCATATCATATTTTTTTCTCCATTATATTTAAAATGGATATTTGTCTTTATTATTTATTTGCCTATTTAATTTCTATAAACATGCCCCACTTCATGCACACATGCACACACATTCACATGCTTTATAATATAAGCTCTGTGAGATGTGGGATGTTGTCATACTTGTATAACTTTTTAATTCTGGAATGTAGTAGGTGCTCAATAAATGAATAGGGAAGAAAGGAGAGTAAGAGAATGGGAGAAAGGAAGAAAGAGAAGAGGGAAAAGAGAGAAAAGGGGGAGGAGGAAAAAAGGAAGGAATTTAACATTTTTAAGTCTTCCATTTTTAAAATCTGTCATAAAATGATTTCAAGCAGCATCTCAATAGATGTTTCCAGAGAATGAAATTATTCACAGCAACCAGTAACCAAAAAAAGTCATAGTCAGATCTTAAGGAAAAGAGACAATTGTAAAAGATAATGAAGACTGAACAGCTCAAGAGGCCTAATTGTAAAGTGTGCCACCCACTCATCTTTCCTCCACTCTCACTTCCACCCACAATGCCAAGTTAAACGTGAAGGTCACAGAGTGGTCACTCAACCAGAGAGCAGTTCACTGTCTTTCCACCCAGATGAGCTGGTCTTCTCCGAGAGAAAAATAAGCATTAACAATAAAATGTTTAACTGGAGACAGAACACAGATATAATTCCTACAGGTGAAAATTCTAAGGCTATCCTCTCTCATGTTTTAAAAATGTTAAGTACTGATGGGTCCGGTCGCTGGACCTTAAAGGTACTTCAAGCTACACAGAGATAGGCTTCCTATTCTAATCTTCCACATGAAGAGGCTTGCTTCAGAAAATATAGGTGGATTCAGAAATGCTCAAGTTGAGAAGTTATCTTTAGGTGGTACCAGCCTGGGCTTCATTTGAGAGGCATCTTTCAGATACTTATAATGTGCTAGTCATTGCACTACATGCTGGAGACTCAGAGATCCTGGTTCCACCAACTATTCATAGTATGTCTTAAGGAAAGAAACTTAGCATCTCTAACCTCAAATTCTTATCCGTAAAACAAGAACAATGAGAGGACTACCAAGCTCACTCGGGTCATTGGAAGAATTTATTTCCTCGCAGCTGTGGGACTCGTGGCAGCTGGCTTCTTGAAACTTATCAAGGAGAGTCTTTACAGTGAGCCTGCTGGCAAGACAGAGCTTTATATAATATACCATAATTATGAGAGTGGCATCCCATCATGTTTGCTATATTTCATTGGTTAGAAGTAAGTTAAAGATTCCAAAGTCAAGGGAAGAAAAGAATTCAAGTGTGTAAACACCAGGAGACGGGGATCATGGAGGCCACCTTAAAGTCTGCACCACAGTTAGGGTTAAAGACAAACGAACTGGCACACAAATACTGTATGATAAATGCTTTAAAGGTCAAGTACAGAATGCTACGTACATAACTTTTACTGGGTGGGTGGTGGTTAAAGACTTTCTGGAGGAATAACCATAAGCTGAGACAAAGAGGATGTATACAAGTTTGCCATATGTATTCTGGGGCAGAGAGCCCGATAGAATGAAAAACACTCTATAAGTAAAAAATAACGCATATGGCCAAACAATGTTTCATTTTTGTTTTGTATTCTACAAATTGATAACATCTCACTAAGAGAAAATTCTGCATCATGACCAGAGGGGCACACTCAATAAGTTTAAATACTTTCTTAAATTAATATCTAGCGTGTCTTAAAAAGAAAAGATTTCCATTTTACGAGTTCCCATCATTATTTAAAATAGTAATCTCCTAAGATTTTAGTACAACCTTCGTCTTAAATGAACCCAGCTCAGATCCCAGCTCTTTGTCAATCTCTAAAGTAATTATCTTCAGAAAAGAAAGGCCCCATGGGTGGGAGAGCACCAGCTGTTAAACACTTAATACTACATGCCAAGTGAACGGCCAATTGCACAAATAAAATAGGTATCTAAGCCAGGTGGAATTGTTTATTCTAATTTGCTTATTCAAATTGGAATGTAGCCAGTTAGTTTTGTTAAATGTGCTTGCAAAATAAACTACTGCTGATTGCTAGATAACATCCTCCTCTATGATGTTTATATTGAACTGCCACTTCAACAAGAACTTAAACTTTGTCCTCTGCTAAATTCCTATGATCAGATTTCTCAGCCATTTTTAACATCAACTCCTTAAAAGTCCATAAAACAGGGCTTCAGGGCACAGCTTATTTTGATAGATTATAGTTAAAGCAAACTTTTTATTAAATTATTTAAAAATAAGTTCTACTGCTCACATTCCTATTATGCATGCGCGTGCGCACGCGCGCGCGCACACACACACACAAACAGCCACACAACACAGAATTCTTATTATTAAGCAGGTTAAAACACTAAAGAGGATTTTAGCAGCCTGGGTAACTGAGAAATCCATAGTGTCAGTTTCAGGTACAGTTTGACATGCTTCTGGCTCCACTTCTCAAATGCTAAGGGGCAATTTTCTCAGCTCTGCCTATCCTCTCTTAAAGACTGATTTCAAATAGTGATTTTATGTAGCAATTTATATCCAAGGAGGAGGCTTTCTTCAACAATTCAACAAAAACATATGGCAATGAAAAGTAATTTAATTTTGAGTGGCGAACACACAATGCAATGTACATGTGACATATTATTGAATTGTACACTTGAAACCTATATGATTTTATTAACCATTGTTAGCCCAATAAATTGAATTTTTAAAAATCACTCACAAAAAATCCTAACCTTTAAGCTAAAAATAAAGCTACATGCAATCCAATCCCTGTGGTCAGGGGAGTATCATTTGTTAATTGATTTAGTTATATGATTTTGCAAGGGAAAGTGGTTGTATACATCCATCTCTGTGATGCTGGTAGAGGATCCAAGTTCCTTAGCTAGTGTATGGGACTTCTGGACTACTTGGCATCTGTATCTCAACAGGGCTATCTTTTCTTTACAACATGCTTATATTATAGATAGAGTTATAAATACAGGGGTACCTGAAGGTCTATTGTGGTGCATAGGGAATGTCAAGAGCCCACTCTTTGGGGTTTGATAATGTATCACAATGGAACAACTCAGAGTTATTTCCAAGTACCCTAACCCAAAATTTCAGGATACCCCAAAACTCCAATGTCTCATGCCCATAAATCTAGCTCCCCAATTTCCCCGAAAATTGACCTCTTATAACAATTCCAGGACAGGAGAAATGTTCCCACCTAAACCAGCAGCCTATACCTCACCAACTTATAGAGTAACCCTGGAATTTTATTTAATCATGGTATTTCAAGATTCCTTTTCAAAATTCTCTTTTGCTTCTCAAATTTTCCAGGACTTCACATCTCTCAAGATATCAAATATGATACTTTTAGGAGCCAACCAAGTTATACATAATGCATTTTATGTTCCTAAATTAACAAAGTGACTTTAGATCTGTGAAGGGTGTTAAAAATTATATAAGCTATGTAAGTATTTTTATTTGTTCAAACATTTCCAGTTTCCTTCAAGGCTTAAAAGTTTCTGAGAACTTCATATTTCTAAGTAGACCCAGCTTGTTATGTATGAAAAAAGGTATTCTAAAAACACATCCATTTTTTTCTGAGGGACTTCACAGCCAACATGTTTTTTTTTTTGCATCTTCTAGAATATCAAACAATCATTTGGATATATCTAGCCCCAAACCACAGAGTCCTTAGACTTCTTGCTTATTTTTGGTCATCATTCAATGAGGTCAAACAGACCATGAGACAAGGATTGAAATGCAAGTAGCTTATTTGTGAGATGATTCCAGAAAACACCAGTAGAGAAAAAGAGAAGTGAAATCTGAAAAGAAAGCAGCCAATTCAGGATGTATTGCCAATAAACATATCTGCCATGGGCTCTTGAGGCTTAATCCTGCTAGAAACTTCTAAGAGAGAGAGGATAGAATAAGCTTCAGTGTGTGTGTTATCTCTTCTGAGTGGTAAGTAGCTAGGGTTTTTATTCTTCAAATCCTTTCCATCATTGGTAGTGGACTGTCCCCTAGGGGGCATTCCTGAATATTTCTATCCTTCCATACAAAGGTCAAAAAAAAAAAAAAACCCACAAGCAAAGAGTTACAGATGCCTACTATAAGGATGCTAATAACAGGCACCAACATCTTTGCAACAATGCCTAATGCCAAAGGATTAATATGTACTTCTCAATACTAGTCATAAGTATCACCAACTACTTTTGGCTGTTACCTTAAAAAAATATTGTATTAAATGAAATTCCAATTTCTTGGAGCTTACCGAAATCATTCAATTCACATAGCAAGGCATCATGGCAGAGTAAAAAGAGCTCTGAATTTAGAAAGCTAGGTTCTGGCCAAAACTCTGTGGCCTTACATACAATGATTCATGACTCTGGATCTCAGTTTCTTCAATGTAAATAGACGTCTTAAGCTAATGATAAGAGAAAACATATATATGGCCTTATTACACCCCAGGCATCATTCTGAGTGTTTCACAGACACTAACTCACAAAATCTACATGACACACAATGAGCTGAGGACTATTATTCTTATCTCCATTTTACAGAAAAGAAAACTGAGGTACAGGTGGTTAAGTAACTTGAGTAGTACAGGGTAAGTCCAGGATTGGAACCCAAGTTGTCTGGCTCCAAAATCAGGACTCTTAACTATGACAATGCTTTTTCTTAACACAATAATCTCTAGGCCCCCATCATAACTAGTAACCTGTGATTTTTGACCTCTGATAAAATTAAACAGGAGAATGGTATATTCATCTGCCATATGTTTCAATTTCTCTTGTTTGACACAAGCCTGACTTGTGTCATTCCTCTTGTGAAATAATTTACAAGTTATATTTATAGAAGCTAGCAATAAGCAGAAAACATCATGTACCCAGTAGGTCCTAATATATCCCCTCTGGAAATGACAATCTATGTCTGTACCAGGAAGAAATGTGATTTAAATCCTTTCCTAAAGAAAATGAATCTTCCTATCTTTCCAATACCTTTGCAAATATTTCACCAACTGTGGAAGCCTTAGACCATCAAAAACTGATCTGCCAGTTTTATTACCATAGTATATCCTTTCAAAATTTAACCTACATTTGTTCAAGATGCCAATGAACCAGTCATCATCACTATCAGGCTAGAATTTTCAGTTTCCACTGGAGAGCAGTAGTGTATTATCAGCTCAAGGTAATCATTAGAAGCCAATTTCTATCACCTCTTAAAATTCGATCCAAAAATCTCTTAGACTATTACTCTCAGATGCCTGAAAGTTTCTCTTTGAAGTCACATTATTATGATGAAAGTTATTTACTTCTTTTATAAAATATGTGCAAATGTTCTACTGCCTACAGACCACTATGCTAGGAATTGAGATTTGAGAATAATGATATCTATTTAACATCTCTACCCTTTAAAATGTTTAAAATAGAGCAGGTAAGGGGAATACATAATAATACAAGAAAGCGAATGACATGTAGAGAGCTAGACTCAAAGTGTAAGGTGAATATGGAGTGGGCCATCCTCAATAGTCTAAATTGTACTCATGTCAAATGATTATGACTGAAGATCTTCATTCATTAATTCACCAAATAACTATTGAGCACCTATTATTTGCCAGGAATTTTGCTATAAAGAAGATAATTTTTGCAAGAAAGAAGAAAGATATAGATCCTGCCTTCATGGAGTCTACAGTTTAGTTGGGTGATTTGACTATACCGTGTCTCTCAAGTCCCTTACCATTGTAACCTTCCAGGAGCCAATTCTGAATCCTTGAACAT
Source organism: Eonycteris spelaea (assembly GCA_003508835.1). Taxonomy (NCBI): domain Eukaryota; kingdom Metazoa; phylum Chordata; class Mammalia; order Chiroptera; family Pteropodidae; genus Eonycteris; species Eonycteris spelaea. The sequence continues at coordinate 798,852 of PUFA01000282.1, forward strand.
CCATCCTAATCGATTTTACCCACTTTATGCTCTTACTGGCTCTCCCTATCAGGTCAAGGAAGATTATAATGAGGTGTCTTTACAAGACAGAGAAAAGGTCATTCTTTTTACTATAAATCTCCAGCTACAGACAAAGGCCCCAGGTACCAAAAAAGGAGACACATAGAGAGGGAACACAGCCATGAGGAGAGCGGAGTATGTATGGAATTTTCTAGATATTAAAGGGGTGGAATTAAGGAGAGTTTGATGAGCAATCTTGCCAAAAACATCAGAAGATATTATTGGAACCCACCTAACCTGAATTTCCTGCGGTAACCCTCAAATCACATCTTTTGGGCCTATGGAAGCAAATTTGCTATTTTTTCCCCTCTTATATAAGAGAAAAAAGGGAAAACATTCCTTAGGAAGGGAGGAGGTGAGAGAGGAAAAAATGAACCAATCATGTTAAAAAATGCAGGTGATTGCCATTGTAAATAGCAATAGTAACAGAAAATGAAATATTTTGACATTCTTTAAACCTTTCCAAAATTCTGCCCACCCTTTTGAGCAATAATTCATTTGGTTCTTTGATAACTTTACAGTTAGAGTTCTCACTAAGAACAGCAAATAAGGATGTAACTCTGGCTGTGATAACATATGACTCAAGCACACCCCTTGGCACATACATTGGTCTCTTATCAGATGACCTACCTGATCTTGACAGCCTTCTCTGCTTTAGGATAATTTGAAGAATGGAGTTTAGGCGTAACCAGTTCTAATTCCTTTTATCCCCAAGGGCTCCTAAGCTGGCAGTCTTAGAATGATCCATGCCTTGCAATTTTCACATCTCTTTTATCTCTAAGACTGCTTCTCATGTTTCCTTTGATGCTACTTGAAAATATTCTCACCTTGACCTCCAAAAGAACTAAAATCCCCATATATATCTTGACCTCTTCTTGTGTCAACTCTTGCAATGTTACCTTCTAATACCTTTCTAAATCCCTTTTGAACATGAGAATTCTATTTATTGTAGCCCCAAACTCTCACTCATATCAACTATAGTTAATTCTAGTCACTTTTTTAAAAAAACTTCAGTTTTTGAAAATTCAGCATGTTTGCTTCTTATAGCTCATCTGATAGCCAGGGATTTCATCCCACTTATGTCAAGTTTCCACTGCAAAATTTAATTGGAGAATTGAGGCAAAGATATGGATAATCCAGGGAAGAGGTTGAAAATAAAAATAAGAAACAAATGGTTTTACCACCAATATTGGCTATTCTCCCACCATCTATTTCTTGCTTTGAGTTAGAAGAGAAAATGAATTGACCAAAGAAAATATCAAAGTAAGAGAAGGGATAAATAGAAGGACACTCAGAATCTGGCTAATAAAGAACCAAAGTTTTCCTCCCATCTTTCCCACCACTCTATCAAGTGCTGCATTGCATTGGACTTTTGCCTGGAAGGTGCCTTGAAAAGAATCTTTGTGTCTTGAAAAGAGTGTTAACATTGGGACTGGATGAACTTGGACTTGAAGCTCTGTCACTTACTTGCTGTATGACTTTGGGCAAGTTACTTATCCTTCTCTGAGACTGTTTCCTTATCTATGGAAAGGGGATAATAAGTGCTTCTCCATGGGATACCTTTGAGAATTAAATGATATAACCTATAAAAAGCATCTGTCAGTGAAACACAATATATGGTAGCTTCCTTCCTGAACTTACCCTGGACTGAATTGTTGAAAGAATTCTGTTAAATACCAGTGTAACTGATTAACATTCCCCTGAGGTGCCAACCTGCAAATCTAGCAAGACAACAGCAGAAACTTTTTATATCTACCCAAAATCTCCCATTCGGGATAGTTTTCCTCTATTTATCACGGAAAGTACAAATATGCTGGCTTTAAAGCCATTCTCATCAACAGGTATTTACTGATGGCTCACTCTATACTCTACACTATAAGGTACTATAGAGGAAGCTGAATGTTTCAATATGAAACATGGCCTCAGCTTACATGGAGTTAATAATCTAGGTAGACTAAGCTCAATTTAAGCAGTCTCAGTAGTTTTAATGCCTTTTAGATGGCAATGCTTAAACCTGCAAGGTCTTCAAACTCATCTGGTTTACATAATAAATATGCATATTTCAGAAGGATGGAGTCCAGGAATCTGTATTTGTCATAAGCTGCTAGGTAATTCTGACATTCACCCAAGTTTGAGAGCCTCATTCTTTAAAAGATGCCTCATTATTAATTTATAAATCAAGTCACATCCCAATGATGTTAAAAAGTCCAGGGAGATGTGCTTGTCTGAACACTAATAAATATATCATTTCTTAACATCACTGTTTGCTGGCAGTTCCATTATATATAAATTAAGTTTTTGAATTTTTGTTCTTTTAATTTTTAAAGAAACTTTGCAGGTCCTGAATACAAGTGCCCTAAATAAAATTATAAGTTAAAAATAGACTGTAGTAGAATTTTTTCAGAAGTCTGTCAATGGCAAAACTAAATGCATAAATGAAATAATTTACAACTAACATGAACAAATGATGCATCAGTAAATATATTAATGCAACCTGTGTCAAAACCTTTAGGCAGATCTCCCATGAAACTTGCCTAAATCTCTTAAACCCCTTCCTTTAGGATTGACGGATCCTGTCTCATGTACAATGTGTTCAAAAGCATCTGAACAGACTGATAAATGCTAACAAAATTGAATCTGTAATAAAAAAAAAAAAACTCCCCCAAATCAAAAGTTCTGAACCAGATGACTTCACAGGTGAATTTTACCAAACATTCAAAGAAGAATTAACACCTATCATTCTGAAACTTTTCAAAAAAAAAAAAACTGAAGAGGAAGGAAGGCTCCCAAGCTCATTTTGTGAGGCCAGCATTATCCTAATGCCAAAAACAGACAAAGACATTACAAAAAATAAAATTATAGGCCAATATCCTTGATGAATATAAATGCAAAATTTTCAAAATATTAGCAAACTGAATTCAGTAATGTGTTAAAAAGATCATACACCATGATCAAGTGGGATTTATTCCTGGGATGCAGGGTGGTTCAATATTGGCAAGTCAATTAACATGATGCACCACATTAACAAAATGAAAGATAAAAAATCATATGATCATATCAATAGATGTAGAAAAAACATCTGAAAAAATCCAACATCCATTTATAATAAAAACTCAGCAAAGTGGGAATAGAGAAAACATCCCTCAACATAATAAAGGCCATATGACAAACCCACAGCTAACATCATACTCAATTAGAAAACTAAAAGTGTTTTCCTTAAGATCAAGAATAAGACAAGGATGTCCACTTTCATTACTTCTATTCAACACAGTGATGGAAGTCACAAGCACAGCAGTCAAACAAGAAAAAGAAATAAAAGGCATCCAAATTAGAAAGGAAGAATTAACAGTTTCATTATTTGCAGAAGACACAATACTAAATAGAGAGAACCCTAAAGATTCCCAAAAAAACTGTTAGAACTGACAAACGAATTCAGTAAAGTAGCAGGATACAAAATTAATATTCAGAAATCAGTTGCATTTTTATACAACAATAATGAAGTATTAGAAATAGAAATTAAGAAAATAATCCCATTTACAATCAAAGAAAATAAAATGCCTAGGATAAATTTAACCAAAAAGGTAAAAGACCTGTACTCAGAAAATTATAAAACATGTCTCCTCTGGCAAGGGCAACAAAAGAAAAAATAAACAAATGGAACTACATCAAACTGAAAAGTTTTTGTACAGCAAAGGAAACTATCAACAAAATGAAAAGACAGTACCAAATACAAGAAGATATTTGCCAATGAGGTATCCAATAAGGTGTCAAGATCCCAAATATATAAATAACTCATACAACTTACCACCAAAGAAAAAAACAACACAATTTTTTTAAATGGGCAGAAGACCTGAATGTACATATATATCTCCAAAGAGGATATACAGATGGCCAATAGATATAAAAAAATGTTCAATGTCACTAATCATCAGAGAAATGCAAATGAAAACCACATTGAGATACATCACCTCACACCTGTCAGGACAGCTATGATTAATCAAAAACCAGGGCTCTCCAATTATTGGTTCAAAACCTTGGGAACTTCCAGAGCAAAATCTGAAACTGGCTCCATGCACAGAGTCAAGGAGAGACCAAAGACAGAAGCAGACCACTCTGGATTGTGTCACTGGTATGATATAACTTGCCCTCCAGACCCTTGCATGCATGTCTTAATTGGCACTTACCAAACACAGTCCTAGCTGGTGCAGACTCTTTTGAGCCAAAAGGAGACTTGGAACAGAATAACCATCATAATGCATGCAGTATCTGGAAAATAAGTCCAAAGAAAACTTCCTTGATTTGAGATTATTCAACATAAAGAGAAGAAGGTTAGAAAGAGTCTTCAACTACTTAGTCAACAATGTTAAGGCCTTCTGGTCAAGACTGTGAAGTAGGTAAATGCTGTGCTTGCCTCCTCTCACAACCAAATCAAAATTACAACTAAACTACAGAAACACCAGCATCAAAAATCACCTGAAGTCTAGCTGAATAGAAGTCCCATAACTTAGGATATACAGAAGCCACATCAAGACTGGTAGGAGGGGCAGAGACGCAAAACAAGCTGGTCCCATACCTATGTATAGCATTTTAAACTGGGAGGGAAAACTCAGCTGTAGAGGTCCCCCTGGAGGAGCAAGGGGTCCAGCCCACACTGAGCCCCCCAGCCCAAGGTTCCAGTGCTGGGAAGAGAAGTCCCCACAACTTCTGGTGGTGAAAATCAGCAGAGACGTGGCTGCGTGAGATGGAGGACTCTGGGTGTCCCAGGCATTCCTCTTAAAAGGCCCATACTCAGAATTCCTTGCTGATGAACTCACTTGCTCTGAGCTCCAGCACTGGGGCAAAAGCTTGAAACATGCCAGAGACATAAGGAAAAGAACTGAATTGTCTGGCTTCAGGACAAGAGCTGGATGGGCAGCTTTTTCTCAGGCAGAAGTGGTGATAGAATCCATTATTTCTTTGTTGGGCCCTCCCATTTCCTGGCATGCTGACACAGGAGGCATCTAAATCTCCATCAACCTGGCTTACACTGGTCATCCTTCCCAGGTGATTCCCTGAGACCCCACCCTACCCAACGTGCAGGTCCACCCAACCCACTTCCAATAGCTTTCCCAAGACAAACAGCCTGTCTTGGTTCATGCTGCAGACATTTCTAAAATATCTCAAAGGTTCATAAACCCCAAATAAGCGGCATCTGGCCTCGGACATGCTCATTACCTCTTGCTGAGCAGCACCAAGCCCGGCACTAGAAGCAGCTCACCTTTGTTCACAGCTTGGCCTCTTGAGGTACCTCAAAGCCCAGCATAGGTATCAGCCACCTACAGATTGTTTGGTGGCTCATCCCAGGTGGCCCCAAGGCAGGGCAGAAGCTGTGACTTAACTTGGTTTGTGGTGGGGCCCCTCCCAGGAGGCCCCAAGCTGGAGTACCACCCAGAGCCACATCTTAGGATGGCACACCCAGAGGGCAGACTAGGCAGGCTTCAGAGCCCTGTTAAAGCAAATCCTCCATACAGTCAGCCCCTGCACAACAGCTCCTCCACTGTAGTGACTGGCCAGTCATCACAACCAATCAGTTAGAGGGTCGATCCCTCCCATTGACATGCAAACAGCAACCAAGTCTCAGCTACAACAGGAAGACATATACAAACCATACAGAGAACAAACCTGGAGCACCCAACTCAGGTGACAGAAAGACTGCACCACTGGACTCCACAGGACACCTACTACATAAGGCCACTCTACTAAGACCAGGAGACATAGCAGACCTACCTCATACATAGAAAGAAACACAGGGAGGCAGCCAAAATAAGGAGATAAAGTAACATGTCCCGAATGAAAGAACAGAACAAAGTTCTAGAAAAATAACTAAACAAATGGAGATAAGCAATCCACCAGAAGCAGAGTTCAAAACACTAGTTATAAGGATGCTCAATGAATTTAGGGGAAGAGTAGATGAACTCAGTGAGGACTTTAACTAAGAAACAGAAAACATAGAAAATGGAGATTAAAAAAACATAAAAAAGAACTGGTCAGAAATGAAGAATACATTAGAGGAAATAAACATCAGATTAGATGAACCAGAGGACTAAATTAGTGGTCTGGAATTCAAAGTAGCAGAAAACACTCAAATGGAACAACAAAATGCAAAAGAATTTTTAAAATGGGAATACTTTAAGGCAGAGGTCCCCAACTCTCAGGCCAAGGACTGGTACTAATCTGTGGCCTGTTAGGAACTGGGCCACACAGCAGGAGGTGAGCAGGAGGTGAGCAAGCAAAGCTTCATCTGTATTTGCAGCTATTTGTCAGCACTAGCATCACCGCCTCAGCTCCATGTCAGATCACCAGGCATTAGATTCCCATAGAAGCACTAGTCCCTGGTGCCAAAAAGGTTGGGCACCGCTGCTTTATGGCACCACTGGCACAACACCATGCACACCAACATTAGCATCATAAGGGTACATGAAGGAGAAAGCAAGCCAGGGGTTGAAAACCTAGTTGAAATAATTATGGAAAACTTCCTTAATGGGCTGAAGGAAATAGACATACAAGTCCAAGAAGTGCAGAGAGTCTCAAACAAGATGAACTCAAAGAGGCCCACATCAAGACACATCATAATTAAAATGCCAAAGGTTAAATACAAAGAGAGAATATTAAAAGCAGCAAGAGAAAAGCACTTAATTACCTACAAGGGAGCTCCCATAAGAATAAGCATATTTCTCAACAGAAACTTTGTGGGCCAGCAGAAACTGGCATGAAATATTCAAAGTGATGAAAAGCAAGGACCTACAACCTAGATTACTCTACCCAGCAAAGCTATCATTTAGAATGGAAGGACAGATAAAGAGCTTCCTAGACAAGAAAATGCTAAAAGAATTCATTAACACCAAACCAGTATTATGAGAAATATTAGAGGGACTTTTTTTAAAGAAGAAGAAAAAAAATCAGAAATGTGAATAATAATTTCTGATCTTGGAAGCTAAGTATGGTCGGGCCTGGTTAGTATTTGGATGGGAGACCACCTAGGAAGACCAGGTGCTGTAGGCATAAAAATAAAAAATAAAGAATTGTAAGCTGACAAGGTCCTTGCACTCTGTGAGGTCAACCAAGGGTTGCTTCACACACACACAATATATATATGAATAATAAAATGGCAATAACCACATGTGTATCAACAATTAATTTGAATGTAAATGGATTAATTGCTCCAATCAAAAGACAGAGTGGCCGAATGAATAAGAAAATAAGACCCTTACCTATGCTGCCTACAAGAGACTCACTTCAGATTGAAAGACACACAGAGAATGAAAGTAAAGAGATTTAAAAATATTATATTTTGTGAAAATGTAAATGAAAAAGAAAATGAAAATGTAAATGAAAAAGCTGGGGTAGCAATACTTAGACCAGACAAATTAGACTTTAAGTCAAAGGCTATAATAAGAGACAAGGACCCAGTTATCCCATCTCTCGGTATTTACTCAATGAAACCCAAAATACTACTTTGAAGGGACATGTGCATCCATATGTTCATTGCAGCTTTATTTACAAGCCAGATATGTAGGCAACCTAGGTGTCAATCAGTGGATGAATTGATAAAGAATAGTGGTATATGCACAATGAAATATTACCCAATTATAAGAAAGAATGAGATCTTGACATCGCAACAACATGGGTAGACCAGAGAATATTGTGCTGAGTGGGAGTAAGTCAGACAGAGAAAGACAAATGCCATATGACTTCACTTACATGTGGAATCTAAAGAACAAAACAAACAAACAAAAATCAAACTTGTAGATACAGAGAACATTTTGATGATTGCCAGATGAGAGGAGTTTGAGGGATTGGGAAAAGGGGAAGGAAGTACAAATTAGTAGTTATAGAATAGTCATGGGGATGTAAAGTATGGCATAAGGAATATAGTCAATAATATTGTAATAACTATGCATGGTTGCTATGGGTACTAAGATTTATCAGGGTGATCACTTCTTAGTTACGTAATATTTAATCACTATGTCGAACACCTGAAACTAATATAATATTGTATGCCAACTGTAATTGAAAAAATTTAAATTATTATAACCAATCAATAAATAAACAACAGCGTTGGCAAGGATGTGAGGAAAGGGAACCATTGTGCACTGCTAGTGAGATTGTAAATTGGCGCAGCCACTATGGAAATCAGTATAAAGATGCCTCAAAAAAATTTTAAAAAAATAAAACTACCATATGATCCAGCAATTCCATTTCTGGCATTTATCTGAAGAAATCTAAAACACTATTTTGAAAAGTTACATGCATCCCTATGTTTACTATAACATTATTTACAATATGGAAGCAATCCGAGTGTCCATCAATAGACAATTGGTTAAAGAAGAAGTGGTACATATATACAATGGAATATTATTCAGCCATAAAAAAAGAATGAAATCTTGCCATCTTCAACAACATGGATGGACATAGAGTAGTATGCTAAGTGAGATAAGTCAGACAGAGAAAGACAAATATATCATTTCAGTTATATATGGAAACTAAAAAACAAAATAAATGAACAAACAAAACAGAAACAAACTCATAGATACAGAGAAGAAACTGATAGCTGCCATATGGAAGAAGGTTGGGAGCTGCACGAGAAAAATGAAGGGATTAAGAAGTACAAATTTCATTTACAAAATAGTCACGTAGATATAAAGTACAGCATAGGGAATATAGTCAATAATATTATTATTGACTATAATAATATCTGGCATAATAACTATATATGTTGTCAGTTGGATGTTAGACTAATTGGAGGGGATCAACTCGTAAGTCATATAAATGTCTCAGCACTATTCTGTACACCTGAAACTAATATTGAATGTCAACTGTAATTTTTAAAAGAAATTTAAAAAAAGAAAAAGACCTGAATTTCTGTTTTACACTTTCAGGAGCCCTGAAGTACTACATATGAGTCTGGTCACACTGCCGGAGACATCACAGAGAGGCCAAGTAGAACAGCAGAGATCTAGAGTCCTAGGGTCCCTGCTGAGTACACCTATCAAGCCAAGGTGTCAGATCTAAATGTTCAGTCATCTTGGATATACCAACCCCAGTTGCTATCTGACTTAAGAGATCCCAAGAGAATCCAGCAGAACCACCAATGAACAAATTGTGAGAAATAATAAAAGGTTGTTTTAAAGAAATAAATTTTCATTTGGTTTGTTATATAGCAACAGAGAACCAAAACAGTCAAGATTTTAAGGGTCTTGAAAGCCACAATGAGAGGTCTTCACTTAATTATGAACAAAAAAATTAACCAAAGTAACAATTCTGATTGGAATTCAGTGAACAGGGTTGAAGAGAGAGAGGATAAGGATCTGGAAGGGGAACCAATGTTTATAGAGGGTCTACTATGTAGCAGATACTCTGTAACTATTATTCATTTAGTTATCACAAAACACTATGAGGTAGATGCTATTATCCCCATTTTATACATATAAAATTGAGAATCAGAGGACTTGATAAGCTCACCCCAGGTCATAGTGTTAGAGCTGAGACTAAGCCCAGGATTTCTGGTTCCAAAAGCCTTGTTCTTTTCATTGCTATGCCATGATGCCAAGAGAGAGGAGAGAGAAGAGAAAGGAAACATTGTATTTGAGAGATATTTAGAGGTAGAATTTACAAATATATTGAATGATTGGGATGTATCTAGGTCATGGAGAGCATTCAGCAATGATACTGGCTTCTACCTCAAGTGGTGGATTATTATAAAAGGTGCATGGTTCATACTACAGCATTAAAACTGAAGAATCAGGTAAAAAGTAACTCTACATATAAGGGAGTAAGATGAATATGGTGACATTTTGAATTTTTTCACTTGGATAGTGTTTTGCAGAAATGCTGATAATGTATATAAAGAAGATCTCAGAAAATAAGAAATTCCAAATATCACACATGCAAAGGACACAACATATTTCTAATTCAGCCCTCCAGGTTTCAGGTCAGAGGGTGCCTTACTACAAGGCCTTCAAGGTTTTATACTAGGGATAGGATAACTTATTTATATTAAAAAAACATTGAAAGAAAATATTTCATTGTTCAAAGGACTGGTTTTTAATTTATCAGAATTAGAATGGGAAAGTTAGCAAAATATGTTTAAAGAAATATAGCAACACCATAAAAATAGTTTATTAATACCATTTTTCAGGAACTGAAAATTAATTTTTTTAAGATATACAAGTAATACTATATTCCAGAAAAACACTATCCACATATTCATCCATTCTGAAGCACCAGAGGTAGGATAGAAAATATTCCTGTGAGGGCCACCAATACTCAGAAAGCAAAATAATCAATCAAAAATCCCATAAAAAACAGTAACTTTATTTTTATTTTGTTTTAGAGTGTAAGAAAGATGAAATGTTCTCTGCTTTAAAAATCAACAAAAAGGAGCACAAAAATACTAACATAAAAAAATGTTTATTTCATTTATAATAAAATTACCTCGATTGAATCTGTGCAATGAGTACAGAAAACAAACTAAGTGAACCCAGGCCTTGCTGATTCCACCGCCCATGAACTCTTCAATATGTCATGCTGTCTGTTACAAAATCAAAAGAATGTCATTCTCCAGAATATAGCTCCTGGAAAAGAAGTAAAAGAAAGTTCCCAGGGAAACATTACTTTCCAATGAGAGTGAATTCTCTGTTCCTCTAATCACACAAAATTTGGTAATATGGTATGGGGATTGAATTTTCCAAACATAACCACAACAATATCTGTGTTTTGTAAGGTCCGTCAGAAGAAGCCTTACAGTTCCTTCCTTGGGCTTCTGGAATGCTCACTATTTCAGATGCTTTCTTTTAGGATGTTTTCTTAACAACCTGGTAACCGTTCTGTGAGATGCCCAAGCCGCACGGAAAAGCCATGTGTAGGTACCCTGATCAACAGTCCTGCTCAGCCCAGCCATTGAGTCATCTCAGACATGTAAGGGAAAAGCCTCCAGAGGGTTCCAGCCATTAGCTCTCAAGCCACTCCAGCCAATTGACCCTTCCCAGATGAGGACCCAGATATTATGGAACAAACATAATTCCTCCCCACCATCCCTTGTCTCAATTCCTGATCCAAAGAATTTTAACCATAAAAAATACTGTTGTTTTACACTACTAAGTGTTGGGGTGATTTGTTACAGAGCAACAGATAACCAAATATATATGTAGTTGGCAAATACTGTTCCCTCTTTCCTGCCTAGCAGTCTCCTGTTCATATTTTCATATCTAATTTTAATCACCATTTTCTCCAGGAAATATCTATCAGCCACTGTCCAGTTACCAACACAAGCAAAATCAATGAGCTTGCAACGATAATACAATTTTAAAACAAGTCTCTTTCTTCTCCTTTCTAATCATATTGCCTCTCTATAAAGAAATTCTGGAGCCACTACTGCTCCCAGAGCTACCCATATAGAGGACATGTCAGGCTATCTTAAGTGTTAATCAGTTGGCTTTTCCCATTACACTGATATTCTCTGAGATTGAATTGTCCGTGTTTACTATTGTCTTCCAGAGACAAAAAGCTACTCCATACATTTACTGAATGAATGAGTGAAAGAGTGTATGACTCTATACATGGCACCCACCATACCTATAACCAGTGTAGTAAGTCCAGGCACACAGCAGTGGCATAATTCAGCTAATTGAGGCTGCAATGACTAGAATGTCCATGAGCCTGATCTTTCTTGCCATACCTAGCAGGATGGTTAGGATATACTTTTCAAAACTGAAAAAGGATAAAAAGAATAGCTTGCATATAGCACCCACTGTCTGCTAAGCATTGTTTTAAGTGCTGTGTACAAATTTACTCATTTAACATACACAACTCTATAAGACAGGTAGTTAATCCCACTTTACAAATTAAAAAACTGAGACATAAAAAAATAGAATGACTTGCCCAATATCAACCAATTTACTTCCCCAAGATCAAAATCAGCTCAGCTGCCAACACTGGCACCAACCAAAATTCCAGATGTATGGCAACCTAGATGAAACCATAACCCAAGGCTATTCACAATCACACTTCTATCTTCTTCCCCCTCATTATGACACACAAAAAATCTATGAAACCTTATAAAAATCCAAAATACATTGCAATACCACATTTCATCTTGCCAGTTACAATGAATGCAAGATCCCCATAAACAGCAGAAGCTTTGGAGAAAAACATGAAAATCAAAATCAAATAGCATACTTAATAAAAACATTGGTTATTCAGAGCTCTAACATGAATTTTAACTGTAAATAATATCATGAAAATTATATAGTGACTAACAAATGAAAAACTCACCCTGAATCAAAATTATTAATCTCACACTGATCTTCTTACCCATCTAACATTTTAGCTGCAAATTTTAGCTGGGTCCTTCCTAGCTATACTTACACATTAGGAACGTCTGGTTTCTAGTGTAGCATGTAAGGCATTTAGAAGTATTCATTCCATCCACACAACAAGGGAGAAAAAAAGCTAAGTAAACTGAAAACAACTTTTCTTATAACCATCAGAGAACTGCAGTCAGAGGGCAACTGCTGCCATCCAAAATTGGAGAGGCAGATAGGTGAATGCAGAAAATTACAAATCACCAGAGCAGAAATCCATGAGCAGAAACCTCCGAGGGAACCAGTCTGCTGCAGGAAAACCTAAACTGTAAATGATGAATTGCTGGAGGCTTAGTGTGGACAAATTTAAGAGTTAAAACTCCAAGGGGCCCAGTCTTATGGGGGCTCCCATTTTGTGAGTTTTACCTTTAGGAACCTTCCCAGGTTCACATGGTGAAGATTCGAGAAAATCTCCTTGGTGCTATCAGCAAGAGGAGGGAAAAGTAGTCATTTCAAAATATACCAGAGCACTCTGCTCTTAAGGTCTACCCTCAAAAGAAATAATTTACCAGAACCTAACAAACTGGAGTTCCACCAGAGCCTATAACAGTTATAGTATAATGGATTGGAGGGAAACCAACTCCAGTCCTCTCTAGCCTTCCTATCTCACCTAAGAGGGTAGAAGATGGGTAACTGAGAAGGACTGGGGAAGTTCACAGTCAGGGGGACAGGCTTACTAAGAAATTTAGACCTAATCATAGGACTATAACATGCTTCCTCTACCCTCACACCTTACCACTGTATCATTAAAGATTTATTTACCTCTGTCCCTTTTATCAAATACATTATGTCCAGCTTTAAAAAATATATTACAAGATGTAGTAAATGGCAGGAAAAAAGAGAGCAGTTTGAAAGGACAGCAAACAACAAAACCATACTGAGATATGGAAAGGCTATTGGAATTCTCAGGCTGGAGTTTAAAATAACTATGAATAACATGCTAAGGGTTCTAATGGGGAAAGTAGACAGCATGCAAGAATGAATTTATAGGTAATGTAAGCAACCTGATAAAAATTCTAAGAATCAAAAAATGCTAGAAATCTAAAACACTGTAAGAGAAATGAAAAATTTCTTTGATGACTACATTGGTAGAGTGGACATAGCTGAGGAAAGAATCAGTGGGCTTGAACATAAGTCAATAGAAACTTCCAAAACTGAAATGCAGAGAGAAAAAAAAGACTGAAAAAAAATGGAGAGAATATCCAAGAATATCCAAGAACATCCATAATGGGCCAATTACATTACACTTTGGATATAATAACAGCATTCTCATCTGTCATCCATATTTGTCAAAAAGTTAAATCATAGATGATTAATCCAATATTATGTGCATATTTTTCCAAGTAGCAGGAGGCCTATATTTTGAATCACATGTATACAGAGAAAACCTGAAATGTTGACAAATTCTCAATATTTTAATAATAGAAATTGCATTTATAGGGTATATACTTCCATGAGGAAAAACATCTTTCTGAGAAAGATTTCATAATTTATGATTACAAATTTTCTTCTGACTATCCCTATACAGGCACTACCTTAGTCGAGTGAACTTGAGGTGGATTCTCAATGAATAAAATGTTTACGAAAACTAGGGGAGCCTCATAGAGCAGCATTGTCCAACAGATATATAACATGAGTCACATATGTACTTTTAAATTTTCTAGTAGCTTCATTAAAAATGTAAAAAGAAAAGATAAATTAAATGTGATACCACATTTTATTTAACCAACCAATCCAAAATATTGTCATTACAACATATAACCAATATTTTTAAATTAACGTGATAGTTTTCATTCTTTCTTCCCTACTAAACTTCAAAGTCTCAGGTATCAAGTGCTAAATTGCTACATGTGGCTAGGTCTACCATATTGGATAGTGTAGTTCTACAGCCTTAAATCTTAATGTGTTGTCCCCAAACCAGGACTGGAATAACCTGGGAACTTGTTAAAATTCAGAATCTTTGATCTCACCCAGATCTACTGAGTCAGAATCTGCATTTTAACAGGACTCTCCCTCCACCCCAAGGTGATTCATGCATGTTAAAGTTTGAGAAACACTGGTTTTGTATGATGGGCCTTCTAGAGAAATGAGAGAGCTATGAAAGAGCAGTAGGACCCTATAAATTTTAATGTGTTCTAATAAATTCCCAGGTGGTAATGATGCTGATGGTCCTTTGGCCATACTTGGCATGGCAAAAACTTAGAGGGTTTACTCCAGGAGTATCTACTGAGTATTTTCTATTTTCCTAGCACTATGTCAGATAAAAATGTTCTAGACTCAATCTAGCCCCAGCACAATCTATGCCTACTTACAAAGACAAGACCATTGCCAGTGAAAACACCAGAAAGGAAAAAAGGGCAGTATTACTAAAACAACAAGCTATTGAAAACAAGGAATGCCAAACATTTTGATTGTGCACACCTACAGTAAAAATATTAACACACCCTCAGATGATGTGTATCTATTTTTAAACTATATGTACATACCATGCTAGTCCATAAATTAAATATTAATAAACATCTTTTTCTATCTCTTAGAATAAAAATAAATATACATACATATTCTAATATAGCCTTCCTGCTCTCTAATAGGTTTAGAAGCCATGGCTCTAAGCCAGCATTTTTAAACAGAGGAACCTAGTGGAAAAAAAAAAGGCAAGGGACTAAGTAGATCTCACCAGTGGAAAGAGTTTAGTCCATCCCAAAAGGGTTAGCTGTGACAGACTATGTAGAATGAATGACAAAATGAATTAAATGTGACCATTATAGTCCTTTTAGTTCATATATAATGCTAAAACTTTCTACTATGTGGTGATATGCTGCCTGAGCTAACTCTTCTTTCTCTAAGTGAAAGAAAGAGTAGAGAAGTAACTAGGCCTTATTCACTGGAGCTCAGAGAGTGACTAATTTCCCACATTGCTGTAAGTACTGGAGTGATGATAGAACACACAATGTGAAAGTTGTTGAAGTTTTTATTCCCATTTTAGACAATTCTCAATCATGACTCTTTTTATAATGTTTTTTTATGATATGCTATGAAGATCTATTTTGTTTGGGCCTGTTATCCATATTGGGCTTAATGTGGAAATGTTAGCAACTGTCAAAATCACAACTCTGTGCTGAGGTTGAGGGAATCCAATCAAGCAACACATGGTCAACAGTAGAGGATTTGTTCTCTACTTTCTCTGGGTTCTTATTCTGTTACTTACTTATTCATGCAGTTAGTCATCGGTTGTTTAACTCAGTTAAAAGCAGTCCATATAAGCTGAGATCCCTATTTCATTCACAGTGTCTGTACAACAGAACATGTCCCGACTTTAAATACTGATTATGTCTGACATACAAAAGATGTCAAAGGCCAAGATTCTTATTAGATTTAACATTACATCCTTTTCCATCTATATCTTTCAACATTGCATAGACTTCCCTTTGATGTCATTATCAAACCATCTTTACACAATGTTAGAGTCAGGTTGGTTTGCTTGGCTACCTTCGGAAGGCATTATCTAATTTAAGTAACTGAACACAAGTTTGCATCTTGCTGTTATATAAGTGTGATATTTTAATAAATGCATTTAAGACAGCTTTATATTGATATGTGTCATAAATATGCTATTATTGATCCTTGTACAGCTGCCTTTAATTTTAGTATTTTCAATAGATTCTATGCATGTATCATTTTGTCATTTCTCAATTGAGGTAGTGAGCAGAAGTTGCCAGAAGCAGTGAAATTCGCATTTATAGAACACCTTTCCACTGTATTGAGATTTTTCATCTTTCATAATCTTTTCAGAAAATGTTTCTGAGAGATTTCTCAGAAGACAGATGCATCGGTTTCTATAACTGATGACAGCCTGACTTCACAAGTGGCCTTTTTGAGAGGCTACTAAGACTTGACACATTAACATCCCATAAATCTCTGGTGTTCTAATTCTAAAATATACATTTGCTTTCTACCAGCCAGAGCACAGAGAAATGCTTGTGTTCCTTTCATAGTAATGCCTAAGAAAGGAAAAAAGGGAGACACTTTTGCAGACATAAACCTGTTCGACGTCTGGTATTTTATGTATATATCCTACTTCTCTCTTGCAGCCTCCAAGAAAACATGTATGACCTTTGATAGTCCAGAAAAATCTTGTAAACCTCTCTGTTGTTTAATAATTTCATTATTCTTACTGGAATGATGTACCAGTTGGTAGAGACAGCTCGTGGAAGTCAGCTCATGGGTAAATGTTCAGTCTCACGCTGTTTTAACAACATTGGCTCCATCGTCAGTGCAAATAGAAACAGTAGAAAGAATCTGAGTGAGATATTTATTTGGAATTTCAGCTGTGATTATGTTTTCCCAGGCACTCCAATGAAGGTGCTCTTTCTAGGAGATGAGGCACCAGCTCAGTGCCACTGAGTCCCCAGTGAGAACTTGCTCAATATTTGCTGGTAATGATTATGATATAATTCTATGAGGTAGCCACCAGTTAACAAGCCTCATGAGTTTAAATCATTCCTGATTTAACTTCCCCTCAATAAAGGTGAAAACATGGAGAAACTCAAAATAAACATTTTAAAGAATGTATTGCAGCTTTTGAATGAATTAACAAGCCATATGTACCCTTTTAAAGGAAGATGTTCAATTTTTCCACTATTCTTCAACTATGAGTGTCTCTTCTCTCCCTGGACAAATTACATATCATCTATGTATCATCTATCTATCTACCTATCTATCTATGGCTATATCTATATCTATATCTATATCTATATCTATATCTATATCTATCTATCTATCTATAGGTTAATCAGTATAATTAATATATGATTCCAGAATATAATGCAGCTATCTTTGTCACAAAATAAATGATATACAGAATATTTCTTGCAGTTGGCTTCACCAACTTACAACATTTTTAGGATGGGTTGTGCCTCTTATAAGAATTATTCGTCCTTCTTTTCTTCCTTCCCCTTCTATTGATGGTTAACTCACCATGGAAGACCTCACATTATAACCAACATTTTTTAAGGGCTAAACTTACAAATGTCTGTAGTAGTGGTTCTCAACTCTGGTTGTACATTAGAATCACCCGAGGAACTTTTAAAACTTGTCATGCCCAGGCTGCACTCTAAGCCAATTAAATTAGAATTTGGGAGCATGGGACCTGGTATCAGTACTTCTAGAGCTCCTGACATGACTTTGTTGCGTAGCCAAGGGTGAGAACCACTGTTTATACAAACAAATTGTCTGATCAGTTAGTAGGCAGTTCTGAGTTAAAAATCTAATTCATAAAGCTATTAGACAATTGACAATTATATAAGGTGGAAGGATTTCACAAAACAAAACCTCATAAGGATGGAAAGAAATACTACATGTTAATGTACAGGTTTAGCAATTACTGCATTCTTTGAGAAACTTGCCAAGGCAGTATATGATAGACTCCCTGAGCTCCAATTCTGTCTCAGCATCTCTTAACCAGCTACAAGACCTTAGCATATTACGTATCATCTCAGAGCCTCAGTTTCCCTTCTATGAAATGGCGTTATTACCAAAATCTATTTCATATTATAAAGATTAAGTCGACTAAGACACGGTCGGCAAACATTTTCTGAAATGGGCCTGTGATTTCCATTTTATAGGTCATACAATCTCTGTATAACTACTCAACTTTGTTGCAGCATAAAAAGCAGCCATAAACATTAAGTAAATGAATGGGCATGGCTGTGTTTCAATAAGAGTTTATTTACAAAGCAGATAGAATCCAAATTTAGCCCACAGGCTATAATTTTCCAATATCTGGACTAAATATGCTGCATAGATGGTAGAGCATATTGCTATTTTTGTTGTTGTTGTTTGCGCTGCTGCTGCTGTTGTTATGAAATATGGAGGTAAGCCACAACTCCAAAATATACACATTTATCCTTCTCTCTCAGCCAACCAGACTTCAGCTTATAGAACAGAGTTACAATGGCTATAGTTCCTTGGAAGGAGAAGGACAGCATGTCCCCTCTTTTCATGAGTGTTTTCCCTCCTTTTGTCATCACCCCCGGTCACAGAGCTGGAGAAAAAACAAAACTGAGGCCAGAGTGCAGGGCCAGAGTGCACTTTTCCCAGTGGTGCATCACTTTACAGGAGCTCTCAGAGCAAACACCACAGATACTGAAGCCATTAGTAAAACTGTGAATTAAACCATGAGTTGTATGGAGCTGCCAAAGTTCCAGAGATGCAATAAATCATTACTGTCAACTACTCAGCACGAGTAATAAAAAAAGTCAATCCACTTAACTAGAAATGATTTTGAAAACAGTGCTTTAAACAATAGTAATGTGTGAGCAAAATAAACAGAGAAGCAGTTCTGCTATTTCATCTTTCAAGGAAGGATAGAGGAGAGTGATACCAAGAGGTTATTGTCTAGTTTCTTTTGCATCAAGGGACCAAGAATCAATGAAGAAGGGCTGTGTAAGTCAGCAGTTAAAAAAAAAATTGAATGTGGTGGTTCACACCTTACTGAGTATATTATTAAACTCATAATTTTTTTGTAGGTTGTATTTCAAAGGCCTATGCTGTTATTTGGATACTTTCAAGTCATTTATTCACTCATCATCTAATATTTGCCTCTGATTTGCCAGGAATTGTGCTCAAGGCTAGAAATGCAGAGCCCAGGAAGCCTCGGTCCTTGCCCTGAAGACCTTTCTCTGGCCATTCTGAATGACTATTTCTAATGCCCACATTCTTTATTTGCCCCCAGGAAAAATCATAAGGACCAAGTCATATCTTCTCAAATGGCTTCAAAGACCCACGTCATCATTTGGTGTCATATTCTTCGCTATACCTTCATCTTTGAGTTTTGCTTTCTTCATGTAGCTGTCAAAGACAGAGCGTGGGGGTGTCTTTCTCATTAAATCCTTTCCCACACAACTCCAGGGTGTTTTCATAATTTAAGAAAAAACTAAAAGCTATCTGACTTGTTTAAATGTATGGAAAGGGGGGGAAAGTGAGGCAAAAAAAACCTGGTAGGAATGTGTTACAGTTACTATCTGCAAACTCACATAAAAGTAAGGAAGGGAGAGTCAAATACCTGAAGGTCTTATTCAAGAGTGAATCTGTGGTAGGTACAAGGTACAATAATGCTCCCCCCACCCCACCACCCAAGATATCCATGTCCTAATCCCCAGAGCCTGTGAATGTTACTTTGCCATGCAAGGAAAACATGTACAAAGGGATTTTGTAGGTATGATTAAGTTAAGGATCTTGAGATGGATAGATTATCCTGGATTATCTGGGTGGGCCAATGTAATCACAATAGTCCTTATAAAGGGAAAGAAGCAGGAAGATCTGAGTCAGAAAGAGATTTGATGTTATGCTCCTGGCTATGAAAATGGAGGAAAGAGCCAGGAGGCAAGGAATGCAGATGGTCTCTGGAAGCTGGAAAAGACAAGAAACACATTCTCCTCAAGAGCCTCCAAAAAGGACACAGTCCTGTGGACCCATTTTATATTTATGACCTCCAGACCTGTAAAATAATGAATCTGTGTTGTTTTAAACCACTAATATTCTGGTAATTTGTTACAGCAGGGATTGGAAACTAAGATAGCACACCTGTACAGGTATATTGCTAACAAACACAAAAAGGGAGGGGGTACTTTTTAATTAAAGTGTGCTAATTTGCCACCCCACTTAATTTCTTTATAGTCATGATATAAGTTAAAAAGTTTATTTTTTCACTCTGTGCTTCTGTATTCTAGATAAGACCATCACAATACTTTGTTAAAACCTGAGGATATTTTATTGGAACAGCATGTTTCTTACATCAGATTATTTGCTCAACTAATGATTAAAAATATAAGAAAATACAAAACAGAATATGCGGAGCTGGAGGAAATCTTTAAGCAATAGGAATAATTGTGTGTTGATGGGCATATGTATACATGAATGAAACCATTTTCTAGCCCATAAGAGCATCAAAACTCACAGAAACACACTGATTAATAATTATTAAATAATTTTATCTTAAAAATCAAATGGCCCTGGTTTAAACAGGATATGTTGTATTTACACATTCCCCATTTCATTATACAGTCTCTTTTAAATCTACATTAAAATTTCCAAAATAAGGATATTTTAGAGTAAAACATAATTGCTCAAGTAATCAGGGTCACTGTGGGTTGTGAACTGCAGAACAGGATTCTAGCTTTGGTCATTCTGAGCTCTCATAATTTTGATGGCATTACTAATCCCTAACCTTTCACATGCCCCTTCCTATGGCCAAGGCACAGCTTTAAGCACTCTGTAAACGTTAACTTGTTTAATCCTCACAGCCACCTTTTGAGGTTAACATTTTTATTATTCCAATCTTACAAACCAGGAAAATGAAACACAAAGAGGCTAATAAGTAATTGTCCCTGTAACCTAGAGAATTGCAGCCCCCTGGGAAATATTATAAAGGAGACTTGGGGACTGTTGGCCAACTCCCAAGATACCACAGGAACTCTCCAGCTGGAAGGCAAGGAACTGGTGTTGATATAGGGAGAACAAGTCATGTGTCCTGCCATATGGATGAAGATGCGATGAGGCTCTGACACACCCATAGTCATGGTGGCCCAGTCCTAGAGGAAGGTGGTATAAGGTACTCTGTAGAAGAAAACTACTGAACTGAAAGAGCAAGTCCACTGTTGGTGGTCAAAAAGAAGCATGATCATTTAGGAGTTAGAATATGCACCCGTGGCTGAAGCAGCTTTCAACTTGAAGGGAAAATTTCCTTCCTCTTGGGGCTGAACTGGCTCAGGATATCTCTGAGCTGAACAGAAGTACAGATCACAGTGGAAGCAAAAGACCTCCACACAAGGCAGGTCACATTGGGAAAGTGCAGTGATTACCAAAGAGGAAGGGAAAGGATGTTTCCAAGAAAGTAGATTATGAAAGTTCTCATCACAAGGAATCAAAAGTTTTTAATTATTTGAGGTGATAGATGTTAACTAAATTTATTGTGGCAATCACTTCACAATATGTACATGTATGAAACCATGAGGTTGTATACTTTAAATTTATATAATGTTGTATGTCAATTCAATCTCATTAAAACTAGGGAATAAAGGATGCTGGTCCAGTTTCATTCACATAAAAATATCAAACATAACTTCATCACATGGGCACAAGAGAAAAATATACCGTTATAGTAAATAGCAAAATCAACAGTCTTCCGACTGTTTGTTTGTTTACTCCGCAATAGTAAAACCACTGAAGTATTCCACTGAATATTTTTTAAATTGAAACTTAATTATTTCCATGTAATACAAGAAATCAAATGGGCTAATAAAAGTTGATAGCAACCTGCTATGTGGGAGGTACTGGGAGATAGCAAAGGATAAAGCCCCAGAACCTCACTCCCTCTGGGATCTCACAGCCTAGGTGGGTAAGTGTTATAGGCTTAAGATGAAAGGTTGTGTGGTTTCTTTACTTTTTTTGTACTTTAATTTTAATTTTTAATTAAATAAAATTTTTACTAATACGACTATAAATATGAAGTATAATAACAGAAATGTTCATTTTCAAAAAAAAAAGTTGATAACAAATTGCCATAACAAAATGCTTTTCTCACTAACATCTCAGTTACAGGTAATTAGGTATTTTTAACTGGTTTGTGATGCTAAAATAACTTCAAGTATTTTTATTAGCCCATGCTTACCTCCATCATGGCAAAAGTGTTTTTCATTTCCTACTGAACAAAGGCTTTGTTCCCCATCCTCCCCCCAAAGCAAATTGGAACACAGAAAGTTTAATTTATCAGAACTCTGAATTAGAGTTCCATAAACTATAAAGAAAAACCAACATGTTAAAAATTGAAACAAGGAAACATTTGGTTTATTTAAGAATAAGTACTCAAACATATGTGTCTAAATTTCCTGCGTTTTCAAATCTTGGCCCAAAACATCTTGGGAAAACAGTTACCAAAGAGGTTCCTTGGCATGCATCTTTCTGAGTTGTATACTCAGAAATACTAGGAGAATAATGTTCCTCTAAATAATTTTGACACATTTAGTGTCAAGAAAAACATTTAGAACAGAACCTAATTCCATTAAAGTTTAGTGTTGATCTCCAATTTTAATCAAATGATGTAAACTACTAATTTCTGACAGCTTATTTATTTGCATTTATTCTGTCACAAAGTAAAATAGAGATAGAGGGGGTAGTGGTGCCTGTCTAGTCAGCACCAGGATACTAGCCAGGTGAGCATGCAGGTGCCCTGATGACCTGGTACAGGGCCGTGACTAGGGAGACAACCTACAATAGAAGCCATCAGTTCCACTGATGGCACCATGAAAGACCACAGATTTATATACATAAACTTTTCTCCATAATACCACTTATTGGAGCAGAGCTAATAAAATGGCCTCTCTTTTGCGGCTTCTTCCCTTACACCACCAATGTTCATAAACTTATAAAATCACAGAATTTAATAGCTAAAGTCACTTTATCTCTTCAGTCTTTGGGCAACATAAAGCATTAGAAAAGGCACAAATTTTGTGGGTGGAGTGAAACTTGCCCAAATATATGCAGAGGACAGAAAGTATTTACTTCGAAAAAGATTATTGCACAAGTGTGAAAAGATGTCTTCAGAAAACTGTTTACTGAGGCACTGTTTATGATAATAAAAAGAAGTGAAAACAAAATACCCACAAATTTAGGAACAATTTATGTAAGGGGCAACTATACAATGGGGTACTTACTGCGTGGTCATTTAAAGCTATGCTGCTGATCTATATTTGTTGCATGAGACAACAGCTATGAAATAAAGATGAATGACAGGGGTCAGTTATAAAATTACATGTGTAGCATGATCCTATGTAAGCAAAATTGAATACACATAATGAATTTCTATATACGTGCAAGGAGATATCTTACAGGAACCAAAATGATAACTCTAGTTATCTTAGGGTGAAATTTTCAGTGATCACTAATTCCTTATTTTTACTTTTTGATATTGGCTTTTCTAAAATAAGTATATAAGATTTTTATAAACATAAAATAGCTGGAGTACTATACAGTAGGTTAAGCTAACCAACCATGTATACCCAGAGCAATATGGATAGATCTTAAAAACACAGTGCTGAGAATGAAAGAAATAAACTGAATAAAATACATAATAAGTAAAAAGCAATTATGTAAAATCAAAATATATGCACGTAATATGAAACACATTTTATAAAAGCAAACTTGAATAAAAAAGATATAGGATAACTATTTTTCAATGGTTGCCTCTGTTAGGGGCTGAAGGAGGAGGAATGAGAGGGGAATGGGGCACAAAGAATAAACTGAAAATTAATTGCCTGAACCAATAATAACTTGCCCTATACCTGAGGTCCCCAAAATGTAGACATAAATTTAAAAACAAGAAACATTTAAATATATTAACATATGTATACATAAAAATTGATAGTTGATTAACTATTTTCAAAGAAACTATGTATACAGATTTTAGAATCATTTAGAACTGCAGACATATGATCTTAAACACATAACTTAACCTCACTAAGGCCCCATTTGTTTATCTGCAAAATAAAGAAAATAATACATATCTTTCTGAAGTGTTACAGAGATCTATGGTAATGTGGTCCTCAAAAATAATTATGACTCCCAGCTTCAATTCTGGCATGTAAAAAGCTTAAAAGTTGTTACTCTCTTCCATACAACAGGAAAGAGTTGGACAAATAAAAAATCAATGACTTGTCTGGAACCTATCAGAGAACCGAGTTTTCAATGTAAACCACCGCAGTGAAATCTTGAGAGACAGGCAAATCAAGAGTCACATTCATCATCTGCTTATCTGAAACAGAAGCCACTGGAGCCATAAACTGGTTGGAACACTTAAATAGTAATTTTGGTGGATTGCTGACGTATAAGTGTGGACTAGCCTGAGACTGAGAAACCCCTGGGGGCTCCAGTCTTACGAGGGTCTCCACACTTCCATGGGCTTTATCTCCAGGATCCCTACTAGGTTCTAATTATAAAGAGCCAAGAAAGATCCCCTCATTGTTCAGGCAAGGAGAGCAGTAATCTTGGTAAAATACATCCAGAGCCTACTCCATAATAAAGGCCTAGTCTTCAGGGGAAAAGGCTTTTCCAAAGCCTTGTCCCACAGATCCTGTCACTAGAGCTTCCTCTGGCATTTCTATCTTGTCTAATTGAGAGGGGGAAGAAGCTATACAAGAAGAAACACTGGTGATGCTCACGGGCCAGAGTCACAGGTTCATTAAAAGACTAAGATTTAATTAGAAGATTATAGAATTCTTTGCCTCCTCCATGCCTTATTGTTATACTAACAGGGCTCCAGTAATAGTTGATTGCAGCTGAAAGTGTGGAAAGACACAGATCCTCTCTGAGAAGCACTTAGGGAAGTCCAAAGTCAACAGGTGAGACAAAAATGAGGACATTACAGGGATTCGAAGCCTCTGGAACCTATAGCTATAGCAAACATAAAACAAACTCCAGTGCTTAGCCAGACTAACATAAATCCTCAAACCAGAGGCATTTTTACCTCAATTCCTATTACCCATACAACATAACCAACTTTTAATTTTAAAAAAAATACAAGTCATGCCAAAAAGCAAGAAAAACAGTCTGAAGAGACAAAGTCGGAATAAGAGCCAGATTCGGATGTGATACAGATGTTGGACTTAACTGACAGGGTATTTAGAATAACTATAACTAATATGATATGGACTCTATGGAAAGAATAAAAAACATGCAAGAACAGATGAGTAATATCAGAAGAAATATGGAAATAATCAACAGGAAATGCTGGAATTTAAAACCACTGCAAGAGATACAAAGAATGCTTTCAGTGGACTCATCAGTAGATTCAATACAAGTGAAGGATCAGTGAGCTTCAAAACATGTCAATGGAAACTTTCCAAGTTGAAATTCAAAGAGAAAAAAATAATGGGAAAAAAAGAAAAAGAAAACCAGAATCTCCTCCAAAAACTGGAGGAAAGTTCAAAAGAGATATCATATGTGTAATTGGAATATTGAAAGGAGAAGAAAGATAACAGAGAACAAATGTTTTGAAATCACAATGACTGAGAACTTTCCAAAATTAACAGACAGCAAACTACATCCACGAAGCTCAGAGAATGCCAAGCAGATAAATACCACACACACACACACACGCACGCACACACACACACAGCCTAAGCATATCATATTCCATCTGCAGAAAACCAAAGACAAAAAGAACATCTGGAAAGAAGCCAGAGAATAAAAAGAAATATTAATTATATCTGACTTCTCCTCTGAAATTATGAAAAGAACTGAATGAAGTATTTAAATTGTTGAAGGAAAAAAAAATCACCAACCTGGTATCTTATATCCAGCAAAATTAACCTCCAAAAATGAAGGAAAAATAAAGGATTTCTCAAATGACAAGATAATTCATCACCAGCAGACCTGCCCTGCAAGAAATGTTCAAATAGTTTCTTCAGGCAGAAGAAAAATTATACAAGTCAGAAGCTTGGCTCTACATAAAGAGTGGAAAAGCATTAGAGAAGAAATAAATAAAGCTGAAATAAAATATTTTTCAAAAAATTTTTTTCTTCTTCTTAATTGATCTAAAATATAATTGTTTGAGGTAATAATAATAACGCACTGTATGATTAAAGCCCCAAAGGAAAGGAGGGAGGAATTGGAAATACATTGTTAGAAGATACCTGTACTAGACATGAAATGTAATAGTGTTATTTGAAAGTGGACTTATATTAATAATGTATATTTTAAACTTTAGGGTAACCACTAAAAAAGGTTTTTTAGGTATAATTACTATATTAAAAGAGGAGATAAAAATTGAATTATATAATATGCTCAATTAATACCTGAGAATGCAGAAAAAGAAGCCTCTGGAAATAAATTTTAAAAATTACATAGTTGATATTAACCCACATATATTAATAATTAAATGTGAATTATCTAAACATGGCAATTAAAAGATGGCAATTGTCATACTAGATACAAAACAAGACCCAATTATATGTTGCCTACAAGAAAACCACTTTTTCAAGAGACTCTGATATGATCAAAATAAAGGGATAGAGAAAAATATACCATGCTACCACTAATCAAAAGAAGGTAAGTTGGAAGAGCTCTATTAATTTCAGACTAAGCATATTTCCGAATAAGGAAAAATATCAGGAATAAAGAGGGTATACATAATAATAAAGGGTCAATGCTTTAAAAAAAAAACACTTCTAAACATGTACGAACATAACAACAGCATATCAAAATATATGAGGCAAAAACTGATAGAACTGAAAGAATAAAATGGGAAACCCATTATTATAGTTTGAGACTTCAGCCCCTGCCACTGCTGCCCCATCAGTAATTGCTAGATCAAGGAGGCAGAAAATCAATAAGGATATATTTGACCTGAATAGCACTATCAATCAACTTAATTTAACTGATGTTTATAGAAGATTTCGACAACAGCAGAATACACGTTCTTCTCAAGCTTACTTAGAACATTCAGCAAGACAGACCACATTCTGGGACATAAAACACAGCTTAACAAATTCAAAAGAATAAAAACCATACAAAATATGTTCTCAGACCACAATAAAATTAAACTAGAAAGCAATAACAGGAAGATAGCTAGAAAATCCCCAAAATTTGGAAAACTAAACCACACACATCTAGATACCACATAGGTTATAAAAGAGTCTCTGGAGAAATTTTAAAACATTTTTAACTAACCTTAAATGAAAATGAAAATACAACTTATTAAAATTTGTGGGATGTAGCAATAACAGTGTTTAGAAGGAAATTATGGCAGTAAATGCATATATTAGAAAATAAAAATAGCAAAAAATCAATAATCTAAGCTTCCACCTTAGGAAACTAGAAAATAACAACAATTCAAGCCTACAGCCAGCAGAAGAAGAAATAAATAAATAAAAATTAGAGCAAAAATTAATGAAATTGAAAACATGAAATAGGGGGAAAAAACACACAAACCAAAATTTGACTCTTTGAAAAAACATTGATAACACTGATAACCAAAGAAAAAAGAGAGGAAGACACAAAATATCAATATTAGGAGTGAATGATGAAGAGGTCATCCCTACTGTTCCATAGACACATAAGGATAACATAATATGGAAATATATTGAATATAAACTCCACATCCACAATTTTGATTATTTAGAATGAAATGGACCATTTCCTTGAAACACAAACTTCCAAAATTCACGCAATGTAGAAATAGATATAGGATTATTCAGGTTATCTGTTAAAGAAACTGAATCAATAAAATAACCTTACAAAATAAAATTTCCAGGCCCAGATGGTTTCACTGGTAAATTCTACCAAACCTTTAAGAAGAAATGTTACCAATACTCCACAATCTCTCCCAGAAGCAGAGGGAACACTCCAAATTCATTCAATGAGGCCATCATTACCTTGATACCAAAATGAGAAAACATTACAAGAAAGAAAAATAGAGCAATATCTCTCATTAACATAGATGCAAAAATCCTCAAAAAATATTGCAAATCAAATCCAAAAAGAACTATATACTACAACCAAGTGGGATTTATTCCAGGTGTGCAAGGCTGGTTCAGTATTCCAAAATCAATCATTGTATTCCACCACCTAATCCCAGAGCATTTTACAATGCCAGAAAGTTTAAAAGTATTTAAAAAAGATTGGAGTATTTCAAAGGGAAAGAGAAGCTGACTAAAAGAACAAGAATAATCTGAGCAACAAAATAAAGTAGTATTAGATTATAACCCAAAGTATATTATAAACATCCTCACATCTACACTGATATAAATGATTAGATAAATAAATAGGAAATAATAAATCTCCAAAGGAGAAAATTTCCAAATAATTTATGTAGTTACTCTTAAGGAAGTGGAACATAACTCCTCACTCTTTAAGCTTGTGTTATGCATAGTGACTTTCTTCCAAAGAGGAGAGTATAGAAAAGAAGGGGGAAAAACAGTAAGTTTACCAAAGAGAAACCTGATAAACACTACCTCAGTCAGGGGATCAAGGTCAATATCAACAGCGAGAAGTCATATTGATAGTATGTACTCATAACATAATGTAATGAGAATGGCACTTTACCTATATGATTTTCCTTCCAAAAAAATTTAAGCCCAGAATAATCATGAGAAAAACATCACACAAACCCCAACTGAGAGACAATTCTACAAAATACCTAACCACTGATGCTCAAAACTGTCAAGGTCATCAAAAATAAGTCTGAGAAACTGATAGCCTAGAGGAGCCTAAGCTGACATGGATGACTAAATGCAATGTAGTATCCTGGAAGGGATCTTGTAACAGGAAATGGACATTAGGAAAAAATAAGAAAATATGAAGAAAGTATGGCATTTTATTAATAATCATGTATTATATTGGTTTATTAATGGGCAAATATACCATACTAATATGTTAATAGATGAAACTAGATATGGGGTATGGGAGAACTCTCCATACTATCCTTGTAATAATTCTGTAAATTGAAGACTGCTCTAAAATAAAAAGTTTACTTTTAAAAAAGATCATTATTATTTTAAAATTAACATAGCATGTCAAAAAAAACTTCTTAGGGTGAGTGACACAGGCAGAATGATTTAACTTGGTTTCCTATCGTAACATCCATAAACACAAATACATTTGTCCAGCTGAGCAGTTTGTATCAGCCCCACATCAGTAGATTCTGCTTCTCCAGCTGTCCCTATTTCTGAGAAAACAGGTTATTTCAACTTGTGAACATCCCAGGCATGCTCCATACTTAAACCTGCACATACAAGTACTAGAGTTGTATTCACTAGATTGACAGATGATTAACTGATCATTATCTGGTTTTGAACAAATGAAATAGAAAGATAAAAAGCAAAACCTGACTATGTTGTTCTACTTTTGAATTGCATTGCTTTAGGCCAACCACTGTTGCAAGTTAGGCTTGGTTAGTATTGTCCTTTCTTCCTCTCCCCACCCCCTTCCTAACAGGCTGTTTAACAGTTAAAAGGTAAAACAAAGGAAGAAAATCCAGACTCTGAGCCCAAGCCCCTAAATAATTGACTTTGCTATAGAGGCTCCATTGTCTTTCTCTTCTGACTTTTAAGTGACAATCCTATTCTTCATCATAAATTTCCTTCTGTCTTGGCTTCTGGCTTTACAGATGACTGGCACTTTTAAATTGTGAGAATGGTTTACCTTTCTGGCTGAGCAGTCTCTCAAATATCATTTTATTAGGGAAAAAAAACAGGGCTAGCAGCTCAGTGAGTTCTCTCTTGGCAGCATATCTTTTTATTTCTGAATTTCATTGTGACTTGTTTGCCTTGTCCCTCTGCCACCGTCTAGTCTAACATCCTAATAACAGCCTGTAACTTGTAATTTGGATTTTCAAAGCTGTATTTTTCAGATATGTTCTTTCTTTCCAAATCAAAGACACTATTTCAATGTCAGCTGGAGGGACAATGAGAGAAAACACATGCAGGCTCACGTGCATGCATACACACTCACATGCACATACATGCATGCACACACACACGTATTTTCAGGTCAAAGTTTTGCCTAAATTCTAGCTCAGATATTTTCGGTTTTTATCTTTCCTCTGTGTTTGAGTATATAGCTTCCTGGTCTGTAAAGGAAGTTTGGGGGTTTAGTTAATTTTATATTCAGTGACCTTAAATAGGGTCCCGACCATCATATTTTCAAATTAATATTGAACATTCTCCTACATAAGATACAGAGATCTTTTCAAATAAAAGCATTCTGACCTTCAAGAACATTTAAGTACACAAGCATCTTGCATTATTGGTTGAGTCTTTATATTTTCAACTTTATTCATCTGTTCTATGCTCCATGCCAATAGTGATTAAGTTAGTAAAACTTACAGTGCTCCGTGTCTTCCAATATGAGGAAGAATTTTTTTACATCTCTCCACCAAGTTATTTCTTCCCACAAATGTTCCCACCTCTTAAATAGAAAGACTATTTACAAACACCTCCAAGGGAAAGTTAGTGTATCTTCTTAGCTGTTGAAATGTAGTCACTTATAAATGACTAAAAATAATTAGTCCAACACTTTATATATAAATAATTTATACAAGTAATAAACTAGCATTATTAGCAAACACATGTCATGTTATAAATTATCTTACCCTTTAAGTTGGTGGCTGTGCTAAAATTTAGAGGCGGCAAAAATAATAAAAAAAAATTCCTACTAAGCATGGAATTATACATTTTAATGTATGAGAATTATGTACCAAGAAATGGCAATTAGCAAATTAAATGATTGTGCTGTCATAATGATTAAATTTCTTAATTTAGCTGCTCTACTATAAAGTTTTACCTTGATTTTCAAATTAAATTTACATCCCACAAGTTTCACATGCCATGTGTACATATTTTCATCTTAGCTTGATCCAAAAAAGCCTTCGAGCCATTTACAGAAATTCTTATAACGTAGCAAAAAAAAACAATAATAATAAAATAAGAAAAATATGAACCAAAAGGCAAACAATCACAGGAAACTAATTGGAAGCCAGAAATATGGTTAGAACCATGCTGGAGGTAGACCAACACTTCTGGCTCTAAGCTTGCCAAGTGGCAATAGGAAAATGGATACAATTTCCAGTTTCATAGAATCTATAAGAAAAACATAAACCAGTTGCTCAGAAAAAGCACTACTATTGCTGAGATCAGAGGACAAAAGATCTCTCAATTCTGTTTCAGAAATCTCAGAGTTTAATTGCAATGACAAAAAATATCCTTATGGTAAACAAAGTGAAAGTTTCATCAAAATATATATATTTTTAAATTAATACTAGCTAGGATTCTGTTAAATTGTCTATATAACCGATTCGGATATTCAGTTCTCTGGGTTATAAATTTGTACAAAGATTTTTCTAGTAATGGTACCTAACCAGGGGTGGTATGACTTTGGAACTGCAGAAGGAGAATTGTTAGTTGTGATAATGATGGGAGGTATGCACTACTGCCATTTAAGTGAGCAAGGTCTGGGGATTTTAACATATCACAATGCATGAGAAAGTCACACACAACAAAGGATTCTAATGCCCAAATGACAATAACAGCCTCTTTGAGAATTACTGAGAGGAATGAACTCCATGTCTTTCAAATAATCCTTCTACATATATTGTTTCTCTTGGACAAGATATTAAAAAGTGTTGTGTTGCATTGAACTTAAAATCACACTTATTGTGAAGTACTCAAAACGTTTTTAGGCTAATTCCTCTGACCATGGTATAAAGCTTTCTTTAAAAAATTCTCCCAGGACCCACTAGCTGCTCTGAAAAGCCATCTTTGCATTGTTCCCCGGGTCTGGCTCCCTACTCAGCACAGCCGCCTTCACCGTGTTTCCTCCACTACTGCAGACTCCAGCAGCTTTTTCACCAGTCCTTGAACTCTTGCTTTCTTTTTAATCCGCTGCATCACATCACCAGCGTGCCCCACTGTGTCAGATGCGGCGTTGGAAAAATCACCACCAAGGACTTAAAGGAGAAGAAGAAAGTTGTGGAGGAGGCAGATAATGGACAAGATACACCTGCTAATGGGACCGCTAACCAGGAAAATGAGGAGCAGGAGGCTGATAATGAGGTAGATGAAGACGAGGAAGGAGGAAACAGGAGGAAGGTGATAGAAAGATGGAAATGAAGATGAGTCCGAAGCAGTTACAGGCAAACAGGCAGCTGAATGAGGATGACAATGTTGACACCAAGAAGTAGAAGACCGATGAGGATGACTAGACAGGAAAAAAGGAAAAGTTAAATTAAATTTAAAAATGAAAAAAAGGCTGCCTAACCTATTCACCTTCCACTTCCTGTCTCAGAATCTAAACGTGGTCACTTTCAAATAGAGTCCCACCTGCCTGCCCACTGCGGGCAGCACCACCCGCAGATGATAAACACATTATCCCTCAACCAAAACCACAACATGAATTTGCAACAGGAGAGGAAAAAAGAACCAAAACTTACAAGGCCCTGCTTTTTTTCTTACAAGTACTTTAAAAAGGAAAATTTGTATTTATTTAAATTATATTTTTGTACATATTTTTAGGGGTCAGCCATTTTTAACGATCTCAGGATGACCAAACTGGCCTTTGGATCGCTCTCTGTCCTACTTCTGACCTGTGATGTGACCATGTTAATTATACTCTCAAAGGAGAAAAAGACCTTGTAAAAAAAAAAAAGAAGAAAGAAAAAAACTTATTCCAAGCATTCCAGTAACTTTTTCTGCGTATGTGCTTAGTTGCACTATAGTAGTTGGTTTACATGAGATGGTTAAAAAGTCCAAAGATAAAATGTTTCTTTTTTCTGTCATCCGTGAACTTGCTGTTTATATTTTTTGGCCAGTTTGATATATATGAAACAATGGCCAACGATAAATCGGAATTTTATTTGCTGAGTTGTTCTAAAAAACAAACAAAACAAAACAAAATCCCACTCTCCTATAAAAGGAAATTTATCCATACACAAAACAATAAAATAGATTTATCTTTCCTTGTACCGCAGCCACGTCAATGACTGAAAATAGCTATGTTATCTACGTTGCATACATACACACGCACGTCATACCCACGCCCGCCATATTCACATATGCACGCCAAAAGCACTGCCGCCACGTGCATGCACGTCACTCACACGAACGTCATACGCACGCACGCCATACGCACGCATGCCATACGCATGCACATCACACAAACATCATACGCATGCATGCCATACACACAAAAGTCACATACACGAATGCCACATGCACTGCATGTCATATGCCGGCACATCATATGCACGAACGTCATACGCATGCGCACCACACACGTAAACGTCACATGCACTAATGTACACACACCATGCACACGCATGCCGTACGCATGCCTGCCATATGTGCACATGTCATACATATGCTTTATAATTGTGTATGCACATGTAGTTCATACATAAATAATAGTTCTTCCTAATTCCTGGATAAACCTAGAACTTTTTTTTTCATACTTGGCTTTCTTCATTAGTTTAACATTTAAACCTTGTGTAATAAACCTGGCCTTATCTTTCAACTCATCCAAAATTTAATTTATAAAACCCCTCTTCATTTTAAATTCCTCCACACCAGAGCATTCTCCTTTGTTTCTATAATTTTATTAAAATTGTAATTTTCGGCTTTTAAATTTTTTTATTTTCTGTGATTCAAAATATGTCTTTTGTTTTCAATCTTGGGCCCATATCACAGCAATAGGGTACTCTTTTAATGAATTAACCAATATGTTATTTGTTCTTTAAAAAAATCCCTTTTTTAACAAATTATCACTCCTCATGCCCACCTAATAAAAATATATGATGGCCATTGCGGCTTTGGAGAGAGTTGACACAACCAAATACAGAGAATGCAGTCAAATTTTTGGCTTTGAAATTCAAGGCAGGAACAGCATCTTGAAATTCCAGACCTTTCATCAGCAAAAGTTAGGAATTTTGGAACTCAAAAGGCAAACCTTTAAGAAATAAAACAAAATTAAAGCTTAAAAGACAATGGAGGACAGAACAGAGAAAGATAAATACTATACGGTTTCACTTATATGCAGAATCTAAGGAATAAAAAGAACAAACTAATCAAGAACAGACTCACAAATACAGTGGACAATTTGGTGATGGACAGAGGGGATGGGTTTGGGGCTAGGAGAACGGGGTAAAGGGTTAAAAAAGTACAAATTAGTAGCCAATGGATGATCATGGAGATGGGGAACATGGCAGAGGGAATGCAGTTAGCATTAATATGTTGCTAGGTGGAGGGCCAGGGGAGGGAGCAATTGGGGGGATCATTTTATCAACAGTATAGATGTCTAACCAATGTCCTGTATACTTGAAACTAATTAAAATAAATTCATTAATTTAAAAAGAGAGAGAATGGAGGAAAGTCCAGATTATTCATTCCAAGGACAAGACAAGGACTACCCCAGGCAAAGGAGAGAAAGAGCGAAACATTACCTAGGAGTAAGCTTGCTTGGAAAGGGGATGAGAGGAGTAGACTTCAAGTAACCACAAAGAAAGGAGCTATCCCAGCACTCAAGAAATATCATGACCTCTGCTCAAGTGAGAGCCACCCATTGCCAGAACTATCCAACGTGGTACAGGGGAATCCCCCACTTCACCTCTGCATCAAGAAGCTGTAAGAATTATCCTTGTCACTAAGCAGTAAGGATCTCTCATTAATAGTAGCCTGTGTACATCATTCATTGATGGCCTAGCAAGAATGACATAATGTCTTTATCTCAGGAACTTTTTTTGGACCCATCCATGTAGACAATTGTCCCACCAAGAGCTTATTTTAATTATCAGACTGTCCTAATGGAAAGCAGGGCTTTGGAAAACCAGAGGGAAAATGGTGATGTGGAAATGAGAACCCACAACAATTATGTTTGCATGGAATTAAATCCGGCCTGAGATCTCTATGTCGGGCTTCTTTTACAATATCCCACAGTTTTTCTCCTACCATCTGTCCTCTGCACAACTTGTCTGAGTATGTATTACTTTAATGCTACTAAGTATAAGACCGGAATATTTCAACATTTTTGAAAACACAGTTTAAGACATATAAAAATGAAGTTGTTCTGTTGAGGCAGGGCTAGGGACTTTAGAGCCCTTGCTCTTTGGCCTCCTTTTTAGCACTCCCTCACCCTTGCAGTGGCCCTTGCAGTACTCCTATGAAAACACGATTTCCAAGCTATTCCTCTAGAATTTTATCGTAAGGATTTTTGCCTCTTAACATGCAATGAGATGATTTCTAAATATAAGGCTGTGCTCCCAGTGCATCGGACACCCTTGGGAAGTATTTGTTTATGTATATTGTCCCTATCCTGAAGATTGCGACCCACATACCTGAGATAGGGTCCAGAAATGTTTTTAACAGGCTTCTCACGTGACACACTCGGAAGGTTTCCAACCTCCTGAAAAAGTTTGAAGTTAAAATCCCTCAAAGACTCTCAAACAGCACCATTTCACTGGCCTTCTCTAGGTTACACCGACTTAAAGCTGTATCTGACAAAGTACCAAGCAACTCTTCTGATTCCTTGTTATGATTTATTTAGAAGCCAAGTTTTACACTATCTAAGGAGCAGACATGGTTCCATATTGTCCCCACCTATATTTTCAAAATGACTTTATGATGTGTTTTTCCTATCCCATTTTTTCCATTTTATTCTATAGGCAACATATATGTATTTTGCCCTGAAATAAATGGCTTTCTCCTATGTAAATCCTTATATAGTCAGTATCCATTGAGTTTTTTGTTAGAATGATTAGTACAATACAGTTTTATAAATGAAATAATGCTGACAAGCTTTTCAGAATCTGCTTTTAAATATATATTTTTCAAAGAGGTTGTAGTTTGAAGCAGGATTTAAAGTAAATGAACCCATTAATCAGGAACTAAAATTCTGCTGCAACAGTATAAAACTATACCAATGAAAGTATATTCTGGAAATCTTTTGCCAAAACTGTCCAGTTTGATGGATTGTTTTGTATATACATATATCTTTTGTTCCTATAGCACTGCTATATTCCCGAATATAGGCAATATTTAACATTTATATGGCAGAAGTGGGGAAAAGAACACATCCACAAACATTCAACCTTTATATGGATGGTTATACAGTAAACCAAGGATTCCACAATGAAAGGAGATGCATTAGGCCATACAGGCATCTACCACAGTAGCAAAGCAAGTGAATATAGTCTTTGGCCACTGATTTTCACTCTCCTATGACCCTACCAGTCTTTTCCTGCCCCATTACTCAGAACTACCCATCTGAACAAAGGCAATCTCCTGAGCTAAGCATCCTCACCTTCTAGAATCTTTCTCTAACCACTTTATCTAAGATAGTAGCTCCCTGCCCCAGCACCATAGCATTGTCTATTATGAAAATTTGTTCTGTTTCCTTCAAATTCATTTGTTTCCTTCATAGCACCTTTTGTTTATTGTCGGCCTCCTCCACTGGAATGGAAAATTAAAGAGCAGGACTCTGTCTTTTCCTCACATTATAACCAGAGCCAAGGTTAGCACATCATAGGCACTCAAGAAATATTTGTTAAGCTTAATAAGAAGTAGCCTGATGTGCTGAAAATAAATTTGCCAAATATCCAGCTCTCCAAATGGCCAAATATAAGTTGATGTGCTACTTGAAAATTTGGTGCAAAAAAATCCTAAAAATGCTAAAAGAGAGGTAAAGGAGAAAATGTCACACTAGAGGATCCAAAGGAGTTCAATGTAAACTGATAAAAAAAATCACACTTGAACTTCTGAAATGTATAATGAAAAAGTACACTTTTATGATTATTACATGTATTTATAACAATACCAAACCACCATATCAGTCTTAGCTTGCAACTGAATATTCCTTAAAACACTATGAAGACAAAATAAAAACTAGTCAAGTATAACTTCACTGAAATCTCCAAAGCTGTTAGGACCATTCCATTCGGTATTAAAGGCAGTAGATTAAGATTTAACACAAGGAAGTTTAGGTTTTTGATAAACTGACGAATTTAATAAATTAGGCTAATTGGTCAGTTGAAAAATATTGTTATTCAACAAACCAAATATTTAGCCTATTAATTTTAGCTAGTTAGCTAGAATCTTATTTTGGTTCTAGAACCTTTTTATTTCCACCTTACAGTGAATGAACTTGAGAGCCACTAGCTTGCCCAAGGACACCTAGGCAGGAAGTGGCAGAGCAGGCCTTCAGCTTCAAGCATTTAAAAATCTGGAGTCTGAACCTTAAACACTTAGTTGTACTAGAAGGCCTTCAGAAATCTAGGATTTAGTATCTAATGTTTTGACACTTCTAGAATGTTTCTGCAGGTCTGAGATATGGAGTAACTTGTAATTTGTACAAAGCAGGAATTTGAATCAAGGCTGCTTAGTGAGCAAGGAAGACAGGATGAGGAAGTATCTGAATGCCTATAAGACTATTATTTTCTGCTCAAGATTGCTCAAGTTGTAACTTTCATGGGTCTGAAAGTTTACTGGGAAAAGGAGATGCTATAGTTGTAAAAATATCATCATGTACATTTAGCATCTAGTCAAAGTCAACTTCAAGGTCTTCATGGTTAGGAACAGAATATACCTTACAATGATAACCTTTGATATTAATGAATATTTCACACTGGTCCACACTGGCCACTATATTTTTCTGAGTTATATGGTAAGCAAGGGCATTAGTTAAGGTAATGAGCAGGCAAGTGCTGTGTAGCTGCATGGGATGAATATAAGACAGTCAAAGATTATTTATCCATATTTGTCGCATACTAGACATTTGTACCAATCTTTTTAAACATTCAAATATCTCTCAGGATTTTTAATTCTCATATAAGTTATTTTTGTTTTCTTGCTCTTTAAGAAAAAAAATGCTAATTCAGTTTTCTCATTTCATAGGTTTAAACTAAAGTCCAAATATTTTGAATGATTTGCTCAAAGTCACTGAACTCATCTGGTAGAGTACAGATGTGAAACCAAGTCAGTTTCCCTAGGCCAGACTTCTCTCATCTATATCGCCAATGGTTTTCTAGCATTTTTAAACAATGGGACCATTTTTCCTCTGAATCATACCTTATGTAACCACAGTATATGTAACTGTTAAAGGCTGCATTTTATTAGTATAAAATTATTGTATGAGTGTTATGTAAAACATCTACTTATAATATCAATCAAAGAGAAATAAAACTTGAAAATTTTTGAAATTGGGGATTATGGATGCCAACAAATCAGTCTCAGCATCCAATTTTTCTTCATTTTATTACATGGTACTGAGAAAATTCTGAACCATTCAAAAAAGTACTTGCAACTGATAACAGATATTTTTGCTGCTGTTTTAAAGATCTTTACTAAAATGTAGCTAACATACGATATTGTATTAGCTTCATATGTACACCAGTTATTCAACATTTATATACCTAAAGAAGTGATTACAGTGATAAGTCCAACAATCATTTAACACCATATAATGCTATCACATTATACGATGATATATTATCGACTATATTCCTTATGCTGTACATTATATTCCCATAATTTACTTGATTTACAACTGAAAATTTTAACCCCTCATTCCCATTCACCTTTCCCCACCCTTTAAAATTTTTTCAATTAGTTTGACATTCAATATTATCTTAGTTTCAGGTGAATAGCATAGTAGTTAGACACATATGTAATTTACAAAGGGATCCCCTGACTAGTCTAGTACCCACCTGGCATTATACATAGTTATTACCATATTATTGGCTATATTCCCTATGCTGTACTTTACATCTCCATGACTATTTAGTAAATGTCAATTTGTACCTCTTAACTCCTTCACCATTGTACCCACTCACATCTAGAACCATCAATTTGCTTTCTGTATCTATGAGTTTGGTTCCTTTTGTTCTTTAGGTTCCACATGTAAGTGAGATCATATGGTATCTGTCTTTCTCTGTCTGACTTATTTCACTTAGCATAATACCTTCCAGGTTCATGTTGAGGCAAATGGTAAGGTTTCATTCTTTTCTATGACCAAATAGTATTCCATTGTATATATGTACCACCTCTTTATCCAATCGTTTATTGATGGACACAGGTTGCTTCCATATCTTAGCTATTGTAAGTAATGCTGAAATAAACATAAGGGTGTATATATCTTTTCAAATTATTGTTTTGGATTTCCTCAGATAAAACCCAGAAGTGGGATTCCTGGGTCATATGGTAGTTCTATTTCCAATTTTTTGAGGAATCTTTATACTGTTTTCCCAGGGGCTACACCAATTTGCAGTTCCAACCAACAGTGGTTATCTTTTCTCCACATAGAGAAATTAAAATTTTCAGTTGTAAATCAAGTAAATCCTGGGCATATAATGTACAGCATAGGGAATATAGTCAATAATATATCATAGTATAATATATCGCCAACACTTGTTTGTTGATTTATTGATGATAGTCATTTTGACAGGTGTGAGGTAAAATCTCATTGTGGTCTTAATGTGCATTTCTCTGATGCTTAGTGACATTGAGCATCTTTTCATATGTCTATTGGCCATCTGTATTTCCTCTTTGAAGGAATGTCTTTTCAAGTTTTCTGCCCATTTTTTATTTAGGTTGTAATATTTTTTGGTTTTAAGTTGTAGGAGTTCTTTACAAATTTTGGATATTAACCCCTTATCAAATGTATCATTGGCTAACATTTTCTCCCATGCAGTAGGTTGTTTTTTCATTTTGTTGGTAGTCTCCTTGGCTATGAAAAACTTTTTAGTTTGATCTAGTCCCAGTTTTTTTTTTCTTTTTCTTTTTTTTTTTTTTGGAGGGGGCGGGGCTGAGGTGACATATCAGAAAAAAAACTGTTACTAAGAGCAATGTCAGAAAGTTTACTGCCTATGTTTTCTTCTATAAGTTTTATGGTTTTGGTCTTACATTTAAGTCTTTTAATCTATTTTGAGTTATTCTTGTATATGGTATAAGAAGATGGCCTAGTTTCATTTTTTTGCATGTATTTGTCCAGTTTTCCCAACACTATTTATTGAATTGACTGTCTTTACTCCATTGTATATTCTTGCCTCCTTTGTCATAGATTAATAGACCACATAGGTGCGGATTTATTTCTGAGCTTTCTATTCTGTTCCATTGATCTATGTGTCTGTTTTATGTCAGCACCACACTGTTTTGATTATTATAGCTTTGTAGTATAGTTGATTTCAGGTACTGTGATCACTCCAACTTTGTTCTTCTTTCTCAAGATTGCTTTGGCTATTCAAGGTCTTTTGTGGCTCTATATAAATTTCAGAATTATTTGTTCTAGTTCTGTGAAAAATACTATTGGTATTTTCATAGGGATTGCATTGAATCTATAGATTGCTTTGGGTAGTATGGACATTTTAACACTTGATTCTTCCACTCCATGAGCATGGTATATGCTTCCATTTATTTGTATCTTCTTCAATTTCTTTCTTAAATGTCTTACAAATTTTGAGAACAGTTCTTTTACCTCCTTGTTTAATTCGATTCCAAGGTATTTTATTCTTTTTGATGCAATCATAATGGGGTTGTTTTCTTAATTTACCTTTCTGGTAGTTCATTATTGGTGTATAAAAGTGCAACCAATTTCTGAATATTAATTTTGTGTCCTGCTACTTTACTGAACTCATTTATTGGTTCTAATGGTTTTTTGGTGGAATCTTTAGGGTCTCATACAGTATCATGTCATTTTCAAATAATGACACTTTTACTGCTTCCTTTCCAATTTGGATGCCTTTTATTTCTCTTTGTCTGACTGATCATTTGTCTGATTGCTGTGGTGAGAACTTCTAATACCACGTTGAATAAAAGTGGTGAAAGTGAATATCCTTGCCTTGTTCTTGATCATATAGGATACAATTTTAGCTTTTCCTCATTGAGTATGATGTTAGCTGTGGGTTTGTTATATATGGTATTTATTATGTTGAGGTTTGTTCCCTCTTTCCCACTTTGCTGAGAGTTTATCATAAATGGATGCTGGATTTTGTCAAATGCTTTTTCTGCATCAATTGATAATATGAGTGTCATTGTTTTGTTTATGTGGTGTATAACATTAACTGATTTGTGGATATTGAACCAACCTTGAATCTTAGGAATGAATACCATTTGATCATGGTGTATGATCTTTTTAATGTATTGCTGACTTTGGTGTGCTAATATTTTGTTGAAGATATTTACATCTATGTTCATCAAGGATATCAACCTATAACCTTATTTTGTAATATCATTATACGGCTTTGGAATCAGAGTAATGGTGGCTTCATAAAATGAGGTTAAGAGCTTTCCATCCTCTTGAATTTTTTGGAAAAGTTTGAGAAGGATAGGTGGCAATTCTTCTTTGAATGTTTGGTAAAATTCACCAGTAAAGCCATCTGGTGCAAGACTTTTGTTTGTTAGAAGTTTTTTTGATGATCGATTCAATTTTGTTAATAGTAATTGCTCTGTTCAGATTATCTACTTCTTCTTGACTCAGTCTTGGAAGATTGTATATTTCTAGGAATTTGTCTGTTTTTTTTTTCTGAGATTGTCCAATTTGTTGGCATATGCAAGTAGTAACAGTATTTAATGACTCCTCTTGCAACCTCAGAATGCTCTTGAATTAAAATTTGCTCTTGAACCAAACTCTTGAAAAGTCTTTGGAAAACTATGCTTGCAATGTAGTTTGGAAACCATTTCAGTTAAACTATGTTCTTTCTCCATCTTTTACACATCTTGCCAATTACTTTATTCAGTTTGATACCAGAAGTCGTCATCAACAAATAAAATGTTGACTAAGGATGGTTTTAAAAAAGGAGGCTGTTGGAAGATGTAAAAAGGGGGAGAAGCAAAAAAAAAAAGTGTAGGTTTCACTCTAGTGCAATTCAATGAAAATTAATTCATCGAATGAGTAGTTTGCTAAGATTGTTGATTTATAAAAAATGTGTTTCTTATAACTATGTAGTTCAGAGCATTTTGTATTGAATGTGATGCTTTCAACAGTCTTTTGAAAACTGCTAAATTTTAATTGAGTGTCTTTTATTTTGCCTTCAAAGTAGCATTTTAAGGAAAATACAATGGACTTTGCTCCATCAACCTACAACAACTCAACAGCAGGAGGAAGACTTAAGCCTAAAAAAATCACTCCTAGGCAGTCCACCTCAGAGATGGTGTTACTAATGAGCAGAGAATAAGAGGAGACTAAGGGGCATATAGAGAAAAGATGAAGGGCAGAGAGCATGAAGAACATAAGGACTGAGTGACAGAGTGAGGGCAGAGCAAAAGGGAGAGATGGGAAAACTGAAGAGTGATGGGGTGAGGTATGCAGAATCCAAAGGCTCCAGAATCCAGGGAAGTTCTGGCTGTTCATAGCTCTTCCTGCCAACAACTCCAGTGTGAATGGGTGTAAATTTTATAAGAAAACAGATTTGAGAAGTGGGTAACTTTGCTGACTATAAAACATGCATTCCTAACATACTTAGGGAAAAATAAAGATATAGTGAAATCGCAAAATACAGAAAGTATACACAACAGGAATTTAGGAAGTTAAACCTGCAATGCGACAGCAAATTTCCCACATTTTCAAGTACAGGCAAATCTTGGATTGAAACCCAGATCTTCTTCATACTTAGACTAATGCCTTTCCTACTACTTTACAGAGCTTTTATAAGGTGAATATTGCCTGTCTAGATATTTACCTTCATTCACTCTTAGAGAATTCTCTCTGAAATAATACCAAACTGAAGTAAAAAAAAATACATTATCCAAGCTAATTGTTATTTTTTAAGTGACTAAATATGCTATAGCTTAAATCAGTCCAAGAGACATTACCCTTACAAAAAATGAAGTCTTTCTTAAACATAAATTTAGTCATGAGGTGCTTAGACACTTTTGTTTAAATATGCTTAAATTTTAAAGGCTTAGAGGTGGTTATGCTTTTTCCCATTTTTGAAGCCTTCCTGTAAATGAGACATGCAGTCATTTTATAAAAATGATAAATTGGCCTGTTAAAAGTAGCCCAAGATCCTATTCCTCATGTCTATTTCTCTTCTCATACTGTATCCCTTCCTGGAAGTATTAATAGTTGCATTTCACTTTCCTATATAAATATTTAAGGACTGTAATTCTGCTCAGTTGACATTGGAAGTGCCTATGCACAGCAATGTTTCATTATCTGCTCCTCGAATCAACATAATCTTGTCAAACTTTGTTTCTAATAAATAGGGCAGGCTGTATTTGGAATATTTTAATAACTGAGCACAGTCATATTGCTTTCAATCATGGCCTGCTTACAAATCCCCAGCTAAGAGGTGCAGTTACATGGAACAATAACCCATGAGCAACGTGCCAATATATTTTCATTAGTCAATGACACCCAGCTGCAGAGAGAAATTAGGCTGTGTCCTTTAAAACTCATCGTTCCCCTTGTGGCAGAACCACAGCAGGGCAGATTGGCTTTACCAAACCTTCCTTCCATTGTTCAGTAAGTGCTCCAGCTGGGTTGTGTTCATCATAAACCCTAAGTCTGCAATTTTTCAATTTCATATTAGGCTCGGATTCAAAGTCTACTGTTCTGATGTTATTGGGAAGACAGACAAGGAGAATGTCATTGAGTAGCTATTGTCTAAAGCATTCCTTTTCTCCTCATTATTCTGGCTCATTTGGTCATTTGGAAATGTATCTTACCTATGGAAACCTTGGAAACAATGGTTGGTTTAGCATTTTGAACTTTTCCCTCGTCTTAATTCTTTAATAATACTCTAAAATTCAGATTTTCCAGATCAAAGTAAACCAAACGCGGACACTGGAAAGGAAACAATCACTTCAAATGGAAGCAACTTCTTAATTTATGTTTTCATCTTTGTTTTACCACCAGTTATTTTTTGATCTTTCATCAACTATCTTAAAAGCTAAGATATTGAAACCACATTTTCTCCTAATAGAGAGATTGCTAT
The DNA here is from genome assembly GCA_003508835.1 of Eonycteris spelaea. Classification (NCBI taxonomy): domain Eukaryota; kingdom Metazoa; phylum Chordata; class Mammalia; order Chiroptera; family Pteropodidae; genus Eonycteris; species Eonycteris spelaea. Next base: position 842,781 of record PUFA01000282.1, read on the forward strand.
TTAGATTGGTAAGACACCAAGTTTCTATCTCTCCCTTCTTTTTTTCACCTCTCACCACTCTATTTAGACTTCTTTCAACTCTCACCTCACCCTGCATATCTGCATAAACAGAGGGAGAGAGTGATAGCTAAATAAACCATGCTGGAATTATACCTCATGGATGCTACTATGTGTGATGGAAACCCCAGACAGATGGGCAGCCCAGCTTCTGAGGAGGCAGGCTATTCTTAGGCATTGTTGTTAGTGACTCCATAGAGGCTATAAACCAATCACATATGACTCCCCAGACTTTCTGAGGATTTCTCGAGGCTGATGATGTCAGTGAGTGCTGCTGGGTTCACAGCTTCTATGGCAGCATTTCTCAACCCTGGCTGCACATTAGAACACCTGTTTTGTTTCTTAATACTGATGCTTGGGCCTCTCCTCCAGAGATTCTAATCTAATTGCTCTGGGGTGAAACTTGGATGTGGGTATTTTTTAATGTTCCCTAAATGACTCTAATGGGTTGAGAAACACCTCTTAGGGATGTTTGTGAAAACCGTGACTAAACACAGCAAAGTCCTGCTCCCTTAATTTGCTTACCTATTTTTAAACAATACTTTGACAAACTATGCAGGACTCTCAGAAGTGTAAGCAAAAAGAAATGAGAAACTGAGCTATACACCTGTATAGGGTTAACATCACACTGAAGTTTCATCACTGAGGTGTTTTTCAGCTTGGGTCATCCTGGGTCAATCAAACTCAAATAGCTACAAGGACTGGGAAAATGATGTTGGAAGTATGCAGGGTGTGAAAAACAGCACAGAATGGTGAGAGTCGTGAACTAGGGAGTGAACTGCTTTTCGAAAAGGGAACAGTTGCTACTCAGATCCAGCCAATTGTTGCCCTGTAAGAATGCCAGCCTTATGCAGCCAAAGATTTTGATTATTTTAGAGAAACTAGAAATCTAAATTCTTATGTGAGATCTCCCAATTTGAGAACATTGGCTCACATTAAAAGATATTTGGGAGGATAAACAAAACATGTCAACATTAACCTCAGGTCCTGGTCAATAGGTAGAGTTTATGACTTCCAAAGACAAAACAAATGAAAAGATCTGTCATATTCTGTCTGAGTATTAAATCATTAATAGAAGCATAAATGTTATAGCTAAAATAAAAAAATCCAGTTCAATCTAGTTATTTTTAAAAAACAATGAAAATAGAAAAAATGTAAAGAAACTTAAACATTCAGAGGTAATGTGAACTTGCTCACGATCCTGCAAACAGACATCAGGATTCCAAATTCCTGGTCCAGGGTATGTGTTGACATCAAAGTAAACCATCCTTGACTCTGTAACTCAGGACATTTCTACACTGAAATTGCAAAAGCTACAGTTTGGATAACAAAAGCAATGACATAAACTGAAGATGCCACATAATTTGTATTGTGAGACTTAAACACCCATAATATTTAAAGATATTAGTGGAAATACTTTCAGGCTGGGATTTGTGCTGTTTCTTAAGGAAAGAACCTCCCTGGTATATAAAAAATATTAAAATACTGTTATGAACCACATCCTTGGCAAAGAGCTGTGGGTGAAAACAGACATAGTTCCACTAGTTTAGTCAAAAGAAAGAAAAACCTAATCAGATTTACCACTCTCTGCTTAAAATCCTTAAATGGTTTCCCCAAGCTTTAGAATAAAAGCCAAGTAAATGAAAATTTACAGACAAATAGAAGTTGGGGGGGGGTTACAATTGTGGTTATAGATATTCCACATTTTATGGAAGATATGTTCCCCTGAAATATATACCTTTCAAGCAAACTATGTACTACATTGTACTATACAAAATTACCAATATTTAACCATTTTTAACTACAAAAATAGCAATTTCACATGACTCAATATAATACTTAGAATCCTAGTTTGACACTGATTATCAGCATTGAGTCCTCTCTGCAGAATTCTACTTTAGAACCTTCTCTTTTCTGAAATATTCTTTTATTGGCTTCCATGATGCTTTGCTTTTCTGATTCTGCCTCCTCATTCATTGGACACTGCTCTTGTATCACCTTTGCTGGCCCTTCCTTCTGTATCAGAACTCTAAATGCCTAGTTTCTGCTTCTTTTTTCAAAGCATTTGCCTATAGTTTATTTAAAAAATATCTACTCACAGACAATGCCCATATTTAATCACTAATCAACATCTTCTTTCTAACTGCCAGTCTGATATATCCAATTGATAACTTAATATTTCAACTTGGATCTCTTCTCCTAGGCATCCTAAATATATTATGTTCAAGTTCAAGCCCTTGGTCTTTTCCAAAATCTGCCCCTCCTTTCTATTCTATTTTTGTAAATGCTACTTCTAGCCACCCAATTGCCTGGAGTCATCCTCAACACTTCCCACACTCTGACCAAATCCTGATAGCTCTACCTACATGATACTTCTCAAACATATCTGCTTCCTTCCATCTCTAATGCATCTACCACTCATTGAGACACCTCTGGCTAGAATACTGCAGTAGCTCCCTAATAGCTCCCCTTCCATGCTGATCTGTTCTCCACATCACAAACAACACTGATCATTTTATTCTTTTATTCATTCCTTAAGTATTTTTGAAGGTTACTATGTGCCAGACTGTGGCATATTTTGGAGATTAAATACTGGACATGAAGCTCCAATGAAGCAAATACCAGATAATGAGACTTACCTACTTAAAATCTTCCAATAGCTTCTCATCTCACTTTGGAAAAGATCTAACCTAATTTATATAATGAAAAGGTTACATATGATGTGGCTGTTGGCCACCTCTCCAGCCCCATCTCTCAGTCTGTCCCCCTCACTTTCTATACTCTTATCACATTGATTCAAATAAACTAACATCTTTGCTGATTTTTAGATCTTTCTTCATGATAATTTCTCTGTCTAGATAATTCTTCATCACTTATCACCTCACCATCTCTCCTCTACCATCCCATTTAAATGAAATAGATTAAAGTCATTCAATTTCTGTCAGAGTAAAGTACTAGAAATGAATCCTCAAACCCTGGACCTGAAGTCAAAAAATCTGTGTTCATGTCTTGGGTCTGTAGAAGGCTTGTCATAAGTTGTCTCATTGGTAAAGTAATGGGTGAACTACATACCCTATCAGGGCTCAGCATTAAAGATTATCTATTGCTAACTTCTGTCTTACTTATGAGGAAACCAAGACCCAGAATAGTTTAATTAATTTACTATGGTACAACAAATAGCTCTTTGAGTTGGGCAAACTCTTTCCAACACTATGTGGATGCTATTGCCTTTGAGATTGAACAGTTGTTTTGAACTGAGGGGGAAAAGACAGGCATATTTAGCCAAGATAAGAATTCAAAATGTATGCATTAGTAGGTATCCAGAAAATAACAGTAAATGAAGAACCTGGCGTGCTTAGTTATACATATAAAAAATCTGCTTTGCAAGGATGTGAACATTCTGTGCAGCAGGTGGACACACTATTTACAAAATCATCCCCCTGATCTACAAATTCTGAACCTTCCAATATCACATTACTTCCATTAGTAAACTGATTCAATGACCAAGAGAAAGAACAAAAATGTCCTTCTCCCTAGAAGACAGTAAAGCAGATGCTGCGTGTAGACCCTAGAGAATCTTCTGACATGAATACCTCCGACCAAAGAATCTGTTTTCTAATTCAAAGCAAGCTCATTAAATTGAAATAAGAAAAGAATATATCTTGGGGTGGGGGAACAGCTGGCTGAGATTCAGATCAAATGAAACACTTCCCCAGAGACCTTAAAAATTAAAGTTTGCAAGTCTGGGGACAGGGATAATATGGCAAGAGGCTTGGTAGATGTGTTCATTTAATTTCTGTGGCAAGAGTGCATTTCCAAGGTATCTTAAAAGGTAGTAACCAAGAGAGCCAAATATTTATTTTTCAACACACCCTGTGTGGCACCATCACCATTACTAGACACAGAGCTAGTTAAGAAAGAAAGAAAGAAAAAGAAAGAAAGAAAGAAAGAAAGAAAGAAAGAAAGAAAGAAAGAACAAAAAAAAACTAAAAACAATGAAGTCAACAACAGAAACTGCAGGAACATTCATTTACAGTTTAATTGGCAACAATTTATAAAACTTTAGATTCCATCCTCTTTCATAATTAAGCTATGTAGAATCCATCAAATGCCATAAATATGAACCACCTTATTCAGTACTCAAAATTGAACAGAAATATTTTAAATAGAAATCTGAGAGAAGATGAAGATTTAACTGTTATAAAATCTTATTTACAGTAAGTAAATCTAAATGAGACAGCATATAACAATTCTTCTATCCTTGAAAAAAATTCATGGAGAATATAAAATTACCTTTGAGGAAAATAATTGATCTGGATACAAAAGAGTCATTTAGAAAAGCTTTTTAAATTAAATTCCTTTTACCTACAATGGCCAACCGTCTCTTCTAAACCCAACTAAATCTCTTGTCTTTCAAGGTCAAATCCATCTCCCATCATAAAAACATGGAAAACACTCAACTTTATCATATTATAAATTAAACAGCAAGAGACTCATAGACACAGAGTACTAACTGATGGTTGCCAGATGGGAGGGATGGTTGGGGTGCTGGGTGGAAAAGGTGAAGGGATTAAGAAGTACAAATTGGTAGTTACAAAATAGTCACAGGGATGTGAAGTACAGCATAGGGAATATGGTCAATAATATGGTAATAACTATGTATAGTGCCAGATGGGTACTAGACTAATAGGGGGATCACTTCACAAATTATACAAATGTCTAACTATGCTGTGCACCTGAATCTCATATAAAATATTGAATGTCAACTGTAATCGAAAAAAAAAATTAAAGCAAAAATTTTTTTTTTAATTTTCAAATCAGGAAAACTTTTAAAATAATAATACCAAAGCTGACGAGGGTGCAGTGAAAAAGAGCTCTCATGCATTGCAGAAAAGAATGGTAGGAATTTGGCAGCATATCAAGAGGCTTAAAGAAATTATATTCTTTGACTTGGTAGTTCCATTTCTGGGAATCTATACAAAAAGATATCATCAATGAAGAGAAAACCACTTTTTGTGCATAAAAATATTTGTATCTGTTATTTACAAAGGAAAATTGGAAATATTGATATGTCCAACAGTAGGAGGTTGAAATTATGGTGTATTAATGACTGTTATTTTAATAATTTTCTTCTCTCTAGTTTTTGTTTTAAAAATTGTACATGCTGTATTACATCTGTAATGCTATTTATATTTTATAATGCTGCATTTCTTTTTTATTGCTAAATTACTTGTTTCTTTTAATGTGTGTCTCTTCAGGGAAGTCTTGGTTCTAGTTGGTATTTAAGAAAATTGTATGAAGCTATATTCTCAGAGTTGGAGACGATGGGATTATGACTGTGAATACTGTCACCAAAGGAAAGTGAAGGAAGACGGGTCTTGAGAAAAACTGACCATCGTCCTTTGAAAATTGGAGGAGGGGTGGGGATCGAAGGGATCTCAAAGATTGCTGAGCTCTTTCCCAGAGCGACAAGTGCTGCTTCTAATGTCACGGGATGGGATCATGGCATAAGGAATCCAGTTAACAGTAATATAATGGATAGGTGGAGAGCCAGAGGAGAGAAAGAGCAATTAGGGGGATCATTTTATAAACTATATAAATGTCTAACCAGTGTCCTGTATACTTGAGACTAATAATAAAATAAAATTTTAAAAAAAAGAGCAATGATCATAGCAATAAAAAATATTAGAATTTGAAAAAAATGGAAAATTCCTATGTTTGTCTACTTAAATCTGTGGGTTATTATATATGTATATATCTCCACAAGTTCTTTGATCCTTCCAAAAGATGGAGTTCAATTCCCTTCCCAATGAATTGACCAGTCTTGGCAAAAAAACAAAATGCAGCAGAGTTATAACATCTGAGTCTAGAACCTAAAAAGACAATATAGCTTCTAACTCACTCTCTACATAGGGATGTTCTCTCTTGGAATCCAACAACCATGCTACAAGGAAGCCCAGGCTACATGGAGAGACCACTTACGCAGCCATGTGTTCTAACCATGACTCAGCTGAAGTTCCAGCCGACAGCTAGCCTCAATCTTAAAACATGTGATTGAATAAACCTTTGAGCTGACCTCCCACCCCAGCCACTACAATTGAATGACAAAACCCAAATGAGAACTGCGCAGCTGAACTCAGTCAACCCCTAGAACCATGAAGGACAACACGTAATATGAAACATAATAAAATGATTTTGTTGTTCTAAGCCACAATTTTGAGGTTGATCTTTTATGCAGCAAAATATAACCAGGACATATCCCCATCTGTTTGTTTTTAAATAACAAGGGCCAATTAAGCCAAGTACGAAAAAGTATATGATTCCATTTATATGAAGTAACTAGAGTAGTCAAATTCATAGAAACAGAAAGTAGAATAGTAGTTGTAAGGGCTGGGGAGAAGGGAGAATGAGAAGCTGATGTTTAATGGGGACAGTTTCAGTTAAGGAAGATGAAAAAGTTCTGGAGATCAGTTGTAGAAGGTTATGAATTTACTCAACACCACTGAGCTGCACAATTTGAAATGGTGAAGACTTTTACAACAATAAAACATAAAAATCATATCATAACTACCCCACGAAACAAACAACCAAACAAATAAAATGACAAGGGCCTATGTATTTGTCTTCTGGGTCTGGACAGAATGTAGGAATTGGGCAGTATTGAACCTCAGGCTTAATGAGAACAGAACTCTAAGGAATAGTATGTCAAAAGGGGCTTCCAAGAGATCTTAACACACACACACACACACACATACACACAGCTAGGACCTTAGCAATAGAAAGATGTAAAGAACATGCTTATCAATTTTCAGATAATGCAAAGGAATTAGAAATAATTAACTCCTTAATGTTCAACTTAGAATCAACAGCAATTTGATCTTGGTTTAACAGAGCAGATAATATCATCAAAAACACTCCTGGTATAGAATATTTAAAGAGGCTGGAAATTTTTATACACACGCATACCTCCAATCCATGGTAGACAGCTAAGTGCCAAGTAGATAGGAATATACTCAGAATTAGTGGATGGGTGGTGGATGAGCTGGCAAGTAAATGAAAAAAGTCTTCAGTGGCCAAAAAGAAGCAAAATGAAGAATCCAGAGAAAGAACAAAATGCTAATACCAGCAGCTGCCCTGAGGTTATCTGCGGAACTTTGGCTGCCTAGAGTTTTCACTTTTAAAGGAACAATGACTGGGCCCAAGCAAAGAGAATAGTTGGATAGTGGATTACTTTATAATGCTTTGTCCCTCAGGAGCTGTATTCACTGTGAAAAGGGGGGAAATTTCCAGCTCATGTAGCATTATGATAAAGTCATTTTGCCTTTCTTAGTTTTTCTTTGGTGGTGGTAGCAGGGTCTCTTCTGAAAATGTATAACCGTAAATTGGTACTAGTGCAAAACTGCATCTAGAAACAACACAACTACCAAGAACTGAAAAAAACACAGGCAGAGATTTACTTGAAGAGGTCCCCAAATCTCGAAGACATAAACAATTCTTTCTGGAGGAAAGCACATTAAACCCAGGTTTCAAATAATTCTCACAGACACAGTTTCTACAAATATTACTTGCCACAAAAGAAATGGAGGAAAGGAGAGAAGTAAGGAGGGAGGGAAGAAATAAAACACACAACGAAATAGGCCACTTATTTTGCACCACTTCATATCCTCTTGGCTTTACCTGACTCTTATACAAGCTGCCACTGTTACAACCAGCTCTGCATACATTCCAACCAATCGAAATCTATGCTCCCAAAGGTAGTAGTAACTTGATAGTGCCTCCTTTAATACCTGAGCATTGCACCTCGTGCCTCCTTTTCTGAAGCTCCCTACTAATATCACCCAATGACTTCATTAGACACAACCTGCTTGTGTAAGAGAGCTAACACCTTGGTCAAACTTAGACCAATGGGAGCTAGAAGCTGAGGGATGAATTGCTCTCTTCTTTACTCACCAATGGCAGTCTTGAGCTGCAGTTGTTTTGACTCATAGGAAACATGACACTCAGGACAAACAAACAGGATGCTAGCAACAGACCTTCATTAAAGAAATTCTAAAGGACGCACTTCACGATGGAGGGAGATGACCACAGAAGCGGGTCTGAGATGCAAAAAGAAATGGTGATCCAAGAGTATGGTAAATTGTGGGCAAATGTAAACAAATACTGTTTCTATAAAGCAAAACTAGTTTCTAGTTTATGATATTAAAAACAAGATGTAATTAAAAATAGTGAACAACAGAAGGATAGTCAGGATTGAGTAAGGAAAGTTAAAGCTTACTAAAGTCTTCATATTCTTCAGGAACAGGATAACTATTGCTGAATTCCGGGCTTCATTAAGCTAAATATACAAGCATAACCGCATTTCAGATGGATTCTTCCTTACTCATTTTAATTGAGACACCAATAATGAAATAGATACCAAGGTGAGTGTGCGACTGAAGCTCCCAGGTACATAATCTACAAAAGAATATTTAAGAACCAGTCCCATGACCTTTGATACTCTTAGGCAGATCAAGGACATAAAGAAAAATCAGAATGTAGAAATGGGACAAGACTTAATGAAGATATTTCATCTAAGAAAGCTGCTGCCAAATTGTGACTTCCCACTCCCCCTGTTGGGGAGGACTGAGGTGGTGCTACCTTCTGACCTCAAGTCTAATATGAAGAACTTCCATAGTTCTACCCAGAGCGCTTAAGTATACTTTCCATAATTAGAAGACACAAAAGACTTGTGTCTCACACCTGAAAATGTTATAGCAACCTGTGATGGAAATGGCCACCTAGAGATTCCAGCAGCAAGAACCTAGTAGCAACTGCTGGATTCCTAAGGGCCATAAAAGAAAATCATGGCAAACATCACGTTGTGAAAACTAAAAGGATCCCCTTTGAAACTGGGAACAATGAAGAAAAGAATGCTCTCTATCACCACTTCTATTCAATATTGTCCTGGATGCCCTAGTCAGTCAACCAGACAATAAAAATAAATAAAAGCTATAAGAACTCAAAAGGGAGAAATAAACCTGAGAGATGCTATGATTGTTTATGTAGAAAAACTAAAATAATCTATAATTAGCCTTAATAAGAGAGTTAATCAAGATTGCCACTGCGTTAAAATATACTAGTAAAAAGCAGAAAATATAGGTTTTCAAAAGATACACCACTTAAAATAGCAACAAAAGACTATGAGGCACACAGGAATAAATCAAACAAAAGTTATATTAGGTCCTTATGAGAAAAATATAAAATAAAACTATTAGAAGGCATTAACAAAGAGTTAAGTGAGGAAATATATTTATAGATAAAAGAGTATTTCATAAGGCTCTCTCCTCACCAAATTCATCTGTAAATTCAATGAAATTTTAATAAAAACCCTAACAAGAGTTTTAAAGATATTTAACAAGTCAATTCTAAGATTTATATTGAAGAGCAACAGACCAATAATAGCCAAGACACTCCTGAAGAAAAACATGGGAACTCATATCAGATATCAAAATTTTTTAAAATTATAGCAATCAAAATATTGTAGTTTTGGCAAAGGAATACACCAAGACCCCAGTAACAAAACAGAAAGCCTAGAAACAGACTCATCCCTAAATTAAAACCTGACATGACTGAAGAGTTATTAGAAATTGAGATAAAGGTTGGACTCTTGAACAATTGGTTACCTATATGGAAGAAAATTTGATTTCTTCCTTGATTATAAAAAATCAAATACACGTAATATAAGGACTTAAATGTGAAATGCAGTACCTTAAAATATTTCAAAGAAAACATAAGAGGCTATTTTTGTGTCACTGGAGTAAGTAAGATTAAACAAGATCATAAAATACTAATCAAAGGTGTCTAAAAATAAATATTAAAAAAAACGCATTCCCTTCTGAACATCACACCTTAAGAGGAACAGTAACAATGAGATTAATGTCCACATACGAATAACCAGCATGGTGAGGGGTCTGGAAATCTTCCCACATATAGAATAGATGTATAAAGGGATTTTTAATTTTTAAAGAGAGAGAGACCATTTACAGGGCCAATAATAATTATGTTGAACTATTTGAAGCATAAAAATATTAACAAGGCTCAATATGTGTGAGGGATAGGAACTTATGACCACACACCTCCAGGATTTTCTTTTTGTAACATAACATATATATATATATAGCCTTGCACATAACCTAGCATAGACTTCTGTTTAGAATTCATAACTTTGCTTAGCTTAACCTGTAAACCCACTTAGATTACTCTAAAGGGTACAAAGTTGGTGTAACCACATCCTGTGATTTGCTCAGAGTTTAACAGAAATGCTGAGACTAAAACTTCCTTCCATAGGTATATGCCATACCTGACACTGATGATTTCCAGACCTGTCTTTTCAGGGAGAAACCCAGGATGATTGGGGGTGGGGTGCTAATCTGGCTTAAACTGCCTTGGGGCCTGGAGGACTCTATACTGACCTCCTCATAAAAACTATTCTCATTATATAAATACTAAAATTTCCTCTTAAAGGCAGAGATTTTCCCACCATTTTCTAACATCAGATATATGTATAGGCATGCTTTCTAACTGCACCTGCGCAGGAATGTCTCCACGGATACATGTGATGATGAAGCTCACCTTGATGCTTATGTGTGATTCCCCTAAATAAAGATGAACCTGATTCTTTGTCAAGGACATGCTACTTTGGAGAAGTAACACTGCCCCACCCCCCACCCCCACCCACCACCTTGTGTCCCTGATGGCAACATTCTGATAAAATCTTGGAGTTTTCTTTTGGCTGGGAACTACTGAGTAATATGACCCAGTCTGTCTGGTAACATCTCTCCAGGAAGGACCACTATGGAAGAAACTGAATTTCCCTCTTCAACCCGTCCCCTTCTCTGTATGAGTGATGAGGAGAAAGAGGCTCAGGCATGTGTAGACCCCAACCTTACTGGATTTTCTTTTAGCGCTGATGGGGAATTCTGTCTGCCCCCATAAAATGTGGTAAATAGACTCACAGAGATTGCTGCTCTGCCCTCTTTGCAAGAAAGTCTGTCCAGTTCAGAGGGAAGTGGTCGAAGCATATTTCCAGTTGGCTCAAAACCAATGGGGAAAATGATATGAGTAGTTGTTATCCAATTATCAAAACCCCCACCAGACTTTTGAGTTTTATATCCTTCCTTGATCTGGAAAGGGTTTTAAATAGCCTGCTTCTTAAGTGTAGTTCTACAAAACAGAACTGAGATGAATGGGTAGAACTTATAAGAGGAAATATTTCAATTTGAACTTGTTAATATCAAAAAAAACTTACTCAAAATTGGTTGGTGCAAGTATGATACAGTACGTTTGCTGGCAAAGTTCCAGTGGAGGCCACCAACCCACAGAAACAGGAGAGAGTATCCCTGTAGTATCTGGGTCCTCTACTGCTCCTTCTACCTATAAGAGTTAATGAAATACAATCAATGCAGGCTTAAAGGTCTCAAAGAACAAGGGCAATGCAAATGTTTTCCACCAGTTCTCTTTAGTTGCAAAGCAACTTTTCAAAATTATTATTATATATATATATGTATTTGTATACATATATATAATATGTATACATATATACATATATGTATATATGTATTATATATATGTATTATATATATATTATATATATATTGCTGTCAGAGTCCCATAGGAAACTTTCTTTCTGACAGAAACTTTGAAGTGTGAAAACCACAAAAGCAAGATTGTTCCTCACAAAAAGAAGAATGTTCTTACCTGGAGAATTAATCATCACTTGAAAGGTTCTGGAGACTGAGTCAGATGCCTGTAGATACAACAGAAAGCATTCTGTATTGTAACTCACTTTATCTGCTTCTTCCCATTTTGCTTTGCTCTTCTGTCAATGATGTCTACTGCTTTTCTTTTTTGAAAATTGCTCCTTATGAGAGTAGGATAATGTTAACATAGTGGGTAGGTCCCAGCTTGTCTGAATATTATCACCCAGTGAGCTTTCGAAACAATCAGCTATCTGGCCATACCCCAGACCAATGTAATTGAATCCCCAGAGGTGGGAACCAGACACAAATATTTAAAGTTTTCCCAGTGATTCCAGTGGTCAGATAATGTTGAGACCCATTCTATTAGCAAACATCAGTAAGTTCCCATACTTGAGCCTGCATCAGAATCTCCTGGAGAGCTTGTTAAAACAGGTTGCTGGGCTCCACCTGCAGTTTCTGACTCAGTAGTCCTGGGGTGGGGCTGAACAAGCTTCCAGGTAATGCTGATAACCACACTGCAAGAAACATGAGAATACACAAATGTGTGGTTCATTTAGCCTTCAAATAGGGAAGCTTTAGAATAAAAACCGAGTTGCTTGGTGATGTTTCCATTGTGAGGTGGATCCACACACACACACATCAGGTCAATTAATGAAAAATGGTTTCTTCCTTCTAGTTGTTTGGGGTTTTACTCTACTTTTAAATAGGGTTTGTGCTTTTTAATACCCCATCCGGTCTCAGCCTAGAGCTCATTTTTAATAGCTGTAAGATATTGTTATAGCCAAAGGAGATCCAGAAGGCTTTCCAGAGTTCCAACAACCCTGATAGAAACAGGTCAGAAAAAAGTCATAATCCCAAACCCACGTTGCCACTTCTTTAAGGGGAAGAAAAAACCATACATATGCATATACATGTATATTTACTCTTTTTATAATATTATAACAAAAATCAGGAAACTACATTTTTTAAGTGCAATGGTTAATCTTGTCATTGTCAGGCACGCCAGATCCCTGCAGTTTGAGATGGACAAACCTACAATGCTCCCAGGAATACACTCTTCTCTGCCTATCTCCCAGGATATTTGGGAACTGTCTGAAGAAAAAATTCAAGGTGCATCTGCTTTTTCCATCTGCTTCAAGCTTTGATAGTCTTTTAGTGTTTTGGAGTTTTTGTTATTGAAGAACAGTGGGAACAAAAAATTAAGTTACTCCTGCTAAATTTGTTCAATCAATCTCAGCAACCAGGCCACATCCTTGAATCTATCTTTAAGCAGTTCTGGCCTCAAGTTTCAGATTCATGCAATTTCCCTGGTTTTGACAATCAGCAGGTTGTTTCAATATCAACCCCTATGATTAGAGTGCCAAGACCATTATTTTCTTTAAATTCAAAAGGAAGACTTTCATTTCTTTCTACTTTATATTCAGCATTTGCTGCCACAATCTCGATGTCTTCATTGCCTTTCACACTCTTCTTTCAAGTTGTGAGTGAGAAGCTAATGAAATTCAGGAAGAACAACATAAATGCAATCTCATCCCTGAGGAAAAATGCAGTCCTTCATTTTGCCTAAGATTGAAAACCTCTACTCGTGTTTCTTGAAAATGTGCTTGCAGACCATCTTCATCATTACCCTCATTCTGTTCTGGGTAAAATAAGAAAATACATGTGAAATACTTGAAAGAGTTCAAAGCACTGTACGAATATAAGGGTTGGTTATTAGACTACCCAGACACAGGCTGCTGCTCAGGTGTGTGATTTCCTTCACAATGACTCAAAGGCTGATAGGTCTTCTTACAACTGGTCCAAGAGTAGTAATTAGTAATTTATCTGGCTCTGACTCTGTACTGCATGGAGCTGGCAGTGGGGATTCATATGGAGACTTAAAACTGAGTATTCTTTCATGATCTTTAGAGTATCAAACCAGAATTTGGCCTATAGTTGACTTCATGTCCACCTGGATAGGACTAGGGGCATTTTCATTTAAGGCCTGAATCTAGCTGGCCTCAGATTATAATCAAATTTCAAGGGGAATGGGGTACATCTAATTTAATGATCTTAATTTACTCATGGATGAGAGAAATCTATGGAAGTAAATTCACTAGCCCAGTAAATTCACAATGACTCAGGAACAAGCAGGAACTCTATAGAAGTTCTGATGTAGCTTCTTATGCAGAATCATACTGTCTTTAAAATATACTGTTCATAGGCCCAATGATTAGTAGATAGGTAGATTCTTTTAACACAATATTTATGGATGCATGTAGGAAGCTGACCTGAACATTGAGGATTTTGTGACATCTTTTGAAAAACAGTCAGCAAAGTATTTCCATCTGTGGTAAAGTAGAGCACGTACCCATCAATAATTCAGAAAGCTCAGCAAATGGAGCCGAGAACAAACTTGATCATTAGTGGAAACTACTGTCAGCACTAATAAAGGAAGTTAACATCAATGTTTAAGTTTTTGCTTATCAAGTAATTGGCAGGGGATTGAAAAAATATAACTTTATGAGAAAAATTAACCAGCCATTCCATAACTCTGTACTTTCGTTCCATTGTTTTAAACATCTTAATTGCCAGGAAAGCTTAACCACACAAAATTAAAAAAAGAGGTTAGGAACCCAGGGAGTGTGGTTCATCATTTTACACAGCTTACTTTTTTCATTATAATACATTTTCCATTTTTAATTAAATGAATAAAATAGCTGTATTGCTTGTGAGATTATATACATTTGCCAAATAAAGCCGCAGACATCTCTCTCCTTAATGTGCTTAGAGAAGACTGCTATACTGTCTTTTAAATAGACACATTTTCTTCACTTATCTTGTTTTGAATTTGTACAGGCTTATAAAATCACAACAGATGTTTCCTGTGGTACCGGGTACCAAATAAATTATACATAAGTTTCCCGTTGGTTTTATTTCTTAGCAGTCATCAGATTCTTTTGAGCTCAAAATTGGGTAAGACAAAATCAACTCTATTTTCTACCTTATCTATATTCCTGCAAGCTGATGACAGCGACCTGCACATTCAGAACTTAAAAAAAATTTTTTTAGAGGAAAATGTTAACTACCTGCCCATTTCCCATTGCATCAAAGTATAATACACTAACACCAACAGGCATTTACTCTGTGTTGAGTACTATCAAGGACAGAAAATGATGAGACATGGTCTCACATTCAGGAGACCAACATTGAAGGTAACCAAGTTCAACACAAGAGTAATACATTAAGGGGAATGGTGGAATTTTTCTCTCCGGAGTTTGGAAAGCATTTTTAACAGGCAGGGAATTAGTTCTAAACAAGATGGCCACCCAAGTTTCCTTAAGTCCTAGAGTCAGACTTTATCCAGTTACAAATTGTGGGGATTTGACATATCAGGCAAACATACTAAATTTCAGCAGTGATACATGAGCCATAAGAGACAACTTTGAAACAAGCTCTGCCATACCCATGCCTCATTAAAATCATCTGGTATAATGATCTCACTTGGATAGAGAGGAAGAAAGTGAGAAGGTACCCAGGGTGGAGCCCTCAATGATTCTCCAAGAGGTCTGCAAATGATGATGCAAAGAAAGGGTCTCAGGAATGACGTGTTGGTGTGAGCCTTATAGAAAGAGTGGTTTCCCAATGACAGCAAAAATGTAATGGTCAGGCCACCTCCAGGTCCTGGGTCTCAGAGGAGTAGTCATAATAAATAGCACCTGCATGGCTATAGTTTCAAGGAAGAGTAGAAAAAGAAGGGATTGATTGTGTAACTAGATTAAGGGCATTTATTTACAATGGAACCACATGCAAGAGGTTAGACTGAGAAGTGTTAAATGGTGAACTAGCAGGAAAATTGTAAACTAAGGGCCAGGACAGTCCCAGACTGGATAAAGGAAATACCAAAAAGAATGGAGAAGTAGGAGTTGCACCTTTGATGAGAAGCAGAGTTTCTGAAGATATAACCAAATGGCCCCTCCTATGCTCTGATTAATTACCCAAGCCTGGAAAGGCTTCTGTTTCCAAATCTAGAGAGGTAAATCTATTCCAACAGAGACTAACAAGCCAAGAATTGAAAACTTGTCTTGAATGTCTTTATTATCGAGAGGCCTCAGTGTTTACTATGTAGATCATATCTTCAAAACTGTTCTCATCTTAGCCCAAGGAACACATACCCTTATTACTTTTCCACTTCTCTGTTTGAGCAACTCCCTCCCCCGCCCCATCTAAAAAGCCATCATCATTGTCATTTATAACTGAAGATGGTGATGATGTGAGAGCCTGTAAATTATCATTGTTGGACTGACCCAGGTTTTGCAAGTATGGCTATGGCCTGTCCCTGTCATTTCAGAAATTGCTTGCCACTACTCAATGCAATGTGTAAATTGTGGCAGCTTCAATTAGAGCAAAGTGTGTTCTGCAAGGCAGTTCTTTTCTAAAAGTGGCTCATTACTTCTTGAATTTTAACCATTTTGTTCTAACAAGTCAAAGAAGCAATAGACCAAGGAGTGAGTGTCTACGGAACTGGTGACAGCCCGGCCCCTTCCCATGTCCTTTCTTGCCTTGCATAGCTCATGAATTGAGCTAACAGCCCAGACTAAAGCCACTCCTAGTTTTTGACACATATCTAAGTTGGGGATCTACTGGCCCAGACACGTAACTGGGCTTCTGTGCTGCAAGTGGAATTTCCTTGACCATCTGAGATTTTTATATCTTCCCCACCAGCCTCAACCTAGGACAATACCTGAGCACACTTGTGATCTGATCCACAGCTTCCCTGCCATCATTCTTATTTTCCTAGTGACCCAATATACATTAATTGCCTTCCTTACCTCTCACTCTCAACACTTCCCACTCTAGAACAGAAGACCCAAGCCAGGAAAAATACAGAGTCTCACCTGAGAATGAACACCTCCTTAAATATTGCACTGTGGGCACCTCCTGGCCCTGATAAAACCCATCCTGACCCACAGCCCATTCGGCAGGACTTTGATGCCCTATGTATTATTAGTTGTTGCTGTGTAACAAACCATCCCTAAAATTCAGTGGCTTAAAATAACCACTTGCTTATACTATGATTCTGGAGATTGATAACTTCAGCTGGGCTTAGCTAGATAATTCTTCTGGTCTCAGCTAAGCTCCCTCATGAAATTTTGCTCAGCTGTGGGTGGGCTAGGTGGCTCTTCATCTGGAGGTTGACTATTTGTTAAATGGATTACCTCAGATTGTCTCCATGAGGTCTCTAATCCTCCATACAGGGCTCATTCTCATGGAAGGTAGGTAAGGTTCTCAGACAGAGAACACAGAAGTGCACAAAACGTCTTGATGTCTAGGCTCAGAGAAGACACATAGTCATTTCTGCTGCATTCTATTGGCCAAAGAGAATCATGAGGCCAGCCCAAAATTACCTCTACCTCTTGATGAAAGGAGCTGCAGAGTCACATTGCAAAAGGCCTGGATACATGGAAGGGTGAAGAACTGTAGCAATTTTAGTTACCAATTTACCACACCTTGCCTAGCTTTATCCTAGTTAGACCTCTTCTCCAGGGCTAGCGACTAACTATTTTCAAACCCTTAGTCTACTGAGTATGGCTTCATTGCATATGGATAGATAGCTAATAAATTGGATAATAGTCAACTGTTCGTTGAGTTTCCATGGCTACCAGGATCCCCAACTACCAGGTCTATACATGCCTATGAATTCATTGATATCAAAACTTCTAGAAGTTGGACTGAGATTATAACATTCCTTTGGCAGTGTTCCTAGACTGGTATAACCTCTCAAAGAAACAAACATCTATGTCAATTTCAGGTCCATCCTCCCTACCTAAATGCTGTCCTTGCCTTCTCTTTTTCATGAAACCTCTCCTACTTCCCCTGAAGTACTCTGGTACCCTATGCCTGAGTCTGCCTGAATGGTAACAGCTTTGAATTTTTCTTATTATCAAAATTAGTAGTTCTCAAAGAATAATCTTCTCAACAAATGATGCTGAAACAACTGGGAATACACATGCAAAACAATAAAGTTGGACCTCCTATCTCATATCATATAATAAAACCAACCCAAAATGGACCAAACACCTAAATGTAAGAGCTAAAACTATAAAACTCTTAAAACTTAGGGGTAAATCTTCATGATCTTGGACTTGACAAAGGTTTATGAGATATGACACAAAATGCACAAGCAACAAAAGAAAACATTGGACTTCAAAATTAGAAACTTTTGTGTATCAAAGGATACCATCAAGAAGGTAGAAAGATAACCAATGAAAAGGGACAAATATTTGCAAATCATGTATTTGATAAGGGTCTAGTTTCCAGAATACATAAGGAACATTTACAACTCAACAACAGAAAGACAAACAGCCCAAGAAGTTGCAACGGATTTTAGTGAACCACTAATAGCCCTTGCCACAGCAGAAAAGTCAAGAACTTGTGCCTTTCTTGGGGCTGAGTCAACCAGATTATTCCTGGGTAGCCTAAAGAAAAGGTCGAGGTAGACAGAGCTAGTTTCTCCCTGTAGCATATTGCCTATTTGGGCCCCGATTCATCATAACTTTCTGCATTCACAGCCCTGCTATGGCCTCATCATTGGAAGAGTATACTTCTCTCCCTCTTGACTGTCATTTTAACCATGGAACTTGCCTTGGCAATCAAATGAGGCAAAAGTGATAGTGTGCCAATTCCAAGCCTAGGCCTTAAGATGACTTGTGTCTTTATGCTTTCTATTTTGTCTTTTTACTATCACAATGAGAAAAATATGCCTATGCTGGCCCACTGATCTCAGTAGGAAGATGAGAGACACATAGAGCAAAACCAAATGGTCCCAGCTAAACCCAGCCTAGATTAACCAATCTCCAGTCAACCTACAGATTTGTGACTAAATACCCACTTTTTGTTTGCTGAGATATTGCGGTAGGTTGTTACGCAGCATTATTGTGGCAATAGTTAACTGATATACCACTCCAGTTCCATCTCACTGAAGTTGTCACATAGCCAACAGTGCCCTCAGATATGCCAGGTTGGGGACAGCACTTTCAGTCAGGTTCTTCAAGGTAACTATCCTCCTGATTTTCTGGTAAAGCCAAATGTGAGCTGCATTCTAGAATCCATGGATGCCCAAGAAGACAAACATTCCTCTTTGCCAGCGTATTAGGTACACGATACTTCTAACTGCATCATATTCAAAACCTCATGCCTCCTACACATTCCACAGAAGAAGCAGATGTCATCTTGACAGGATTTCTTTGTTTTCTCAATAGATGCTACAAGAGCTGCCCATGCTCTCTAGAGCACGCAATTTATCAAGAGATCAAGATTATTCACTGTTTTATTAATACATTTTATGCAGTCATACTGATTTCAAACAAAGGTGTCTTCTGTCTAATTGTTTTTGCCTCTGATCTGACGGGAGCATTATTTGAGAACAATTGTATCAATCCAAAAGTTATCTTGAGTATAAAATGTAAAGAGACTACACAAAGTGCTTCTACCTATAATGAAGTGTCAAAAACTTCCTGATTCTGACAGCTTTACCTAAAATTCGAGAATAACATTTTACCCCCCCCTTCTATAATAGCATTTTCCTTTTTAAGCAGGAAGACATTTGATGTCATGGAATTCTCAGAATATAGTAAAACCAGCTTCAAATTGGTCTCATTTAAGCAGGCAAGTGGCACGTTCAGATGTTACCAATATGATCATCTCCAAATAGCCCTTACCACCCTTCCCCATTTCTACCAACAAAATTCCTTCCCTCTTTGTGAAACCACTTTCACTTTGTGAAACCCTCCCTTTGAACCACTGAATGTAGTAAGCAAACAGAAGTACAGATTGTCAGAGAGGCTCAAGAAGTTTGTATCATGTACATAATTGCAGCCAATAGAATGTACCTCCCAGACTTTCAACTACTGAGGCTCTAAGGCCCAGTTGCTGTGCTCTGAAAACCATTGCTGCATCGTGGGGGCCACATCTCCTAATGGCTGCTCCCAACCAATGACTGAGCATGGCAAGAATACTAGGTAAGGCAGGCCCACTCCTAGGAAACAGGGAATACCTCTTATGGCCAATGTTAACTGGAGAACACACTGACAGCATTGCCAAACCTTTCTTTGACTGTACATCAGTCTAAAATCCTTCCACCAGACCTCTCACTTTCCACTTCACTCTAGGTCACACTTGCACTGTGATCTGATGACTCTCCTAGCATTTCCCAGCTCCCTCACCATTTTCTCTCACAGGCAGTTCTCTTAATAAAAAGCCTTACACATTTAGTCCTGTCTTGATATCTGCTTTTTAGAGGACTGGAACTAACATACACATATGCCTGTCCTACCTTTCGGGCCAACTGATCAGAGGAGAATGGTCTGTCTTAAGAAAACCTTCTCTTAAGTAAACCCAATTAATTTTCTGGCTGGCCTAATATTGAATTCTCTACATTTGCTTATTAAAATGTCTTTGTGATGAAGACTTTTTTCCCAGAAGAGAAGGCCCTTCAATTGGTGGGAATGAGAGGGTGAGGGCAATTCAAAGGCTGGTAAGTACCTGAGCAGGTTGGTTAATATTCAATCATGCCAAAACCCAACTTCAAAACTTTGCAGTCTCTTTATTTCCAGAAAACAAAGTCTAAACTTTTATGAGAGCTAAATCTTTCAAAAATGGTCCCAATTTACCTTCCTAGCTCCCCCCCACCTCCTGTCACTTTCCAATGTTATCCTCCACGCACCTCAATTCTTACTAATTCCCAAAGAATTAAAATGACATTTGAGGAATAAGAGCTCCTGCCCTGCTTTATCACAGTAGTGACAAGGTGTATGTGGTGGGGGAAGGAAGACAGCACTGATGGGCTAGGAAGAATAAGAGAAGGAGAATTCACATCTGAATATGGCCCAACATCTATGCATTCTCATCCTGTCCTTTTAATTAAGGCAGCTAATCATTTAAACATAGTTTTTTTTTTCCTTACAAAAATAATATTTTCCCATGGCCACCAGTCTCATATTGACAAATACTTGTTTTTCAAATGATTTTTAGTTAGCAACTCACACAGCAGCATTTTAATCACAATCTGTAATAAAAAGTGACTAAAATACACTAATACTAATTTGCCTAACCAATATGTAGGGTCTACCTGAATGAAAATTCTTGGTGGGACCTCATCTTGGACCCTGCCCTGACCTAAAACCTTATCTTCGAGGCCTTGTGCCAGTCTATCAAGGTTTGGTTAATATAAGACTCTTACAGCTCTGTTGAAATGACATATTCAATATCTCCCCATTTCTTGATGTTGCTATTATCTCTACCCTGAATTTCCAAAGCCATGTTCTATTTTGTGCCCAGTGACAGACTCCTCCTAGTTCTTGTCCATTTGGTTCTTGACTCCTCCTTGGTTCTTGGTCTGTACTATATTTGTTATTTGATCTGTGATTGTTCAGTCCCTCAGTGCCTAGTACACAGGGCACTGTGGCATCATTCAGCTCAAATGGTCCCAAATCATGGTGTGGAATAGACTAGAACTAGGCAGGAATTGGAAGGAGATTGGAACAAAGGCTATAGTATTGTTTGTGTCATTTTCCAGCACTATCCCATTCCTCCATAGAACCTTATCTAGCAACAATAAGAGTATCCGCTGCATCTGTATGGCACAAACACCACCCAGATCATCTGTGAATGAGGCTCAACACAGAGTGTGGCCTGGAAAGATCAGAGAATAAAAACATATTTTAGGGAAAAATTTCTTCGCCAGAGCCTTTATCTAAGAAATATATTTCCTCAGAATGTGATCCATAGAAAAACAGCTCCATAAGTCATTAAGAGGGGCTGTACAAAGAGACTTTATTTCCATGGCAAATGAGTCTGGAAAACTGTGGCTTAAACCAAGTTAGTGATGTTCTTCACTACAGGACTTCTCAGAGTTTTTACTACATTAATAGGAAGTACGAATCAGCAAGAAGTAGATATAGGATTAAGCAGTTCACAAACTTATTTGGGCATGGAAGCCATGTTTTGTTTTGTTCATCGAAGACCTATTGATGTCTTGTATAGCCTAGCATTCAGAGGATCGTGGTCTGGGAAACACTAAAAAAAATAATGTCTCTCAATCACAGATTACATAGGGGAGTAAAAATGATGAAAGGTAGTTTCTGAAAAGTCATGTTCCTCCCCTACCTAAGTGGCCCCATACAATCCTTCCCCCATGTGGGAAATTGATATTACTCTCGATTTCTACACTTCTGGTGAAACGGTTTGGCTAGAGTGACCTTGAGAATGTTACAAACATATCTCTGGCATGGTTCCTTCATTTAGGACAATGGACATAAAGATATATCATCCCACTCTAGTTCCCAAAGCTATAAGAATTAATGGAGCCATTCCTAAAGAGTGATGTGAATTCCTTGGAGGAAGTCTCTATGTAAATACAAGGTCTTGCCATCTTAAATGCTGTGGATTTATGTCCTGGACTATACAGTGACAGCCATGAAGAGAGAGTGCTACATTATTTTTCAAAGCCACAGAAGTCTGATCGAAATATTAGCCTTTCAGCCATTGTCATTTATAAATACCATCTTCTCAAATACCGCCTTTTCACATGAATTCATATTTCTTCCTCTGTGAATTATAAGATGTGGCAGCATTGTACCTATGAAAGCAGAACTCTTTAGTATCTCGGGATTAATATTTTTGAGATAGAAAAGATAAAGGACTTGCAGTGTAGAATGCATGTATATTACATTTACTTCCACAATAGAGGAGAGAACCAATATGAATAGGGTGAATCGGATTCCTCATTATTTATGTAAATTGGCCTTTGAGACATAATTCTTAAGTGTTTAATTGTATGAAGAGAAAATTGAAGCAAGATTTCAAATTATCTTGACATAAAGTGCATCAATGAATAAAAAATGTTTTGGTCGTATGTGTGTGGTATTTGAAACACTGGTTCAAACTGACTCAGGTCATTTTTACTGCAGATCAGTTTTTTGTATGTTAAAAAGTGAGCAAGACAAAAGAAGTACAGATAGTAGGGTAATCATAAGCATGAAGAAGATGTCTTTTTTTTTAAGTAGCAGCAACAGAGATAGAAGACACATGATGTTGATTGACTAATGTAAACTTGGCCAATGTCATGTTGGTTGTAGGTGATCATGAACTAAGTAGATATGGAATGTCTAGCTCAGAGAAAACAGCTGGTTATATTCACATTACAAATTTTCAGGGATTCTTGTGTTTGTATCTAATTTATTCTTGTGTCTTACCTGCCCCAGGGAATTCTTTGTTAGAGCTGAGTTCTTTCTTCTATATAAATGTATGCTTCCCACCTTGAGATCTGTCATATCCATTAACACAGTCTTTCCTTTGCCCAAAAGGCTTTTTATCTTCTAACCTATAATTTTCCTTTTGCTCCCACTTTACCTCAAGAAAAGCTTCTCAACCCTTTGGAGATAAAATGACAACTGAGAAGTTTTTAAAAATCTCTCACTGTCCCTTTAGTTTTTCTTTAAAGCACTCGACCTGTTTTGACTCCAGGGCAGTTCTTAGACTCTGCCTTGTCACTTCTGCATGTACCTCAAAATACTGATCTTAACCTAAAATCCCAAATTTCCCCTTAAGAATGAATGGCAGTTTAAAACACTCGTTCTATTGCTTTTGATTCTCTGAAATGCCTCCATTACATAGTTGCATAGCCTGTAAGAATTGTGAGATGGTACAGGTGGAGATGAGTGGTGCTTAGGGAATTTTCAATCTTAGCTTATTTATGTAATCTCTCTGACCCCATAAGCATTCGAATATACAACCTGTAATCAAATTAATAAGGCTAAGTGGTGTGATACCAGTATAAGAGATGTATGGGCAGAGCTCTCTGGGAACATCCAGAAGGGAAACAGTCACTTGGCATGAAAAAGTTGAAGGAGACCACTCAAAGAAAGTGATGTGTCTATCCCCATTATCTCCTCATATATCATGTTTCTATGCAATGAAGTTCTATTTATTCCATATTGTTTGACTTTAATTTTCCAGTTAAACTTATGTTACCTCTTTAAACTATAAAATCAAAGTTCTACTTGTGACTCCCACTTGTGCTGTAGGGAGTCCAAAGGGGTATTGCTTCTATAATCATAATGAAAAAATAACCAAACTTCAAATTTATGACTTTTTCAATCCCATCAGAGAGGTGAAGTCACAAAAGAACCAAATGACAGTACCAAGGATGCAGATGAACCAGCCCTCTCATATATTGCTGGTGGGAATACAAAATGATAAAGCCACTTTGGAAAATAGTTTAACAGTTTCTGATAAAGTTAAACATTTATGTACTCTAAGTATCAGCTATCACAGTCCTAGATATGTACCTGAGAGAAATGAAAACTTATGTCCACACAAAAACCTATGAATGTTTACAGCAGCTTGATGCATAATCACCAAAACTTGACATAACCCAGATGTCTTTCAACCAGTAGATGTATAAACACACTGTGGTGCATTTATACAATGGAATACTATTTAGCGATAAAAAGGAATGAACTATATTGATTTGTATAACATGGATTAATCTTAAATTCATTTTGCTGAATGAAAGAAGCTGGAATCAAAAGGCTACATATTGAATTATTCCATTTATATGATATTCTGGAAAAGACAAAATTAAAAAAAATGGAAAACAGAGCTGTGGATGCCAGGGGCTGAGGGATCAGAGAGATGTGACTAAGAGGCAGCAAAAGGGAATTTTTGAAGTGATGGAATTGTTTTGTAAGGGACTTCGATGATGGATATACAAGTTCATGTGTTTATCAAAACTCATGGAAGTGTACACTACAAAGAGTGAATTTTACTGTACATAATTTAAAATTTCAAAACCCTCAACTGTGATGTTGGGGAGAAGACGGAATACAGACTATAACAAATCAAACTATATTACAAATGAATCACATAACCACCCTGAAGGTAGTGAGGGAAAAAGGAGCTGACCTAAATTACTTTGGAAAACAGCATTTTGACTAGATACTGATAAGGTTAAAGAGAAAAACAGTATACAAACACTATACTCAAGTTGGAAAATTTGTTTCTCACAGGGTTATGGGTTAGCAATTTTGAAACTATTTGCATTGAAGAGTGAAATAAGTGAATATATTGTAGATAATGAGGGCCAGGTTCTCACTGTCAGGGCAAGAAATTACAAATAAAGAAAGGGGGAAGGCTAGAGTAAACCCTAGAGTCAGAAATATCTATATGGACTCATCATAAATATATACATATATAAAAGATACATAGATAATACAGATATATATATATATACAGATAAATAGATGCAGAAATAAATATAGATCTGTGTATATGTATGATACATTAGTAGCAGTATTTTATCTAAGTACCCAAATATTGGTTTCTAAGTACTATTCTCCAATAAAAGGAACTAGGGCTCTTTGAACAACTAGTTGATTCCAGGGCTTTGGCAAGGAAAATATAAGATGAACCTGGAGTATGTTTTGGTGCCAGAAAGTAAAGAAGTGCTGAAAAGAAACAGAAATTTTTAAAAGGTTGAGGACATACTGAAAGGGCTTAGGAGTCAACCTGAAAAAGCTGCCAATGGCCATGATGATTTAAACAGATAACTGAATAAATACACAAACCAGGGAGAAGAGATAGGTCTCTCATAGAGAATTCTAAGTATAGAGGAGACTGAGGAGACAAAGCTAAAAGCAATATGAAATCATGGGTTATATCTTGAACCAGAAAAAGTATATTAGGGAAAAAATTAATGAAAACCAAATAAATTCTAGAATTTTGTTAATAGGGTTGAACTAAGATTAATTTCTTAGTTTTTATAATTGCTCTATGGTTATGTAAGATGTAAGAAGAAAGGAAACTGGATGAAGGGTATGTGGAAACTGTACTATTTTTTTTAAATTTATTTATTTAAATTAGTTTTAAATATACAGTACATTGGTTAGACGTCTATATAGTTCATAAAATGACCCCCCAATTGCTCCTGGCCCTCCACCTAGCCATCATAGTAATGCTAACTGCATTCCCTATGGCATGCTCCCCATTCCTATGACTATAAACTACTAATTTGTACTTCTTTAACCCTCCACCCCATTCTCTCAGCCCCACAATTCCTCTCCCCTCTGTCCATCACTAAATTGTCCACTATATTTGCGAGTCTATTTTTGATTACTTTGTTCTTTGTGTTCCTTAGATTCTGCATGTAAGTGAAACCATATGGTATTTATCTTTCTCTGTCTGACTTATTTCACTCAGCATAATACCTCTAGGTTATTATCAATGTTGTTGCAAATGGTAGGATTTCATTTTTTTAATGGTTGAGTAATATTCCATTGTATATATGAACCATAATTTCTTTATTCAATTGTCTTGATGGGGCATTTAGGTTGCTTCCATATCTTGGCTATTGTAAATTGTGCTGCCATAAATATTGGAGTGCATAGGTCTTTATGAATTATTGTTTTGGTTTTCTTTGGATAAATGCCCAGAAGTGCAATTGCTGGGTCAAAAGGTATATCCATTTTTAATTTTTTGAAAAACCTCCATACTGTTTTTCATAATGGCTGTACCAATTTGCAATTCCACCAACAATGTATGAGGGTTCCCTTTTCTCCGCATCCTCACCAACACTTGTTGTTTTTTGATTAATTGATGGTAGCCATTCTGACAGGTGTGAGGTGATATCTCATTGTGATTTTAATCTGCATTTCTCTGATAATTAGCAATCTTGAGCATCCTTTCATATGTCTATTAGCCATCTGTATTTCCTCTTTGGAAAAGTATCTGTTCAGGTCTTCTGCCAGTTTTTTAATTGGATTTTTTTTGTTGTTGTTGAGTTGTATAAGTTCTTTATATTTTGGATATTAACCCCTTATCAGATGTATCATAGGTGATACCTTTTCCCATTCACAGGCTGTCTTTTCATTTAGTTGATGGTTTCCTTTGCTGTGCAAAAACTTTAGTTTGATGTAGTCTCATTTGTTTATTTTTTCTTTTGTTTCCCTTGCCCAAGGAGATATATCCAAAAAGAAATTACTGTTAGTAATATCAGAGAGTTTACTGCCTATGTTTTCTTCCAGAAGTTTTAGAGTTTCAGGTCTTACATTTGTCTTTAATCCATTTTGACTCTATTCTTGTATATGTGTAAGAAGGTGGTCTAGTTTCTTTCTCTTTTTTTGCATGTATCTATTCCAATTTTCCCAACACCATTTATTGAAGAAACTGTCTTTACCCCCATTGTACATTCTTACTCCTTTGTCATATATTAAGTGAGCGTATAGTGGATTTGTTTCTGGGCTCTCTATTCTGTTGCATTGGTCAATGTATCTGTTTTTATGCCAGTACCATGCTGTTTTGATTACTGTAGCCTTGTAGTATAGTGTGATATCAGGTAATGTGATACCTCCAACTTTGTTCTTCTTTCTCAAGATTGCCGTGGCTATTTTTACAACTTGTCTGTAAGCTTAAAATTATTTCAAAATAAAAAGTTTAAAAACAATAGAAAAAATTAGAGGTGTAGTTCTTAAGCTCCTGTGACTATCTTTTCCAGCAATGGCCTCACTTGGTCTTCTAGAACTGCATCAAGAGGCACCCTCTATTTCCTATCCTCTCAAACCTGGGCAGGACTTTATGACAACTCCAATGGATAAAATAGAACCTGCATGACTTCTGAATCTAGGTCATAAAAGGTGATGCAGTGCCTATCTCGCCCTTTCTCTCTGGATAGTCACCCTTGGAACTCTGCCACCATTTTGTGAGGAAGCCCAGGTCACAGGAAGAAGTCACATGTGGATGTTTCAGCTGAAAGCCCCAGCTAATAGATTGGCCGACAACCAGACCTCTGAGGATGCCTTCAGATAATTCTAGATCACAGCCTTCAAGCTGTCCCATCAGTCACTGAGTGGAGCGAAGATATGCTGTCCCCATTGAGCCCTGCTCGAATTGCAGATTTGAGAGGATAATTATTGTTGGTATTGTTTTAAGCTACTAAGGCTCGGGATGATTAATTATGCAGCAAATGATAACTGGAACAGCTGCCCTAAACTGATATGATTAATTGCTATTAGAAGATACTGGATTAGATCCATTTCATCCCTTAAAACAAAGCTTGACTCACAACAGTAAGAAGAACTCAGTTTGGTAGCATTTTGCCCTTTTGTTTCGACAGTGATTTATTTTCCAACACAGTATTCCTTTTCGAAGGAGATCAATATGACAGGGAGTTATTGGAACACATCCTAAGGGCATATTAAGCTTATGTTTTGCTAGGTCTCATTCTAAATACATCCATATTAATGTCTACCTGTTCACTCTCAGAACTAAATCATCCTATTTGTCAGTGAATAAGGAGCAAAGTGATCAGTGTCCTCAATTTCTCCCTTTCCTCTGTGCCCTATACTCACCCTTTAGGTTCAAACCAATAATCTCCTGGTTGATATGGATTCTAAGTAGAGCCCGGACCACACAAATAACCATCATTTGCTTGCAAAGGCATGTTTTAATGGCCTTCAGTTGGATTTTTTCTTAAATTTGCCAACTTGCACAATAAGAATCAGGCTGAAAGTAGAAAAGCAAGATACATCAACTTAGTAAAATATGCTTATAACAAAGAACCAAGTAAAGGGTCAATAACCATCTTAGGAATATTTCAGAACCTCTATTCCTTACAGAGCTCCTAACAATTTTCACAATTAAGTTAGATTACTACATTAGTCTTAAAGAAATTGCAAAACAAATTATGCCATCTTCAAGATATTAATACAGAGAAAACACAGAGAGTTATCAATGCTTATTTTTCTTCTTGATATAATTAAGGAACAGAGTAATATTCTAGTGGTCTATATTACAAAATTATTTTGTTCTTATCTATTTGATTAAAGTGAAGCCTGTTTCAGCATACCTTCTTTGAAGTCACTGTTACCATCTGAGCATGCATCAATCTCTTGTTTTTTCTACTTTGGGGGCAATAAAAATAGTATCAAAAAAAACATTGAATTTCGAATTAGAAGCACCTGAATTTGAATCCTAGATCTCTGTCATCTACTTGCTATGTCAGTAGTTCTCAAAATTTTAACATTCATCAAAATAACCAAGATTTTGTTAAAATACAGAAACTGTGGCCCAACCCTAAGGTTTTTTATTTAGTAGGTGTGGGATGGGGCCTGAAATTTGTATTTCTTACAAGTTTGCAGATGATGTTAAGTTGTACACATCTGAACAAATTACTTCTTGTTCTGAATCTCAGATTTTATAGCTGAAAAAAATTGGTAAGTTCCTATCTATACCATAAATATTCATTTTATTTTCCTATATTAGCTAATACCCATGAAACAGGTTCAGGATCCCTTTCCAAAATCCTGGAACCCAAACATTTCAGAAAACAGAACTTTTGCTTTTTGTCTTAAGTTTGGTTCAAATTCATTTGGTCACAAATGTGATCTATTAGCAGTATTCATTTATTACATATTACACACACACACACACACACACACACACACAGAATATGTATAGTTTGGTTATTGGCTGCTATAGACGTACCCCACCAGAGTTAT
This sequence comes from Eonycteris spelaea, assembly GCA_003508835.1. Classification (NCBI taxonomy): domain Eukaryota; kingdom Metazoa; phylum Chordata; class Mammalia; order Chiroptera; family Pteropodidae; genus Eonycteris; species Eonycteris spelaea. The sequence goes on from PUFA01000282.1 coordinate 872,110, forward strand.
TTTGTATTATACAGGCTACAAACCATACTACCTTTCTAAAATGAGAGAAAATGTCTGAATTCTAAAGTCTTGGCTCTAAATGTTTTGGATAAGGAACTGGGGGCCTGTCTTTAGAACTTCAACATATCTATAATTTTTCTTTGACTTATTTAACTGTTTTCAGTTATCTCAACTTGATTATAAACCCCTCAAGAGCAGAATCATGTCTCATGTGGCAACCCGCATATCACCTAGTACATACTAAACATAAAGCATGTGCTAAATAAATAACAACTGGCTTGAATTTGTTGATTCTAATAAGATCTTGAGTAAAAGATTGGCATAATTCTATGCAATGATATTCAAGAAGAAAATATGAATCAAAAACATTGCAAGGCTCTCAAAATTGCAATTCTGACTATAATACCCATAATCTCAAATAATTCTGGCAAGAAAAAAATGTAACAATGACATTCCTCCTCTTCTTTGCCCTTGTTACACATTATATTTAAAGTACTGAAACCATACCTTGTTTCCTCTCAACTTCTTAAGGACCTGTGTCCTATTACTCCCATATTTCTATTTGACCTCTCTTTCCTAATGGCTCCTATCCATAAGCCTTTACATGTGCTTAAATATTCTGCATCTTAAAAAAATGAATAAAGTTTTTCAATAAATGGTTCTGGAGCAATTGGACATCCACGGTCCAAAACCCAAAACCAAACAAACAAACAAAAACCGTGACCCAAACCTTATACCTCAAACAAAAATTAACTCGACATGTGTCATGGACATAAATGTAAAACATAAAACTATAAAACTTTCAGGAATTACATAAAATCTTTGGGACCTAGGGCTAGGTACATATTCTTAGAAGTGACATCAAAAACATGATCTGCAAAAAGAAAATTGATAAACTGGACCTTATCAAAGTTAAAAATGTTTGTTCTGTGAAAGACCCCGTGAAAAGGATGAGAAGACAAGCTATAGACTGAGGTAAAATATTTGCAATCTACATATGTAATAAAGGGCTAGTATCTACAATACACACAAAATTGTTAAAACCCAATTTAAAATGGGCAAAATGGAAGAGTAGGTGATTGTCTCCTCCCATGAACACATTAAAATTACAACTAAAATACAGAACGATCAACCTGGAGAACCAGCAGAAGACTAGCTGAAAAGAAGTCTAAGTATATAAAGAAGCTACCTCAAGACTAGTAGGAGGGGTGGAGACACAAAATGGGTTGGCCCTGCATCCATTTTGCATGTGGCAGTTGAGAATTGGGAGGGATAACTCTGCTACAGAGGTCCCCTCTAAACAGCAGTGAGTCCCAATCTTACACCAGGCTCCCCATCTTGGAGCACCAGTGCCAGGAAGATCTGCAACCACAACATCTGTCTGTGAAAATCAGCCAGGATTCTGTCCGTCCTCATCAGATGAAAGGTGACTATAAACCTAGCATCTTCTTATAGAGCCCATGCATAGACTCTCTCACTCACAGGCACTCACCCTGGGCTCAGTGGAGGGACAGTGGCTGGGGAGGTACCAAAGACATGCAGGAAGAGACTGAGTTGTGTGGCTTTGGGGCAAGGGATGGAGGGATAGCCACCATTATCCTTGTGTTGAGCCCTCCCCTATATGGCCAAATCTGAACTTCCATTGGCCTGGTAAGCCCAGCTCATTCCACTCTAGTGACTCCCTGGGTTTCTGCCACACCCAAGTTGTGCATCACTAAAGGGTTTTTCATGGCCAACAGGAAGCCACTGTTGGCCTTTGCTGCAGTTTTTCTTGGACAACTCTGAGAAGTCCATGGGCTCTAGGCAGGTGGCAACTGGCCTCGGTGTGCTCTGAGACTTTTGTGGAGTGGCCCTAAGCTCAGCACTGGTGCCAAATCTGAATTAGCATTATCCCATTGAACATTACTTGGCCCAGGCTGAGATCCCTGAGATCCCACCCCCTAAGCCCCCATACCACCTGTATTACCCAAGGCATTTTCAGTGGCTGAGCCTTATGAACAGCTGGCAGGTGGTGGCAGGCCTTGGGGTTCCCTGGGCCTTTTGCTGAGCTGCCCCAAGCTTGGTACCAATAACAGCCAGCCTCAGTTCACTGAGTGGCTTCTCCCACACACCTCCAGGTCCAGCAGAGGCAGCGACCAACCACAGATCACTTTGTAGCTCCTACAAAGTAGCCTCAGACAAACTGCAGGCAGCAGCTGATCTTGGCCTGCACAAGAGTCCCTCCAAAGAGACCGCAAAACGAGCATATCCAGTGGCCGGTTTTGAACCATAACAGAGCACCACCTGATTAGCCCCACAAGTGGCACACCCAAAGTGTGGTCTTGTCAGACACAAAATCCCACTGGAGTGAATCTCGATCCCTGGATTCAGCCCCCACCCAGCAGCTCAAATGTTATGATTGTTGCCATTCCTCACAACCAGTCAGCCTGAGAGTCAATCCCACCCACTGATGATCCAACAGCAATTAAGGTTCAACTACAACAGGAGGGTACACACAACCCACACAAGGAATACTCCTGGAGCATCCGGCTCAAGTGACCAGACAGACTGCATCATTGGGCCCCACAGGACACCTATTACACACATCTACTACCTGGCTAACACTGGGAGACAAGCAGATCTACTTAACACATATAAACAAGCATAGATAGGCAGCCAAAATGATGAAAGAAATGTGTTCCAAATGAAAGAAAAGAGAAAACTCCAGAATAAAAAAACTAAACTAAATGGAATCAAGCAATCTACCAGATACAGAGTTCAAAATAATGGTTATAAGGATGCTTAAGGCACTTAGTGAGAACTTTAACAAAGAGATAACAAATACAAAGAAAAGACACAGAATTCATAAAAAAGAGTCAATCAGAAATAAAGAATACAATAACTAAATGAAAAATATACTAGAAGGAATCAACAGCAGATTAGCTGAAGTACAAGATCAAATCAGTGATTTAAGAGCAGGTAGCAGAAAATGCCCAATCAGAACATTGCTGGTAGAATGTAAAATGGTACAGTCACTCTGGAAAACAGTTTGGCAGTTTCTTAAACTAAACTTTATTTGTTACAGCCAAAAACTAAAAGCAACCTAGATGGTCTTCAGTAGGTGGATGGTTAAATAAACAATGGTACGTCCACACCATGGAATACTACTCAGCAGTTAAAAGGAAAACAGTCATTGATGCACACAATAACTTGGATGAATTGCCAGGGAATTTTTATGAGTGAAATGACCAATTCCATTTATATAACATTTCTGAAATGATGAAATTATAGAAATGGAGAACAGATTAATGGCTGTCAGGAGTTAAGGTCAGGGTGGGAAGAGAGTAAATGTGGTTATAAAGAAGTAACATGAGGATCCTTGTGATGATGGAAATGCTTTGCATCTTAACTATGGTGTCACAAACTTACACATGTGACAAAATTGTATAAAACTAAATATATACACACACTCAAGTACAAGTAAAACTGGGAAAATTAGAATAAGGTCAGTGGATTGTGTCAATGTCAATGTTCTAGTTATGATATAATTTTGCAAGATGTTACTGTTGAGAGGAAAATGGGTAAAGGGTACATGGGTCTCTGTGTTACTTCTTACAATTGCATGTGAATCGATATGTATTTCAGAATAAAAAGTTTAATTTAAAAAAATGAAAATAAAGAAACCTTCCTTCAACCTCACCTAATTCTCCATCAACCATCCTGTCTCTTCCTTTTGTCAGCAAAACTTCTTCAGGAATGGTTCTGACTGTCTGCTTTTATTCCGTGAATTTCCAATCACCACTTGACCAACTTCAGTCTGACTTCTGACCCCAACACTCAACTGAAACAGCTATTGCCAAAATGATCAAGAATTTCCTGGTCACCAATTGCAGTGGGCACCCCTCAGTCTTTACCTTAATTGACTTCTTGCAGCATTTGACTCAGTTAAATGCTTCTGCTATGTCTAAGTCTCTTACCTTGCTCTCGATGACACCCCACTGTTCTGGTTTTCCTCTCACCTTTCTGAAAACTCCTTGTGAGTTCCTTTGTAAATTTTTCTTCTTTCATAACATAAATGATCCTCCATGTTCTTTCTGTCCCAAGCTCTCTTCCCTTCTCACTTTACTCATTCTCATCATCTATATGCCAGTAACTCCCAAGTCTATATATCCAGGCCCGATCTTTAGAGCTCAAACTATTATAACTGCCTGCCTGCTCCTGTTCTCTTCACAATTAATTCATATCAATATGTCTGAAACTGAACCGTGACTACTCCTTCACGGATGACTACTCCTTTTCCCAAGTTCCCATTCTTAGTTACCCAAGCCCAAATCCTAGAAGTCATCATTGACTAGTCCAGTGCTTCTTAACCGGGTATAATTTTTTCCCTGCCCCAGAGGACATTTGGCAATGTCTGGAGGAGGCATTTTTCATTCTCACAACTTGGGGGATGGGGTACTGTATGGGTTATTGAAATCTCATGGAGAGGTCAGGAATGCTGCTAAACATCTTACAATGTACAGGACAGCCCCACAATAAAGAATGATTCAGCTAATAGTGCTATGTCACTAGTGCCAAGGTTGACAAACCCTGAACTGGTCCCTGACCCTGATCACCCATGTCCAATAATTGCCTGATTATTCTATCTCCTAAATATCTGTTGAATCTATCCAGCGTTCTCCAGTACTATTGCCATCACTCTATGGCTGGTCAGTATCATCTCTTACCAGAATTACTAACAGTCTAACTCATTCTGCTGTTCACAGTCTTATCCATTATCCTCACTATTAATAGAATGAGCTTTTAAAAATATTAATCAAATCTTTTCACTCCCCTAGTGACACTCCCCATTGCCCTTAGAATAAAGTCCATACATAGACAATTCACTAAAGAAATACAAATAGCAAGTAAATGTATGAAAAGGGTTCAGTTCTAGAAATCAACAAAGTGCAAATTTTAAACAAGATTTTCTCCCAATCAAATTGGGGAAAATATAGAGAAACAAGTGCCTCTTTATACTGATTTTGAAAAAATAGATACAAACTTTCTAGGAAGTAATTTGGAAATATATATCAAGAGCTTTGATAAAGGTTATACCCTCTAACCCAGTAATACAATTTCTAGAAATTTATTCTTACAAAATAATGAAGGGTACAAAAGACTTATATAGAAGATAGTCCACTATTGTATAATTTATAATTTGCAAACTATTGGAAATAATCTAAGTTAATAATACAAGGGTTAATAAACCATGCATATATATATGTGTGTGTGTGTATATATATACACATGTATATGTTTACATGCACATTCACACACATACACATATATATGATGGAATACTGTACACATATTTAAAAGTATCTTATCAAAAAATATTCAATGGGAAAATACTCTAAAGATGATTTTAAGTGAATAGATCATGTTGTAATGTTATATATACTATGACCCCAATGCAATACATATACATTAAACATGATAAGAATATGCACTAAAATGTTAACAGTATTTTGGGAGTAGTAGAGATTATAATTTTCTTCTCTATACTTTTCTGTATTATCCAGATTATGACAACAGGCAAACATAATATTTAAAACGAAAATTACTAAAAATACTGTTATATGAACTATGTGTGAATGTATACATGTATGTGTATAAGAGATAAAGAGATGAAGAGAAAGAAAGCATGTTACTCACAGAGGAACAAAGGCATTGTGACTTGAGGTATAATATTCATGAGATGGTGACAGATTCCATTTGAGACCTAGAAAACAAAAGTGAGGTTGGCAAGCAGGGTAAGGACAGTCGACGCAGTCCACTTATAGAATCTCACAAAGATGCTGCAAGAGCCCAAGCTCTCATCCAGCAGGCAAGGTCTGATGGGAAACTGGATACCACGCCCCTGGATCATCAGTGGGGCAGTATGACAAAGCTTGTTCATCCAGGTTTGCTTTATTGGCTGATACAAATGTAGAGATTTTTGCTCCTCTCCCCCCATAGTCTTAAGGTCACTACTCTTTTAACAATCCCTCTATACTGTATCTCCACACCCGGAAAAGTCCCTTTGAATATGAAAGCTCCCCAAAAGAAAAAAAAGCAACACTATTCGCATGCAGGAATGATGGCACAAACAAATCAACATTCTCATAGACTTGGTTCATTTAGCGGGAGCAAGAATTTTACACACCCTTATGCTGATGCTGGACCACAGGACCTCCGCTGCAGATACACAAAGTGCATCAGTGGGTTTTCAAATTAACACTTATTGAAATTTGAAACCTCTTCTTTTTCTTAATTTTTTTCCCCAGTAATAGCTATTTGGCTTCACAGCTGGTATTCTGGGCAATCCACATGTGTTTGCAAAGGCAAGAAAATAGAGAATGGAGCCATGAAAAGAGACTGAGAGACAGAGAGAGAGAGAAGGGGACAGGAAGGAGGAAATATAGATATATTTAGAATTAGCTATATGAAATTTCCAATATGCTCATCTTTAATGTACGAAAACAGCAATTTCATATGGTTCAACCTCAAAAAAAATCCCACATTTTTTATGAGAGAAAAGAGAGATAGAAAAAAAAGAGAGGCAATATACATAAGAATGATCTAGATGTATGTAAATTCTACATCTCCATAATGCTAATTCTGGCCATCCACTTTTGGAGATGAAAAATATCTGGCCATTATATACCGGGTCATAATTTTAGAGACCCACAAAAATGGAAGGAATGCCTTAAAAAGTGCCACATCAAAATGAATGGCTAACAGGTCAAATGCTAGACTCATGTCTTCTGAGTTGCCATTCCCTTTTTAGATAAATATTGCCTACTTTCTCAGAGACTGTGGTAAAATCTCTCACTGTGACATGGAACATTTACTCTTAGTGCTGCCTTGACTGCAAAAGACCCAGGTTTCACCTGTAGTATCAGTGAGAGTGCCCAGGTGCCCATGGATTGATAAAAGCACACGCTTCCATTTATATTTATTTCTTTGTTTCATGGGTAACAGTAGACTGCTTCTGATTTTGTCACTTGACAATTTGGTTCTTGTCAAGAGTCAAAGTCTCTCAACTCAGGGAGAGCAAAAGAAGAAAGAGAAATAGCAATAACTGTCTTTCCTCTATTTTTTCTCTACATATATATTTTTCTGTCACTCCACTTTCCATTAGTTGGAAACTGGATTGCTGCCAGGACCTCAGCATAAGGAATGTGTTGTCATCACCAGAGAGAATAAACTGAGCAGTGGTTCTCAACTGGCTTGCTGGCACCCTTAACCTGGGGTGGCACGCATGCCCAGGCCCCGCCCCAGGCCTACTGAATCAGAATCCCTGAGAGTCTGTCTTGTTAGTTTAACTCAGTGGTTTTCAACTGGGGGAGGGTAGATTTTGCCCCTGAGGGACAACTGGCAACATCTGGAGACAGTTTTGTTGTCATAACTGGAGGGAGGAGTGGTACTAGTAACAAGTGGGTAGAATCCAGGGATGCTGCTAAACCTCCTCCAGTGCACAGGAAGGTGCATCAGCCACATCTTGCATCTGATAGAGACCCTTCGGAGAGCACTAGAGGGTTCAGTCCAGAAAAACAAATCTGGAAGCACATAATTGTGTCCTTATTTTAATGATACTAATCACTCTGGTTCCTGTCCATGCCCAGGAAGGTAGCTTGTATTTCTTTTATTCGACCAAAAGCTGTGAATGTGTAGAAAGAGACGAAAGCTGGGAGTAGGGACCCCCAGCCAAGCCCCCTGAGTAGTTGTGACACCTTAGCAAAGTTACTTCTCTTCTTTTCCTCTAAAGAATCAGAAAGTGGATAAAAAATCACTTCTGAAGGCCCTTCCTGCTCTCACTTGTGAAGTCATGAACTGGGGAGTGTTCATGTTTGGCTTTCACTATCAAGATGAAAACCAAGCATGTGGTGCTCTCTGGGCAGTGGGAAGACAACAATTTGAGCCCTGGGACACAAGAGACGAGACTAGGTTATGAGGACCCAGGATCAGAAGCCAGAGCAGAGGAGAGCCTGAAGAACAAAGGAGAACAATGTGGAAATCAGGATTTCTCAACCCAGGGACAATGGACATTCTTGTCTCTGTATTTCTTTGTTGTAGGGCTGTCCTATGCATTGCAGGATATTTAGCAGCAATCCCTGGGTTTTATGTACTAGATGGCAGTATCACCCCTTCTCCCCAGCCCCAAATTGTGACAATTAAAAATGTTTCCAGACATTGTCAAATAGCCCCTTGGCAGCAAAATTGCCCCTGGTTGAGAATCACTAGGTTAAATGAAAAAACTACAGCTTTATCCTCTTAATAATCATCCTACACAAGAGGAACATATGTAATTTCTACCATTGTGACCTAAAACTTTATTGTTTGGGTATTCCACTTCTTAGTGTAAATCTGAAAGGTAAAGATCACTCTTTCTCAATTCTAACCTCTAGCAAATCAAGATATATGCAAATAAAGGGATGGGCCAGGGGATGAAGGGGTGAAACCCACCGAAAAAATATAAATGGCCAATAAGAAAAGGTGGAAGACAGGGCAGAACCTGGAATTATTGAGGGTCAGTCTGGGATGAAGAATGAGGAGAACCTTGAAGGTGAAGCGAGAGATGCAAGGATGAGCGAGAAGTAAATTGGAACCTACAAAAAATGAGGAAACCTGCAGAGCTGGAGACTGGCCATAAAGGGGTGTGCGTGCGTGCGTGCGTGCGTGTGTGTGTGTGTAACAGGTTTTTGAGGATGGAGGCTGAGAAAAGTAGAGGGATAGAGTCACCACATTCTGAGGGAAAAGAGACTAGATGAAAAGAACAACTAATGGGTGAACATGGAAGAAAGCCAGAGACTGGAGCCAGAAGAAATGGAAGCACGTGCAAGGTAAAACCTGAGCACAGGACATGAGTAAGGCAGCAGCAATGACTGCTAGGGAAATAGAATCAGCACAGCCACTACTAGCCCACCAACCATTCATTTCACATTCATCAGGCATATACTGAGGGTCTACTAAATGTCGGGCACTGCATTAGCTACTGGAGGTATAGAGAGAACATTCCCTGGCCCTGCCCTCAAGAAGAGATTGTCTCTCTTTGGTCAAGTTCCTGAAGAGTAAAATAGTCCATGATTGCCTCTCTGGGAGGAAATGTTCTGAGACTCTCAGTTCATGCTGCTTAGAGGATGAAAACAGCATAATCAAGAAAGAAAAGCAGCTCCCAGCATGCTCCCTACCATCTTCAGTTGACTTGAAAACAGTGATAGGGATAAAGGTCTTATATTAGGTTCCAGAAACCCTGTAGTCCCCCTCTCCTTGAAGAACGAAGCTCTGATTTACAGCACTGATTTTCAGGGAGACCCTCTTACTGTCAAGTCAGCTGAAATTCTGTGAATTTGAGATGCCCAAGGGTAGGGTTGCTGTTTTGAATTAGTTCCTCTTGCCAAGGGATATAAGAAAAGGCTCCCGAGGAAGCCTGCAAAAAACAGCTCATTACTGTGCAATCCATTCCCCCGCCACCTCACTGAAGATTCAAGCAGAAAAGCTTTGTTGCCACCGTCTGATAACAGAGGTGGTGGCCTGAATACTAACCAGAAAGCCGCAGAGAGGGAAATATTTTCTGAGAAAATCTGTCTCTTCTGCAGGGAGAAAAACAAGACAAAAAAAAAAAAAAAACACAGTCTCCGTTCACAAATCCAAGTGGGCAAAGCTGCAAGCATCTTGGGAAAGTCAGGTCTAGGGGTCTGGTTTTGTAAAACCAGTTTTCAAAGCCTCCCTTTTGCGTGCTCACAGACAGTGCAGTCGGTTTGCTCAAATGAGCGCAAACAAAGGAATAAATTGTTTGAAAGGGCAGGCTTCATTATACTCTAATTAATGTAAATCTCACCCACAGAGAGGAACCAAAATAAATAGCTATAGTAATTAAAGTTTAGGGGTTTTGTTTTTGTTGGGGGGGTAGTTCACAAGTGCCTAAAAAGGATTCAGATTTGATGGAGTTTCAGGAATGGGTTTTTGTATAATTTTTCAGAAGAACAAACTAGCTAAAACAGTCTTCTCCCAAATCCACATCAGTAAAATCCTTTCACTTTTGGAAAAAAATACACCATGTCCCCACAAAGGAGTTTTGGAAAACAAAGAGACAAATGCTAAGTGCCACAGCTCCTAGAAATGTTAAAGCAAAAAGCCTAAAACAGTGAGGTAGGGAAAAAATGATATCATTAAGGCACTGTCATATTGAAAATAACCAGACCAGCAAAGCTGAAAGATCAAAGCCAAGTTTATTGCTCACCAGGCAACGAGGAATAGTGTCATGCCAACATGAGTTCACTGAGTCACCTCAAGTCTCCCGAGCAGAAGAACTGGATAGGGTCAAAACAGGAATTTTTGTCAAATAAGGCCAGGATTGTAAAAGGCATTACTTGATTGGTTTATGAGATTATAAACATTCTCTGGAGACTGACTGATCATTGCCTGATTTATGTCACAAAAGCACAGGCAAAGCTCTCAAAGTGTCCAAGGGTGTGTCATTGAGTTTCTGTTAGATTCAGGACACGGAGCCATCACCTCAATGATAAAATCCCAAGGAATGCTAGTAATTCCCAAGTTGTATTTTGTCAAAGTTCCCTAAGGATCTGACACAGGAGGTCAGCAAAGCAAAGTCCAGTGCACACACACATTCCTTTAACTGGTGTGGAACTAACGCAGTGCTTGCTTCCATGTGAAACACCTGACACTGCTAGTGCAGAGCCAAACATGCAAACGTGCTTCAAGTAGGGAGGAATCGGCAAATGCGAAGGCCAAGGAGCCGAAAGATAGCCAGGTGTGCTTGGATAAACATCAGCAAGCCAGTGTCGCTAGAACAAAGTGAGGGAGGAGGAGAGGGATAAGAAATAGACTAAATAGGGCTCAGCTCTCCCCAGGACATGTAAGAAAGGACTTTCACTCTAAATGTGATGGAAATTCATTGAAAAATTTTGAGTAGGGAAGTGGCATAATCTTATTTACAACTTTTAAAAGGTTACCTTGTCTAATGTGTGAAGCAGATTCTCTACACAAGTAAAAGTGGAAGCAGAGAAACCTGTTAGGAGGCTTACTACGATAGTCCAAGAGATGATGGTGGCTTAGATGGGGGCGGGGGGGTATGAATAATGGCTAGAGGTCAAACTTGTGATCTATTTGAAAGGTAGAGCTGACAAGACTTGATGAGGGATGTAGAGTGAGAGTGAAAGAAGGAAATTAGCTTAAATATTTGATTCCATTGATCTCACACCTGTTAGAATGGCTATCATCAACAGGACAAGTAATAACAAATGCTGAAGAGGATGCAGAGAAAAAGGAACCCTCATACACTGCTAGTGGGACTGCAAATTGGTACAGCCACTATGGAAAACCGTATGGAGTTTCCTCAAAACACTAAGAATTGATCCACCATATGATCCAGCAAACCCTCTACTGGGTATTTACCCCAAAGACTTAAAAACCCATATCCCAAAAAGATATTTGCACACCAATGTTTCATAGCAGCTTATTCACTGTGGTCAGGACATGGAAGCAACCAAAGTGTCCTATGATAGATGATTGGCTAAGAGAAGCTGTGGTGCATATATACAATGGAATATGACTCAGCCATAAGAAGAGATGAAATACTGCCATTTGCGACAACATGGATGGACCTCGAGATAATCACGCTAAGAAAAATAAGCCAGACAGAAAAAGTTGAAAATCACATGATATCACTTATATGTGGGATATAAACCTAAAAGCAACAAATGAACAGGACAAACAAACAGAGACTCATGGACATGGACAATGGTCGAGTGGTTACCAGAAGGTAGAGGGTAGGGGTGGAGAGGGGAGGTACACGGGGTAAAGGGGGCCAAATATAGAGTGATTTTGGGAAAGTAAAGTGAGTAAATGGATCAAATATATGGTAGCTGAAGGAAACTGGACTTTGGTGGTAAACACATAATAGAATATACAGATGTCAAATTATAATGTACATCTGAAAATTATATAATTGTATTAACCAATGTTACCTCAATAGACTTAATTTTTAAAAAAGAAAGAAATTAACATGACTTCTGCATTTTCAGCCATAGTGTCTTTTTTTAATTTATAGGATGGGCAAATACTGGAAAAGTAAAGGATTTAGGGGATAATTAAAAGTTCACATTTGGACATGCTAAGTTGGAGACTCTGGTGAGACATCCAAGTTTCTTTCTCTCTCTCTCTCTCTCTCTCTCTCTCTCTCTCTCTCTCTCTCTCTCACACACACACACACACACACACACACACACAACCAGGGTGATAGTCTATATCCAGTATAATATATGCAGCAGGATATATCAATTTGGAGCTCAAATGAAAGGTAGAGGCATAAATTGGAATCATTAGAAGGAATATATAGATGTTATATAAAGTAATGGGGCTAGTTGAGGGCATTTAGAGAGTAAATGTTGATAGAAAAGGCAAAGAGAGAAATGGAGCAGAGAGGAGGAGAGGGGAAGGAAACAGCACAGGACTGAGCCATAACAATATGTAGAGATCATGTTGCCGTTGTTTGTTTAGATGGAAAATATTACAGTATGTTTAAATGTTAATGGTAGAGAGGAGAGAATGTATGATGCCCAAAAAAGGGGAAATAAGTAAAGGAGCAAAGCCTTCAGGTAGTTAAAAAGAGATGGAGGGAATGTACAAGGGGACAGGCTGACCCTAGAAAGGACTGGTAACAGACTGAAACAGGAGGGGAGGGAAACTATACGGTTATAGATGCTCACAAGTTAGTTGAGTTAGTGGTAGTAGGACGAGGCAGTCTTTTTCTACATACCCTTGTTTTCTCAATGAATTAAGAAACGAGGTCATTAAGAATTGTGAGGTTTGAGCAAAGGCAATACTGGGGTTTTTGAGAGCACAGACAGTAGACAGTATGAAATAGTCGTTTCAGAGAATGGGAGAGCAAACTGATCAGGGAAATATTAAAGAATGGTCCAGTAAGTTGAAATGCACGGTCATCAATGTGAAGTGAGACCCGTAGCAGGGCTGTGTGTTTTATCCCAATGACATTCAGCTCCTCAGATGTAAAATGGGCAGAGATTTGAGTTTAACCTGGATCAGAGGGGTCAGGCAACCAGGGGTTTGAGGAGAAGATCTCCTTGGATGTCAAAGTTGCAGGAGAGTAATCACCATGGCAGCAGTGGAGAGGGAGGGAGGAAGCCACTGACAAATCTTCACTGAAAGAGGGGAGGTGACTAGGACATGTGCAGATACAACAACAGGTTGGTAGTGGAATAAAAGGCTAGTAAGATGGTGACATACGCTTCAAAGGAGCTTTAGTTTTTGAGGGGAAAGGAAGAGACATTTTTGGGCCGGGGAGTGCTAGTGGCTTCTAGTGGGAGAGACCAGGGATGATGTTAAACATCTCACAGTGCACAGGACAGCGTTGAATTTGACAAAGCTTGAGTTAGAGAAAAAGTTAAAGGGAACACTCATAGGAGAAGGGGCTTCTCTAGTGGGCAGAGTGGAAGGGCTTGAGGAGTGAAGAGGCTGTGGGAAGCTGAGTGGAAGTAGAAGATAAACAAAGCCTTATGTGGAAAAGATCTGGGCAGTTAGAGGGACCTGGGAAGATTGGCTATTTGGTTGGTGGTGACAGGAGGAATGTAAGATATCATGGGCTTGGTCCTGAGGAGATGGAAGAGCAGTTCTATTTACAGCCTTCTTCTTTGGAAAGTTGTGGATGGAGATGAGGAGGGACAGAATAGGAGGTGTAGGAGCATCCCCGGTGTGCTCACCAAACAAAGAATCACCCCCAAGGACTGCTCTTCTATCCCGCTGTCCTTTCCAAGAGAGCCAGGGGAGGGGCGGTCTTAACAGGAGTGTAATGTAAGTTTCCAATCTAGCCCATGAAAAGAGTTTTATTGTGCAGTATCAAGATAGATGTCTATAAATGGGCAAAACCTCAAAGTCACAAAATCCTATATTAAAATGTCACATTTTGAAAATGATGGAAACTGAATAAGTGTGGCGTGATAAAAAAAAATTGCAAAGTGTTACTGTGGCAGATGAATGTACCTTAAATGTGTCATTCACACTTTGACAGTTTCAAATGCTCCATTTTTATCCCCTCCTTTGTGCTACAACACTGCAAATTCTACGGCATTTGTGGCTCCTGGTGTCAAAAAATTGGTCCCCCCAATTTTCACAGAGTTATCAGGTTGAAGAAAAAGCTACAGATTTCTTAGAAATGTTTTTCCCCAAACAAATGAATTTTTTTAAATAAAAAAGTTTAAATAAAAATGTTAGTGGGTACCCACTCTGTGCCAAGAATACTGACCCAAAGGAATATAGTACTTTATAAATTTCTAGCTCTTTCGTTAAAACACGTTTTTCTTTCTCTTGGGACAAATCAAAAGGCGCAAAAATTTTGGATGATTATTCAAATTCAATCGCAATGTTTTCAACTTTACAAGGATTTTAAAATTTGCTCATACACGATATTTCACATTTTAAAATGTTCCACTTCAAAATAAATATATATCTGTGATTTACACCAGCGAATAAGATTTCAATATCAGGTATGTTAAAGTTTAGTCAGCAGTCAAAATACTGTTTACAATTATGAATTATTTTTTTCAAGTACAAACTTATTAAATCATACATTATAAATCCAGATTGCTTAGAGGTATTTTCATGATGAGCGAATGACCAAATGGTGCCAACAATTGCTGTGTGAGTAAGTTACAACTCCCCACTGGTGAGTTTTAGGCGGCCCTCCTAGCTTCCCTCTTTACCACCTTGTCAAGACATACGTTTGATCTCAAGGGGAGCTGAGTTGCACCTTGTGGATAGAGCAGCAGAAGAAATTCAGCAATGTTACTGGGAAAACATCCTGACATTGATCATGAGTGTAAGGAAAACAGTCAAAATCTTGCTTTAGGATACTGTTAAATGTAGTGTGTTTTGCTCTGTGTGAATGGCAGTGGACTGTTAAAAAGAGGAACACCTGTTTCTGAGTAACTCTATTATTAAGGTTGTAAGGTTGTTTGTAAATTTTGGTGTAGGTAACCTCTTGTTAGGACGACAAAGAAAAGTATTATCTGTAAATGGAGTTGTATCCAGCTCCACTGCTTCCACCCAACAAGTTAGTCAAAATGGAAAGGGATTGAGATGGAAGAGTTAAAAGGAATAAAGTCATTTATTCCTTTACAGCAGCAGTCCCCAACCTTTGTGGCACCAGGGACCGGTGCTCCTATGAGAAGCTAATGCCTGATGATCTGAGGTGGAGCTGAGGCGGTGATGCTAGCGCTGGGGAGCGGCTGCAAACACAGGTGAAACTTCACTTGCTGTCCCCTGCTCACCTCCTGCTGTGAGGCCTGGTTCCTAACAGGCCATGGACTGGTACTCATCCATGGCCCAGGGGTTGGGGACCCCTACTTTAGAGAGAAAAAGAAAAGGTTGTGGTAAACAATGAGAAAATTACTCTATCCACCTAAAACAACTTGGTAAAGACGTTTTTCCTCCTCTTTTTATTTCCCTGCCTAGTGGAAAAGTAAACAAGTAAGAAGAAAGAGAAGGAGACCAGGGAGAGAGAAATAGGAAAGGAGGAGGGAAGGTGGGAGGAAAAAGAGAGAGAGAGTGAGAGCGAGAGCGAGAGAGAGAAAGAGACAGAGAGAGCACGCTCAAAATACATGCAAGGAAAGGAAGAGGAGATGCTGTGTCATCCTCTCCCCTCCCCACCCCCAACAAGACTCCCCTCTGGCAGCTGATGGAAACAGAGGCTGAGAGAGAAGCTGCAGTCCTGTTGTGAATGAAGAAACTGTGAGGACTTTAAATCAAAGCAAAGTCACAGAGCAGTAAAGCCAGGAGGAGCTCAGGGAGTTCAACACCACAGCAAGCAGATGAGAAAAAGGAGCCAAAGGTGTCCCTTTCTAAAGATGTAAAAGTTAAGAGAGAGGAAGACCAGGCATTATCATAGTTATCAAATAGTGAACAAGGGAAGCGTTTTAACTTAGACTGGCAAACTTTACAAGCTATATTAGATAGCCTTTTAAAATGCTGTATCTTTTATAATACAAGTTTAATAAACAGATGCACGTTTGATAATTACAGTGTAGAAAATGCACAGTTAATTCATCTTTGGGAGGGGACTCAGGCAGAAAATACTATCCAAGCATTAGGAAAACTGCCATCCCAGCCACACTAAAACATGAAGGTGGCACTGGCACTCAAATGGCATTCAATAAATATTTGTTCAAAGGATAAATAAATAAATTGTTAACAGGTAAACTGAGGCACACTAAAAGGTTTAAGAGTTTGAGCAAAACTCGATTCGAACTGGGCAGCAACCAATTTAGCAGATGGAAGGGAACTTCAAGGAGCTATACAAAATAAGACTTTTATAGGCAGAAGGGACGGGAAGTAGGAAATTATGCTAGGCAAAAGAGAGGGTTGGTGATTGCATGGTCACTTTCCTTTAGGGAATGGCAGGGGTCTATCAGGCAAATAATCTAACTAGTACTGCTCCAGCGATTCCTGATCAACTGGTTTTAGATTCCATTTCGGGGAGAGCCAAAACTGTACGTAAGTTAAGTCTTAGTTTGTGACGTGGGACTTAGCATAAGCAACTCTGTAATAGGTTCATTGTCTTGTTTTTAACGAACGAATGGATGCAAGAATAAATGGATGGACAAATGCAAGCAAGCTGGTCACTGAACACTGACAATTTCAGAAAAAGTATGTTAAGTTTGAAAAGGCAAACTCTGGATAAGAGAAAACCAAAGTTACAAACTAACATAAAATGCCTCCTCCAGCAGTGGGGAGCAACACTCAGCTTTTAATCATAGAGTATATGCATATTTACATTGAACTAAACACATGGACTTGACAGCTTAATTTAAAGTGTTTCTTCCTCACCACTTTGTTTCTTCAGGAATCTGCTAAACAAGAACTAAATGCCCAAATGTATGCACTGTGGCATTTCTGATGTTGAATGACAATGAACAACCTCTATGGCATAATATGATAGGCATTTCCTCCCAGGAAAGCTTCCCAGGATGTAAAACTTGCATCCCATTTGTGGTGCTTGAGACAGAGTGATTTGCCCTCCATTAAACATGCTTTGCAGTTAATCCTCTTCAAAAGTGTGTTTGTAAGCCAACCGAAGAGCTCTGTGCATTAAAAGATTTGGTCAATGACCATGTTTTAATGACCATCGCATCACCAGGCAGTGGAGTTCTTTTACCTGCAATTTCCCCTGATAGGGCCTGCTTTAAATATGCAGGCACTGGGAGATGGGCTGGGGAGCCAAGCCAAGAAGAGAGAGTGTGAATTATAAGCAGATCAGAGCCTTGGAAATTGGCAAGCCCACTTCATAAGTAGAAATGTCCCTTAGCAGAGGCCATCTGTCTCATATTCCATGTTGAGTCTTTTACCTGTTCTTTTAAGTAACAAAATATGGCACAGCAGGAACTTATCAACCAAAGGATATTTCTTCAAGAGTAAATTAATGGCTCCATCTAAAAAGCACTCACAATTTTGAATATGAGTCTGGGGAACGAACGAGGTTAGCCTTACCATACCCTTCCAAACTGACTTAGCACTTCCCACCACACATGCCCCTGCCACTACAAAATAGCCATCTCATCTTAATCTCCTCTGCTGTTTTTTGTAATTTTCATTTGGTTTTGGTCAAATAGTTGAAGATCTTGAGTCAAGTGAAACCTGGGTTTGAACCAACACATTCACTTTCTTGCAAAACTTAATCCTGAAAGAAATAACATGAACATCTCAGTTTCTTCACTTGAAAAATATGATAAGAGTAATACTTCTTTCACAGGGTTGTTTGTGAGACATGGGATAATGCATGCAAAATGTTTAGCAGTGTCATGTAATACACACTCACTGGATGTTTGCCAATAATAACAGTTATCTATTACTACAATTATAGCTATCCTATACAACTGTGGAAACTTAAAGGTAGTAGAGGTTTTAAGAGCACTAAAAATGGCTCCCCATTAAAATCCACTGTTGCTATTGTTTGTTTTGGTTTTCAGTACGGATTGTTTAGCCCCACTCCCAGATTGTGACTGCATTGATCTGAGTGGGGCCAGGGCAGTAGGATGTTTTAAAGAAGTCCCAGTGATCTCAACACACAGTTAGAGTTGAAAACCACTGGCATACCACAAACCCCTCATTTTACAGATGATGAGACTGAGTCCTGAAAAGCTGTGACCTCCTCCAGGTCACAGAGCTATTTGGTATTTTCAAAGACAAACCAGAGATGGACAATAGTTAAAGCGATAAAAATAGATTCTATTCAGAACTGTTTGGAATAGGAGGAAGAGAACACAGTATAGAATGGAGCTCAATTCTGAATACAGCATGAACAAGTGGAAATGTATAGCCAAGAAGCAGGGAGAGGGTCAGAGAATAAAAAATTACTAAGAGGAAAACATCAGGGTAAATGGGATTCTGTCTAAACTAACCAAGCAGGATTCTTTGCTGAAGACAGGCTAGGGTGATCAGACATCACCTGGAGGATGGTGGAAGATGAGGAACCTGATCTGATATTGAGGGGGATTAGATGGATGGGGAACACTTGCTGAACTGACTTTTGGAAGGTTCTTACTATAACTGGATTTTACAAGTAATCACCCAGATGGGGTTCGTAATTTGGTCAGGCAAAGAATCTCTGCCATATGTTGTTTAAGCCTAAATTGCAATACTGGTATTTCTGTCCCTGCTTATAACCCTAATGTGTGTCCTCAGTAAAGTTCTACCTGACAAGACATTACTTATCTTTTAAAGAATGTATTTTTTACTGACAAGGAGGCTTTAGAAAAGAAGATGCCCAGTTCTTAGATGGGAGATAGTCCCCAAGGTGTAGCACAGTTCTTGGTCTAGGGAACCTAAGAGTTCAGGGGTCTAGGACCCAAAGATGACTGCCGGGTCCTGGCTAGTGAAGCACAAGTGGTTTGGATGTTGTCACCAGAGGCACGTGTGACTAAGGGTTTTCCTAGTGCAGGCTTCCCTGTCTGGTGGTCAACACAATGGCAGTTAGGAAATGGACTAGAAAGTCATGTCTACTAGATCCTATTCAATATCTAGGTCATGGACTTGCCTGCTTCTATTTCTCTTTGTTTTGGATTATGGATGTCTAAATATGAAACCTAAAACCCTAAACAACAGAAATTTGGTTATGCAGCAGCCATTCCTGCCTCAGGGTCCTTGATTATGCTGCTCTACCCTCCAGAAGTGCCCTCCTTTTCTATGCAAAATTCCACCTGTTCTTCAAGGTCTACCTTTCTCTTAACAAGCTCTACCTTGAAAAAATTCTCTTGCCTATGAACTATCACACCAAGTCAATATCGTACAGTTCAATATTTAATCCAGTTTAGAAACTCAATTATGAGCTAAGGGTAGGGAATCAAGGCAACATTTTTCTGTATCTAATACAACACTAGAATATAGCTGAACACATATCAAATTTTTGATAAATAACTCTGATTTGATTTAGTTTGAATCTATTACTTTGTAAAGGGGAGGTAATGGGTGGGTTAGTAAAGGAAAAAGTATAGTGGATACGCTAGGAATTAAAAACTTAATGAGCAGATAAATAGTATAAGAATAGATTGAGGAGAAACTAACATAACAAGGAGGATGCAAGAACATAAACAATCAAAACCTCTATTCCAGAGAGCAAAGTGGGCCTCCTAGAGGTAAGTGTGGAATGGAAGATGGCTCCTAAAATCACTGTTCTCCAAATGAATTGAAAACAGACCCACAAACATAGAGGACAATCTGGTGACTACCACAGGGGGTGGGGTTTGGGAGGCTGGGAGAAAGGGGTGAAGGGTTAAAGAAGTACAGATTAGCAGTTGACAGATGGTCACAGGGATGTTGAACACGACATAGGGAATGCAGTCAGCATTAACGTAATGGCTAGGTGGAGAGCCAGGGGAGAGAAAGAGCAATCGGGGGATCATTTCATAAACTATGTAAATGTCTAATCAATGTCCTGTATACTTGAAACCAATAAAAAATATTCATTAAAGCCTCAAAAAAATAATTCCTTCAAGCCTCAAAAAAAAAAAAGCTGTTCTCAATTCACATAGAAAATTTACAAGGAGAGTAAAGGAAGTTATTTCTTCCCTTTGAAGTCCAGAGAGTAAGTTGATGTACCTTCTGTAATAGTTTGGATTATTATTCAGTAAATATTCCTCCCCAGCCCCCACTTTGAAGACACTATATACTTCCTTGCCCCTTGATGTTAGACTTTGCCACGTGACTTGCTTTGAACAATGGCATGTTAGAAAGCCTTAAATGTGCTTGTGTAATTGGGCTTGGCTCTGTCATTCCAAACTTCATCCATGAAAAGACCATGCCATAATAGCCACTGCTCCTTCAGTCTGGGCACCGAAAAGAGATATATGGAGGACCCCTGAACTGAATCCACAGCTTGGAGCCAAGTCCAGCCAACCTGAAGCTTGAAGAACAGCCATTTAGCCTTAACCAGCCAAACTACATTCAACTTACAGACCTGTGAACAGGAGAATAGATGATTGTTACTATACACCACAGAGATTGCAGGCTGTTTGTTATGAAGTATCATTGGGGCAGCAGCTGGTTAATACACCTTACATAGTCTGAAGGGGAATGTTGGGCTGAATGTGTTGAGAAGTAATAACCCAAATAAATTGAGTTTCACACACCTGGTTTTATAGCTTACATGACTCATGGTCCTCTAAAGTTAGAGCCAGCTAGAAAAGAAAGTTCTTTAAGGGAGAAAGTAACCTCCTGCTCATGCAAACATTTTCTTCAATAGTAGCTCTGAAACTTCTATAGAAAGCTTTGGAGAGGTAATAATTTGGGGGGAGGAGCAGTTTACATCTCTATTTGCAAGACACTTAGTTGAGAATTGTTAAATCTCTTCCATGGCAAAGACATGGAAGTGGCCAATGACAATTCAGAGGGAGGTCTGAAAAAGCCCTTCTGCTACTTTTTGGGGTCATGCGTTTTTTTCCTCCACATGAACCCATGAAGGAAGGGAAGGTAGGCCTCCATAGGTTTAAACAAGGCTCATCTGATCTAGAACAAGGCACTAAACTAATAATATTCTATTTTGGGGTTTGAAAGAAGTTAAAATTCAGAGGAACAACAAGATGGAAAAAAAGGAGAACTCTGCTCAATAATATACCACAGTACCTTTCAATTTTATATACATATATATAACTTTTCCAAAGTTATGCATTTGTGTGACTGAATATTTATGTATATACATGTATTTACACGTTTATGCATGTATATACATAAAGTGAAAACTCTCCCTCCCACCCTGTCCCACATTAGTCTAGTTCTCCACCCCCTTAAAACCGACAGGTTATTACTATTATTAATTTCTCAAATAATTTTCCAGAATTTCTTTAAGTAAATATAAATATGGCATTATAATTTTCTCATTTTTAACTCAAAAGACAGCATTACTATACTTGCTGCTCTATACTTTGTTTTTTTAACTTCATAATATATCCTGGAGATCTTTGCACTTCAGGACATAAAGAAATTCCTCATTTTTTAAAATAACCACATAATATTCCATTCCTTAATTGTTATTGTGGCCTTTTAAACTTCCAATAAGACTGTGTTATTCCTTGAATAATTTCAAGTTTTATATTTCTTACAGATAAATGGTTTGTCACTACATTTATTATAAATAGGATAATAATGATTCAAACCAATAATGTGGTGATTACAGGATGAGCTTTATGGTGTCTGAAACAATCTCTGAGATGTTAGAAACCTTAATAAAAATAATTCAAGAATCCCAAAGACTTCCTATGCAGAAAATGTGAATTAGGAGTAAGAAACTCTTCTGGGGAACCATTATTACAAAAGAGAAGAAGAGTGGAACCATGTTAATGAAACACCCACAAGATGTGAACTAAGAGACCTTTTCTTTAGGTGTTTATGTTTTAAACATTTTCCTGGGGTGCACACTTAACTGGGCAAACCAAAAACCTGCATTTTGCTTTCTACAGAATTCTAGGGATTTGACTACTGTTTCCACAGGTCTTTTGGGGCCATGTTTTCTCTTGTTTCTATCTTCTCTCAGAGCACCATCTGGGTGTGGATTTAATGTCTATTCAAAACTCTCATTTTTTAAAAATCAAATTCCTTGCTTTTCAAATACAAGCTGTTGAAATTACTGTCTGAACCGCCATCAGTCATATGACAGAGTTTAGCATGAATTTCACAATGTCTCCTGGTATAAGTTAAGGAATAGGCTTTACTGGGAAAAAAGGGAAACTTACAAGTCAGGGTCAGGAGAAAGGGAAGCCACAAATCTCCCACCTACTATTATCCCCTACAGAGACATTCCTGAGACTTGGACAATCTGCTGGTCACACAGCATGTGTTCCCCTAAAGCAATGGTTCACAACGGGGGATGAACTGCTCCTTTGGGTCACTTAGCAATGTCTGAAGACAGTTTTGATTGTTACAACTGGGGTTGGAGGAAGGTGCTGTTAATATTTAGTGGCAGATGCCAGAGACGCCACCAAACATCCTATAATGGACAGGTCACCCTCCTACAAGAAAGAAGTTTGGAGTCCATAATGCCAATACTGCTGAGGTTGAGAAACCCTATGTTTCACAACTTCCCAGTATGGTGACCTCTCTCCAAGTAGGTTCAGAATTCCAAAAGATCTGCTCTGCTAACCTCGCATCCTACAGTATGATGGGCAAATTACCACCTTTTAATTTTAGGTATCCCAAAAAAGCAGAGTTGAGACAAGGCTTTCATAAGATGGCTTTCATACATGTAGTTTATTTTGGAATAAAAATGAGGGCATAGGGAAGAGTGAAATAAGAAGGATGGAAAGCCAATATAAGGGCACATTATAAAGCCGTCACCACTGTGAGCAACTGGAGCTCAATCCTTGAGATCCCCTGAGGGGCCATTTAGAATGAACCTCAGAATTGTCTGCCCTAGGGACTAATATTTATCTACTGATTGCCATTCCCCAGTAGTTAAGGATTTTCCTGTGGAGGTTAACTCCCGTCAGGTTTGTACATACCCTCAGAACACACAGGCTACAGGGCAGCCTTGAGTCAGCTCGTTACTTAAGTAGTTAAGGTAAGGTACATATATCCATTGCATAAAGCTGGCTGCCACCACAGGAATCTATGTGGGCCAAGAGGGTATGAGGATAAGCACAAGAAATATCCAATACACTCAGTTTGGCTATTCATTTTGCAGTATGGGGCCCTGTGTTAAACCCTTCCTACTGCCCACCATTTAGCTTTACAGATAGAAACAAACAATCAAACTTACAGCAATTTTTCTAGCCAAGAGTGAGGCACTAGCCTGGAGGGAGCCTGATTCTCTTTCCTGGTAATGTTCCATTTCTATCTGTATTGGATTTTTTCCAAAACAGATCCTAGGTGATATGCTTAGGATGCCCCCAGCTGCCCAGATAGCAAACTGACATAGGCCTTTCTCTCCATCCTCTGCCGTTAGGGCTCAGGGCTTTTAGACTCTTGAAGGAAGAGGATGGGCTGCTTAAGCCACCTGATGCCACCCTTCAGCATGAAGGATTCTCCTTTCACAGTGAGTCTACCACTCCAGGATTTCCAAATGTCCAGCTGCTCCATGTCCTAGTAATCTCAGATGGACAATAAAGCCACTTGACCATGAGCCATTCCTGGGGCTGTGGTAATTCAAGATCACCAGAGTCATCCAGTGGCCTTCCATCATCCCAAAGGACCCTGCTCACCAGCCCTCCAGACACCTTATCTGCACTCCCAGAAGAGATATCTCTTATTACCAGAGTGGCTCGCTGGACCTTTTCCTGTTGGATGATAATCTCTTCACTTGATGTGCCAGATAGGTCCATTCGTGGTTATCACCTCTTGTGTTAAAAACCTAGAACGAATTCCACAATGGCACACCATATAAAGTGTAAACTCACAAAGGCCAGGGTCACAAGAGAAGAGAGGGCACAAATGTTCCTCCCTCCCATCAGCTACGTGGAGAGGCATCCTAGGGCCAGGGAATGGGTTTGCATTCCAGGAAATCACCCTGGTGCTTTCACTCTCAATCTTACAACAAATATGACAGAAACTGGCCTTGTCAGAGAGGACACAGACACAATCCTGGGCATGAAGCTGTCTGGATTTAGGTCCCAGCTGTTTGCAGGAGTTACCTGGGAACTGGCAGGTATCTGGGGCCTAAGGGGGCTGGCCCATGGGAAGCTACAGCCACTTTTGTATAAGTATGAGAACCACCAATTCCATGGAAAGCTGAGCCTGGGTACAGTCACTCCCACTGGGAAAAATGGCGTTGACTAGGCTGAATCAAGTGTTATATTTAGTAATGTATTATTCTGTCAGAATCGTATCAATTGCTCATGCTCATGCTCACGCTCTCTCTCCCCCCATTTCTGAGAAAGATAATGACTTATTTCATACATCATACTTCCTGTTTCCATATTTCTGTAAATCATATTATTAAGAAACAGAAAATTGTTTTATTTTGTTAACATTTAGTTATCTTCATTATTTAGGAGTTTTTATAGCCTATTTGCTTTTTAAAAAGAGATGATTTAGTCAGATTTCTCTTTTATAAAATAATTGTATGAGCAAGGAAAGAAAAAGGATTAGCAACTAAATACTGGGTACCCAGACATTCTCACTGGGATAAAAGAAGCCCCAGTCCAGCCATCTCATTGGCCATGCCACCCACAGTGAGACACCTGGGTCACTGTTATAAAATCCAGCTCCTTGCACCCCAGAACCCCTGCAAAATACCAATGTCTTAGCGATGTCTCAGTGAACTATTTCAGCTAGCAGTTCTAATTTTATTGCTAGGAACGCCCTCACATTCATGTGCACCATTCACTTATTCTTACAACATTTTCCTCGCTCTTCACATACACACCAGCTAAAAACCTCTCCCTACTGATCACAGAAAAAAAAATGTGAGTCTAACTAGACAGATTTCCTAGGCAACTAGCCATATGACCAATTCTTTCAAAAATAACAGAAAATATCAAAATAAATAAGAGAGATTCACTATCATTGCATTGAAATTCCAAAGAAGTAGATGTACTTGATTGCTAAAATACAACCTAGAAGAATTGGAAGGGGCTAATGCTGACTTTAATATTGGTCTGGGAAACAATGGGGCTACACAGACAAGCAAAACATTGCCTCTGTTTGGATTCTCTCTTTTCCCACTACTGCATCCATTAATTTTCTGCAGGGATGACAGCATGCCTTCTAATGTTTGCTTTGCCTCTTATTTTGTCCAACCAGCTGAAGCAATCCTCTTGCAAAAGAAAGTAAAAACAAGTTCCTGGTAAGGAAAACACAAACAAAGCTTCATTGGTCTAGACAGACATATGCCAGCATCAGCCCTGACAGGAGCCTTGGAAAAGGAGCAGCCAAAATGCTTCCTTCCATTGAGAGAGGAGGGGGAGGGGGGGAGAAGGGGGAAAAGATAAAATTATAATGCATATCAGGGAGGTTTCATCAAATAAAGGAGGCAATAAAAAATATTGCCGTTGTGTTTGAACAAAATTGATTTCCAGTGTGTTTATAGCACAGATGACATAAACATGAGGAACTGCAAGTAAACAAAACTGCAAATGTCATTTGGTCCTGAGGGGTGCAGCACCTGAACAGTGCGTGGAGAGAATCAGTAATCAGGTCTTCCTTCAGCCTGTGGTTAACAAATCAGATAGCGGCACAGGGCTCTCTAGGTATAATGGCGTTCTAAAAATAACCACCTCGCCTCCTTATGTAACCCAGAGGCACTCTCATTCAGTTTCTAAATTTAGAGCCCTCAGCAAAGGCCAGTGTGGTGGGGAGGTGGTTGGTGGTGCCAGTTAGCAGAATGACTCATAGAGTTCAGCTAATCAAAATTAAATCTGTATCTGTAATAATATATGAAGGAATACAGGTATAGGAAGCGTTTTAAAAATCCCCAAATAAGATAAAGCAAGCTCTATTATTGCAATCAGGGAGGGAGAGGACGAATCACATTCTCTTGTAATAGAAACGAAAATCACATTACGTTTATCTGGTAATCTTACAAGGAAGAATTCTGAAAGCATTAACTTGAAGCTGCTGCTTACAGACTTTCTATGTGTGGGTCAGCAACTCGGTTTGTGGTGACAATTTCTGAAGCAAAAACAAGATTGACTGACTTTGAAGTTTTCTATTAAACAGACGCATGCTTTCCTTCTTTGACCCTCTCTGCTGCTCATCTCCCATCTCAGTTCTAACAGCAAGTTTACCAATAGAACTACACACATACACACAAAACACAAACACGCACAGTACAAAACCATTTCTCCCAGGATCATGATATACTAGAATGGTTAACTAATAAAATAATCAGCTTTGTTTTTAGTCTCTTTTCACAAATTATCATTTACTCTAGTAAAGTGTCCATTTATCCAGCATGCACACCACCGGAAAATTCTAATGGCCAGAACTGATCTGCAGTAACGTTCCACAATAAAAAATACTCACAATAGTGGTTGAAATGTTATAATAATTGAACCATCTTTTGAATTACAACAGAAAGACAGTTTTCTGGTTTGAAGGAAATATATTAAGATTCTTTGAAAATTGTTTATCTGTAGATAGATGAGAAGAATTTTCCATGGGATTCAGAGCTGAAAACCTGGGTTTGAGTCCAGACCTGCTAGCAATTCACTTTGGGGTAAAACATTCTGAGCCTCAAAAATCCTCACCTGTAAAATGGGGCTAACAATTTCTTAGCAAAGTGCTATAAGCATCAAATGAAATAATATCTGCAAGACTACTTTGGAAATTATAAATTGTATAAAATTGTTAAATTTTGTTTTTATGCTTTAAAAGCTCAGTAGAATACCAAATTTATCAGCATAGCTCTTTCAATATTTCCATTCTAGAGAAATATAAATTTATTGTACTTAATTTGTGCATCTGTACAGTAACAAAATTGGAGCTATATCCACGATGAAAGAAAATATTTACCAAATTCATAACTTGCACTTTTATTTATACTTCCTTTCCCAAAGCTAATTATTTATTCAAATATGAGCATCTTCCCTAAGTAGAGCCTGTAGGGAAATGAGATGTTGGAAAAGAAGGAAACATGATACTAATGGCCAACACTTATATTACCTGCTCTGCACTGTTCTAAGTACTTTACAAATATCAATGCACTTAATCCTCCTAATCACCTTCTGAGTAGGTAAAATTATTGTCCTCATTTTATAGATGGAGGAACTGAGGTGCTGAAAGGTTAAAATAACTTTCCAGAGGTTTCTCAGCCTCTGATTGACAACTGAGACATCCAAACTCAGAGTCTAGCCCTTGAGTCTGGGTGTTTAACAAGCATACTACACTGCCTGGACCTGGAATCTTCTTTTCCTCATGGTGAGGAAGTAGCTGGTTGACCCCAAGTCTGATTCCAGATCCAGGAAGGTTCCAGATACTTGTCAACTTTTCCAGTTAATGGTACACATACATTCGGCCTATGGAAGTTCCTCCTGAACGCTCACATGAGCCAATTCTAAAATATACAGTTAATAGCACAGAATGAAGCTCTCCTAGGCCAGGAAGACCAAACTTTGTCTCAGGATCAAAGTAGCAAAGGATGCTCTGCCGAGGTCTCCTTTCTACAGTGGTGGCCTCCTCTCTTCTGTGAAGTTTCCTATCCTTCACTGAATGAATCAGAAGTTTCCAGTGTGGTGAGTGCAGGGCTTCCCACCATTCCAAAGCTGATGAAGAACTAATTGAAATGAAGCTGGTCTGCCCTTTGCAAGCATGTTCCTGCCTCCACAACATCAAAAATTCACAAGGAAGAGTCGGTGAGACAAAAGTACTAAAAACACTAGATAATAGAACTAATCAGAAAAGTCAGTTGTGGCTCACCGCCATGACTAACTAGGGGTAAGAACTTGATTGGATCATTAATCACAGAAGCTCCTGTGTCACCATCTGTAAACTGAGCTCATTGGAGAAGAACTCTGAAGCTGTTTATATAAAATTCCCAGTGTTCTAAAGACACAGACTAGACTTAAGCAAACAAAGAAACATGTTTGCCTCCAGAGCCCAAGTGTTTTTGGGAGTTTCTTGCCCAAAAGAAATCCCCAAAAGTGCTTGGACCCCAGAGATGAATAGGGCCCCAGATCCCAACCAGAATGTCAATTACAATCACCTCTACTTTCAGGTGGGTCTGCCGACTCAACAAAGAACATATGCAAAGTGTTAGCCTGCCCCATTATACAATACTCTGTTAGTTACAATCTCTATAATTCCAATCAAAACCATAAAAGCCACCCATTTAGTGAGCCAGACTTGGAAGGCTTGGTGAGCATTAATGCTTGAGAGAGAAGAAAATGCAAAGGAGAGACAACTACCGAAGCACCAGAAAGAAAAGGTGTGATGGTCCCTAAATTCAGAGTAAATAATATATGAAAAGAAGCAGAAACACACACACACACATGCACACAAAGTGTAGCATCACAATTCTCTTGTCTGTAATTATCTATCTAGTTCGTTCAACTGCACAGAAAATAGGAAGTTACAAGGAAAAAAAAAACTCAACCAAAATAGATGGTGCCAAGTTCCTATGCAAAGCTTATACACTTAACTCATAAAAAAAAGCCTCAGGTTCTCATTCAGAATTTATGTGTTCTAACTTTATATGCTGTTCCAACAAACTGAATTAGCTGATTGCCATACTTTAAAAAGAAGTAAAAAAAAAGAATAGCTCTAAGTTTGAAGCAGAGATTTGTAGAAACAAATACTGTAACTAATAGGTAATAGGGAGAGAAAAGACATGGTAACTTAAAAAGGGAAACCTAAGGTAGTATTCAAAAAGTACAGTAATGGCAGGCTATTTAAGGAAGCAAAGCCCCTTGATTCCATCAGTACGGCTGGAAGACAGTATAATCATTGCTATTTGTGGTAATCCTAAATCATTCAAAACATTTACACTGCATTCAAAATCTTCAAGAGAAGGCATCAAAGAGGATAAAAATACATTATTAAAATTTTCTATCAATTTAAATAAAATAAATGCACACAGTTTTTCTCTAAATGGAAAGTTCTTTAACTGGCCAATATCATTTCCTTATAATGTCAGCACATTTACTGGTGATTATCCTGAAGAATCTTTGCAATGCAGGGTACTAAGAACTTGAAGGGATGGCATGCAAATGAGTCAGAAAAAAAACACAGAAATAGGGTTTAGGGTTTGCTCTCTAGATGAGGTTAATGGAGAGGCTGCATGTGATGAAGAAGGTCATAAATGATGAGACAGGAGAGGGAAGAGCCTTTGCAATTGGAAAGACATTATCATTTTAGATACAAAAAGCCAGGAATGATGATAACATTATCAAAGCTCTGAAGTCCTAATCAAAATCCTTATCATATGTGAAGAGATGCTGTCTCTGAAATTTAAATCCCTGGATCAGTTTGGCTTATGATTTCTTGAGATTGCAGCACCAACACCTAGGTTTTCAAGGGATACTTAAAAGTCTCTGTAACACAGCAATCTTCCCCCAAATCCAGGTGCACACTGTTTCAGTGTGGATAAATCCCACATGGGGAGCTTGCTGTCACACCAGCACCATTAAAGATAGGTAAGTGAATGAAAAAGCCAGAAGAGTGTTGGGGTGTGTAACTGGGCTGAACAGATCTTCTTATTGCACACATTGGGTTGGCCATGAAGCACTAAGCATTATGGTGCTTGTTTTGTGTCACCAGGGCCAAGAAGGTCAACAAATCCAAATGCATACACACACACACACACACACATGCACACACATATTTAGCTGAGCCCACAGTATAAATGCTCTTTATTTCCTCCTAGTGGCATATCATATTGATCTGAATGTTATCCCTGGGCAGAGAGACAGAATTAAGATTTCATCTATTTGCTTTTGTACAGAAAATCCTTTCCATCCAATAGGGCATGGACAAATGACCTACACAAGCAGGGACTGGTATGTTTATCTTTCTTTCCTAAACATTTGTATTTTCCCTATATATGTGTGTGTGTACACCATAGCTTCCCCCATGACTACTGAAGTGAAAGAAGTTGGAGTAAGATGATGGAAAATCCCCTCACAGAAATCCCTACTGTCAAACAACATCTCTTACTGAGTCATTTACTCCTCTAACTGCCTAGAAAATGGCCTCTTCCAGTGAACTAAATGGCATCTCAAGTTGCTTGAGAAATCTAATACACCTCCTTCTACCAGGCAATCTGTTCCCTTTTCATATGTACCATTAGGTCTATTATCCTTAATTCCACACCCACACAGGCTGTTGCCTAGGCAACAACATCCCCAGATCACAGATTGGTCAAGCCAAAATTTCCATCCATCTTTGTGAATCAAATGGGTGGCTAATATGATCAAACATACCAAAATTGACTTTCAAACAGTTATAAAGGGAAATTTGTACAAATAGGTAGAATCTCAGTGGTCAAAGGAAGGTTAATGTGTGCAGGGAGATGTTTAGGTGGTTGTCAAAGCATAAAGAGGAGATTTCTACAGGCCAGTAGAGTAAATATTTAGTAATACTTAGTCTCCCCAATTTAAGTAGCTACTGAGAAGGTGCGGGTGGTTGTTTGGGAGATTTGTTGTTCCTTAGCAGAAAATGTATGATGTTGTATCAATTTGAGATCTTCCAGAAGCAGATCCTGAGTCCAGAATTTGGGTGTGAATAGTTTTTTGGGAGAGGATCTCAGGCAGACAGAAAAGAGAAAGAAGCCAACAATGCTATAATGAGCTAGTTATTGCTGCGGACAACTGGAGAATGAGCCCATCGGAGACCCTCTAGAAAGAGCATGGAACACAACTCAGAACTGTCTGACCAATGGCAGAGAAGCTAGGGTATTTATCCACCTGTTCCAATGCCTTTTGTTTGAGGTCACTCCCATAGATGAATTCCCAGGCACTTTCAGCATTTTTCCTCACTTCTCTGTGCCTGCTTCCTCATCTGTAAAATGTGGATAATGCTATTTACCTCAGGATTATTGTGAGAGTTAAATATGATAATCTTTACAGTGTGCTATAATGCCTAGTACACCCTAAGGAATCACTAAATGTGGGGGTTGGGAAAGAGGAGGTCTTGAATGGGTTTGTAGACTGAGGGTATGGAGGCTGTGGAAAATGAGATGTTTAATGATAAAGTTGGAAAACAACATCCTAGAGGAAGAAAAAGGGGACAGAATCTGAAATTGAAAGCATTACATCCCTTAGGGAATTCTATTTAAAACTCTCTAATAATGATTTATCTTGTTATATCATAATTAGTTCTTTACGGGTCTAAATTTCCCACTAGACTCAACTCCTCCATTAACCTATACTTGCTGAACTCAATCTACGTGTCAGGCACTGTTCTAGGCACTATAGTAAGCTGAGCAAAGTGCTGCTCTCATAGGGCTTACAGTGGGGTAAAGGGAGATGGATATAAATTCAGACAGACAAATATATAACGGGAGAAGTAGTCATGAACCAGGGTGGAGGGCAAAGATGATCAGAGAATGCTTTGTTGATAAACTGACATTTGAACAGAGACCTGATGAACGTGAAGGAAGGTGTCATGGGGATATCCTGAAAGGTGCCATCCAGGCAGAGGAGAAGCAGGAACATCACTGAAGACTGTGAGGAGGAGCATGGAGGCCAGTGGGGTGGCCAGTGGGGCTGGAGTGGAGAGAACAAGGGGAGCTGTATAAGGTAAGGTCTCAGAAGTAGCAGGAGGGTGAGGTCAGACAAGGCACAGGGTCTTAAACTCCGATGCACAGTAGAATCACATGGGATGCTTTGAAAAATCCTGAATTTCAGGCTGCAGAACAAAGAGATTTAATCATAATCTGGCAGTGGAGCCCAGATAGCAGATGCTCAGGTGATTGCTACATAGCAAAATATGACAATCACTGACCTAGGTCTCTGAAGGCCATTTTAAGAACTCTGGCTTTAACTCCGAGAAGGGAAGCCATTGAAGGGTTTTAAGCAGAAAAGGGACATGATTTCTATTGTAAAAGGCTTGTTCTGGCTGCTGCAAGTAGAATAAACTAGAGGGGAGAGAGGAGTGACACAGCTAGAGCAGTTAAGAGGCAAAACACTATCTTATTGATTTCCTGTATTCCCAGTGTCTAGGACAATGGCAGACATAAAATTAATATCCCAAAGACAATCCCTCTGCCTGAAACCTCTTCCTCCAGATATGTGCATGGTTTATCATCACAGTTCCTTCATAGAGTTGCCAGATAAAATTGAGGACATCCAGTTAAATTTGAATTGCAGATAAACAAGGAACAATTTCCAGGATTGCATGAGACATGCTTATACTAAAAATTATTCATTGTTTAATCTGATATTCAAATTTAACTGGATGCTCTGTATTTTTATTTGCTAAATCTGGTAAATCTACCTTCAGGACTCACTCAGAGAAAGCTTTCCTAGACCATTAAATATAAAAATGAAGCAGTCTCCCCTCTCCAGGATTCTCTAGCTCCTTTATCTTACTTCATTTATTTTCAAAGCTCTGATCATTATCTGACATAATATACACTGATTCCGCCCCTGTTTTCTGCACTAAAGTATGAGCTACAAGAAAGCAGGAGTTCTGTTATATTCACTGTGGTATCTGCAGAATCAAGAACAGTGTCTAGCATATATAGTAGATACTCAACAGATGACCATGGAAGGAAGAAGAGAGCAAGAAGAGAGGTAGAGAGGGAGAAAGGGGGGAGCAAGAATGGGAGGGAGACAGTGAATACATATGGGAGAGAAGAAGAAAAAATAGATGATAATACAGACAGATAAGTTTTTTGGAGGAGGAAAAGGAGTTTAGAAAGCTCAATTCTGTCTTTTTTTCCCCCAGGCCATAGGAGTTGAAGCTATCTGCTAAAACTGTGGAAAGCACAGTTAGGCAGAAAATTCAATGAGAGGAAAATGTTTAGAAAGTCACAGTGGGGAAATGGAAAAGTGAGTAAAGAGTGTAAAGCATAAAGAATCGTTAGAGTAAGGAGGACCTACCTGAGGTCAGTAAGCATAGTTTGTAATGAGGCTCACCTAGGTCGGCTCACAATCATCTCCAATGGGACTCAGAAGACTAGGAGAAAAACACACATAAAGCAATTTGGGCAGAAGGCTGATGTTTGAGGGGACAAATGATCGAGGAACCCAGAAAATTGATTCATAACATAAGATAACCTAAGATTCAGAGTGGGTTAGGAAGTGAGAGGATCTTGGGGGAAGTTACGAGACTTGTAACTTGGGCTGAAAACCAAATCTTGGCATAGGAAGGTGTAAAGTTAGGATATTGTAGTCAGAGAAAAGAATTTGAGAGTATGAATCGCTGAAAGAGGTACTGATATTAGAGAGATTAATTGTCCAGCCTCTAAAGCTAGTGTTGATATTTGAATCCCAACCCTGCCACTTTTTATCTGTGTCACTTTGGGCAAGTTATTTAATCTTTCTGTGCCTCAGTTCCCTCATATGTAAAATAGAGATAATAATCGTTCTTGCCTTATAAATTGTGTTGTGGTGATTAACTGAACTAATGTATGTAAAGTACTTAGACTAGTTCAGAGTAGGTAGGTTGTCAGTATTAGCTATTACAACTATGGGTGTGAACTATTACCATTTACTAGAAATAAAAGTGATTGTAATACATGAGATCCACAGTGAGACAATTAAAGTAAATATGCCAGATCATTTTTTTAAAAAGGCAAAAATAACTCCAAGGAAAACTATAAGGAAGAAAAAAGTAGAAATAAAGTAAACATATAGAAAACAAACTTCAAAAAAATCATAACAGAACTGATTGCTGAAAGTAGATCTTAAATGTTCTCACCACAAAAAAAAATATAGTAATTCTGTGAGGTAATGGATGTATTAACTAACCTTATTGTAGTAAATCAAAATATTTGCATTTATCAAATCATCGTGTTATTTACCTTACACCTAACAATGTTATATGTCAATTATATCTCAGTAAAGCTGGGAGGAAAAAGACTTAGTTCTCTGTGAAATAAACAAAGCTATTTTTTTAAAGATAAATCAAACAAATTTAAAACAATGCAGGGCATAACATACAAGATATTCGTATTTTAATAATTATAGCCACACATGAGCAACTAGAGGGCAGGGATTTTATCTTTTGCATTTTTGTATCTGTTGTGTATTACACTAGTGTCTCATCAAATATTTGTTGGATAAATGAATAAATAAGTAAATGGAAGGACTGTTTATGTCATTTAACATTTATCTTCTATGATCTTCCTTTTCCCCCCTAATTTCAATGGGCTTCCAAGTGTAAAGGAATAACTGGCAGCAAACCAAGCTTTTGTCAAGAAACACTAGAGAAAAAACAAACAAGCTTAAAAAGACAAAGAAATGAGAGAAAAGAAGGAGAGAGGATCAGAGTTGGGGGGAGGAAGGGTGGATGAATGGATGGATGGAAGGAAGAAAGGAAGGAAGGAAGGAAGGAAGGAAGGAAGGAAGGAAGGAAGGAAGGAAGGAAGGAAGGAAGGAGGGAAGCAAGGAAGGAAGGAAGGAAGGAAGGAAGGAAGGAAGGAAGGAAGGAAGGAAGGTAGGTCTGTTTGAAAGAATCAGAGAGCTGTTAATGCAAAAAATAATGCTAAAAATGGGAAACTGCAGAGGAGTTAGCTGGGATTCCACATCTGCTTTTTCCTGAGGGTAACTGGCAATTCTAGCCATGGGGCAATAGGCTGAGAATACAGGCTTTTTCCCAGAGAGAGGATGCTACTGCGGGGCAGAGAATCAAAACTTTGAAGGTCTAAGATTCAAATGAAAAGAGAGGAATGGAGAACTAAGTCCTTCACTTGACCAATTTTCCCTTCAAAACATTTGCTGAATTCTAAAGCTGAATAAGAAGGGAAGCCTGAAGCCTCTGAAGAGCGGACGACTCTACTTAGCAGTTTTTCCAGGCTGAGGAGACAAAGGGTTTAGGATGAAAAAAATGGTTAAAGAGCCATAAAGAATACCTGAGGTTCTCAGGCGGAACCCCTGAGGAACTACACCCTAGGAGCATGAAGTAAACAACTGGCAGACAGGTGCTTAAGAAACTGCAACTCAATCTTGAATTTGCTTCCCTGATTAAATGCCTAGAAGAGGAAAAGATGAAAACTCTCTGGAGAAAATGAAAGCATTCAACCCCTCTAAAACTTTTCATATGCAGTATCTGACATTTAATCAAACACTACCAGAAGCAAAGAAGCCTAAAACCAATAGGAAAATGAATACTATTCACACACATTCACAGGTGATCCAGATTTTAGAGTTAGCAAGCAAGAACTTTGAAATACCTTAGTATGTTCAAGAAAAATAGCAGAAAATTGAGATAATAGATGAAACGATGGAAAACAATATCAGAGAAATAGCATCCATTAAGAGGGAATTTAAATAGAAATTCTAAGACTGAAAAATACAATATTTGAAATTAAGAATGAAACAGATATATTTAGCAAGAGATGTGACAACAAAATACAGAATTTATAAATTGGAGCACAAGTCAAAAGAAAATGTACAGACTGAAACACAGAAAGAAGAAAATAATGGAAAACTTCCAAAGGAATGTAAGACACGTATGGAAAACAAGTAAAATATCTAACACAGTCAATAGAAAAAAGAATGAGGCAGAAACAATGTTTGGAAAGATAAAGTCTGAGAATTTTCCCAGTAGATGAAAAGCATAAACCCACAGATTCAAGAGCTTAGTGTACTTCAGGCAAGATAAAAACAAGAACTAAAGCTAGGCATGTATTAGTGACACTTATACAAATCAAAGACTAAGAGGAAACCTTAAAATCAGAGGAAAAAGATACATGAAGGTAAAACATATAGCTGGCTTCTCTAAAGAAGTGATAGAACCCAGAAGGCAATGGAAATCACACCTTTGAAGTGCTGAAAGAGAGTAACTGCCAACCTACAATTCTATATGCAGTAAAATATTCCTCAAAAACATAGGTAAAATAAAGATGTCTTCTAGCAAAAACAGAAAATTCATCACCAGCAGGCCTGCAATACCAGAAATACCACAAAGTTTTTTTTGGAAGGAAGAAAATCACCTCAGAGAGAAACATGAAAATAAAGGAAGTAATTAAGAACAGCAAAGAGGTAAATATGAAAGTAACTCTAAATGACCACTGAATATATAAAATGATAAAATATTTTCTTATGGAGTTTAAAATATACGTATGGTTAAATTACATGACAATAACATAAAAGGGAGAAGAGGAGGAGATAAAGTCCAACTCTTCTAAGATCCAGCATTGTCTGAGAAGTGGAAAAAGTAATTTTCTTAAATTAATAAATTAAGGAAGCATGCCATAGTCTCTCAGGTACCATTAAGTGAACAGGAAAAGGATTTACAAGTAACAAGCTAATTGATAGCAGAAGTTGAATAATAAAAATATTCATTATCTAAAGGAAGGTAAGAAAAAAAAGAATCACGGAACAGGTAGAAAACATATAATAATATGGCAGAATATAAACTCAGATATATCACTAATTGCATTAAACATAATTTGTATTATTTGATTTTTTTAAAATCAAACCCAAAGTATACAATGCCTATAGGAAAAACATGTTTAATTAAATTTATTGTAGTAATATTAGTTAATAACATTATATAAAGTTCAGGCATACGACTTTATAATACGAAATCTGTATACTCTATTGCGCTCTCCCCACCCAAAGTCCCAGTCTCCTTCCATCACCTTGTGTTTGACCTCCTTTACCTCTTTGTCCTCCCGCCACAACCTTACCCTCTGGTGACCACCATTACATTGTCTATGAGTCTGTTTTTGTTTCTTTGTATATTTCTATTGCTGCTTTTTGTTTTATATCCCACATATGACTGAAAACATACCGTTCACATCCTTTTCTGTCTGACTTATTTCATTTACTATAATACTCTCGAGATCCAACCATGTTGTTGCAAATGACAATATTTTATCATTTTTTATGGAAGAGTAGTATTCTATTGTATATATGTACCACATCTTTCTTCCATCAAACGTTGAAGGACACTTAAGTTGTTTCCATGTCTTAGCTATTGTGAATAATGCTGCAGTGAACATATGAGTACATATATCTTTATGAAGTGTTTTCAAATTTTTTGGGAGATACCCCAGAAGAATTTCTGGGCCATATGGTAGCTCAATTCTTAGTTTTTGAGGAACCTCAATACTGTTTTTCAATAGTGGCTGTACCAATTTACATTCCCACCAGCAGTGTATTAGTGCATTTTCTCTAACACTTGTTATTTCTTGTTTTGTTGACAGCAGCCATTCTAACAGGTGTGAGGTGGTATCTCAATGTGGTTGTGATTTACATTTCCCTTATAACTAGTGATATCGAGCATCTTTTCATATATCTATTGACTTTCTGTATGTCTTTCTTAAAGAATCGTCTATTCAGCTCCTCTGCTCATTTTTTTTAATTGGGTTGTTTGCTTTTTTTAATTGGGTTGTCGAGTTGTAGGAGTTCTTTATATATTTTGGATAATAGCTTCTTATTTTAGGTACTGTCTACAAATAACCTCTCCCATTCGGTTGGTTGCTTTTTGTTTTGTTGATGGCTTCTTTCAATGTGCAAACACTTTTTAGTCTGATGTAGTCAAACTCACTTATCTTTTCCTTTACTTTTCTTGCCTTTGGGGTCAAGTTCACAAAAAAACCCTCGGAGACCAAGGTTCGTAAGTTAATTCCTATGTTTTCTTCCATGTATTTTATTGTTTCAGGTCTTATGTTCAAGTTCCTTAATTCCTTTAGAGTTAATTTTTTGTGTATGGTGTCAGCAATCTAGTTTCACTCTTTTGCATGTGGCTTTCCAGTTTTCTCAGCACCATTTATTGAAGAGACTTTCCTTTCTCCATTCTATGGCGTTGGCTCCTTTGTCAAAAATTAGTTACCCATCTATGTGTGAGTTTAAGTCTGGGCTCTCAATTCTGTCCCATTGGTCTGT
Source organism: Eonycteris spelaea (assembly GCA_003508835.1). NCBI lineage: Eukaryota > Metazoa > Chordata > Mammalia > Chiroptera > Pteropodidae > Eonycteris > Eonycteris spelaea. Next base: position 910,068 of record PUFA01000282.1, read on the forward strand.
TGTCTGTTTTTCTGCCAGCTAATACCATTATTGTTTTGATTGTTGTAGTTTTGTAGTATAGTTTGAATTCAGGAATGTGAGACCACTGGCTTTGTTCTTTTTTCTCAGGATTTCTTTGGTTATTCAGGGTATTTTGTGGTGCCATATAAATTTGAAAATTTTTGGTTCTATTTCTGTGAAAAGTGCCATTGGGATTTTGTTGGGGATTGCATTTAAACTCTGTATTGCATTACATAATATGGCCATTTTAACAATGTTAATTCTTCAATCCAGAAGCACGAAATATTTTTCCATTTCTTTGTGCCTTCAACTTTTTCAACAATGTCTTGTAGTTTTCAGTGTACAGGTATTTCACCTCCTTTGTTAAGTTTATTCCTATGTTTTATATCCTTTTTATTGAGATTGTAAATGGGATTGGTTTCTTTATTCTCTTTCTGATATTTTGTTGTTAGTATGTGGGAATGCAACAGATTTTTATATTTTGTTTTTGTACTTTACAAAAAAATTACTGTATTTGTTTATTGTTTCTAATACTCTTTTTGGTGGAGTCTTTAGGTTTTTCTATATATAGAATCATGTCATCTACAAATAGTGACAGGTTTATTTCTTCATTACCACTTTAAATGACTTTATTTTTTTTCTCACCTAATTGCTCTGGCTAGGACTTCCAGTACTATGTTGAATAACAGTGGTGACAGTGGGCATCCTTATCTTGTTCCTGATCTTAGAGAAAAAGCTTTCACTTTTTATCAGTGAGTATAATATTAGCTGAAAGTTTATCATCTATGGCCTTTATTAAGTTGAGGGATTTTCCTTTTATACTCATTTTATTGAGTGTTTTTATCATAAATGGGAAGAGTTTGAGAAGGATAGGTATGAAATATTCTTTGAATATTTGGTAGAATTCAATAGTGAATCTATCTGGTCCTAGACTTTTTTTGGTGGGGAGGTTTTGACTACTATTTCAATTTCCTTACTAGTGGTTGGGCTATTTAGGTTTTCCAATTCTTAATGGTCCAGTCTAGGAAGGTTATATATTTTGAGGAATTTGTCCATGTCTTATAGGTTATCAAATTTGGTGGTATATAGCCTTTCATAGTATTCTCATATCATCCTTTGTATTTCTGCAGTGTCTGTTGTAACTACCCTCCTTTTATTTCTGATTTTGAGTCTTTTAATAGAAACATCTTAAATATAAGTCTACAAAAAGGTTGAAATTAAAATTATGTAAAATTATGTAAAATTATATAAAATTATGTAAAAAGATATACCATGCAAATGGTGACCAGGAGAAAGTATTACTATACTAATATCGAAAAAAGTTTTTTTTTAAGGGAAAAGCAATATTGGAGACTAAGAAAGATATTTTGTAATGAAGGGGTTAATGTACTAAAAGGGTATTAAAAGTCCATAACAGTACGAACCCAATCACACATCTATAAAATATGTAAAGTAAAAATTGACAGAACTAAAAGGAGAAATAGATAAATCCATAACCATATTAAGATAATTAAATTTACCACTTATGTAGTATAAAAATTAAGCCTGAAAAAGTAATATTTTACCTTAAAGTATTTTGTCAGTCTATTGGTTTTCATTTACTCTGTATAAGTAGTACTTATATTGTTTTTTTAACAGTTATATGTCAAATGATACTTTTTAAAATTAAAAATTAAATGACATAAATACATTTAAGTGCTATGATAAACACTAAGAAATATAATATAATCAATTCTAATCAAGTGGTCGAGTGAAGTGAGGAAAAAAGTATACTAATTTTATCATTTCTCAAAAATAAGATTAATACTTTCTGAAAAACAGAGAATTAAAAGCATTATATGAAGTTATAATTATAAAGCTAGCCACCAAAACAAATACATGAACATTTCTAATTATCAGAATAGACTCACAAAACAAAAAAAACCTGACAAAACAATAAAGGATGTGTTAAAGATATAAAACAAGTATTATAACCAAAAATAACATAAGTTGACTTCTGCTTCTGCTAATGACAGATTAGGTAATTTGGACAGACTCTCCTACTAAGAACTACCAGAAAAGTATGACAAAAATATTTTTTCAATCTGCCTAAAGGCCTCACAATGTTAACAAGACAGAGAAATATTACCTGAACAAGGTCCAAGGGAGAATGAATGCCCCGAGAAATGAATCCTATGTTTAGAGTCTCTGCTCCTGGAGGGGACAGCTGAGAGACTGAGAGGCTAAGTAATAATTCGGTCAACCTGGTATAGCTAAAGGAACAGACATCGGTGTCTGGGAGCCACCAAGAAAGCAAGGGTGGTGGGGTGGGGGACACTGGTCAACTTTCCTCACTTTAGGTTGGATCTCCAAACGTCTGCACCCTAAAATTACAGTGCTCTGCAAGTACCTGGAGTACTGCAGGAACTACAGGTCACCTTTGACTGTCCTCCATCCTTGAAATTAGAGGTGGTCAAGACTGCTAGTGCCTTGGGCCATCTGACAGAAGCAAATGGGAATCCTCTCTGGAGGAAAACAGCATCATCTTGGGCTTCAAATGATTTCTATAAACAATTTTCCAAATACCATGTCCAATATGCAAATAAAAACAGACAAGCTGGAGACAAGACCACATGAATAAAGACAAGCAGGAAAAAAATAAAAAGCAAATAACTAGGAAAGATGTTGGAGTTACCAGACAAATGCCTTAAAATAAATATGCTCACCAAATTCAGAGATGAAAAGCAATTTTGAGAATTGCAGGAGATGGAAATGGAAATAATGGAAATTATATAACAGAATCGAGGTCCTTCTCCAAGCACCAAAAATCTCCCTGTCAAGTCCAAAAACAAGTGGACATTCTTTGTAGCACTGGCATGAGAAGTTGTTGATTCATTTACTTAACAGGCATATATTGAGCTACTTTTCTGCATAAGCTACATACTGAAGGAGACAGAAAGAGATATAAAACATTGGTACCCCACTATGAAGGACTTTAAAGCTTACATTTACCACACATTATTCAAAAAAGCAATGACTGGTGATACCTTAAGGTTTTATGCTGTTTTTTAAAAGGTGAAGAAAAAGAAATACGTTTTATATTTAAATGGTCTGATCCTAAATCTATTCTCTGGAGATGTTGTTCAAGATGGATGGATGGGAGGCCATCATTAATGGGTGGTGTGTACAAGAATTGGTCACCTAATCTGGAGTGGCAAGTAAAGAGCCACAATCATTCATACCACAGCACAATGGCTTCTATGTAAGTATTATGATCGCATAGGACTCAGGTCAGCCCACATAGAAAGCACAAGAAACTTGGTCCCATCTATATTAGAAACTGTATTGATTTTGGGGCTGTTGAAAGCAATATATTTCTTTTCAATTTCTTTAAAACAGGAGCCTGCTGGGGCCTCCTGGAGAAAATAACCTCCTTTCAGTGCTGAGAGGACACTCAAATTAAAATGCAAGTTACTTAACTTCCATGATAAATATCTCTCATAGCAAATATGGCCTTAAAAAGTTTCCATTTGGAGCTTGGGCGGGAACAAAGTTACTTCCTAAAAGTGTGAATTTCTTCTCTAAGGCAGATGCATGAACCAAGGGGAGGAAAGCTGGTCTGTTAAAAGAAAACAAATCCTACAAATCCCCTTTATTAAAGGAACATAGGAATGTGGAAAATCAATGTCCTCTTATACCACTCTCCTATGTTCATGTATAACAGGGTGGTCCAACGGTCTAATTCAATAATTCTTAGGTGGTTAGGTAGTTGTCATGTGGGTGTTACAGATGCATCCCTCTTCCAGAGTGAATCCATAACCATGGCTCCTAATAACATATGCAAAGTAGACCCAAAAAGTCATCTGAGATCAGATGACTGTCCTAAAATAAAAGACATCTCAGACAAAGAATTGGGGGTTTTGTACTTACACTTGCCAGGTAATTTTCTCACTTCTCTTCCTTCAGTTAAAGAATCACCATCCTTGCAACACACTCAAATGGAAGGAAATTGTGTTCTGGCTGATTCAATGGCTATAGGTGCTGTTTGCCAGGTATTTCCATTTTGATGTAAGATGACTAGATAGGTCAGGTAGGGCCCACCTAGTACACATTGTTCTCCTTAACAGTAGCCAAGGGAAGCTTTCAATTCAGGATTTGTAAAGATTATTTTTTAAACTTAAGTATTGAATTCACAGTACAGGATAAACTCAGCTTGGTTAATAGTTAATTAAAGATTTTTCTATAAACAGGCAACTATAGATGTCGGGCATGCATAGTCACAGAGAGGTTCAGCAAGATTTTGGTTTAACTACCATTGCTTTTCACCAGCAAATGGATAAAACCACTGATGGAGGATAATTAAAGACAAGGAGCCTTTTCCAGTTATAATTCGCTTTCTCATCATAATCCTGGTACACTGTTCACAAATACATGTCTGTACTGCACAATGCAGATCCAAGTGGTTTCATGTCAGACTCGTCCTGCCATCATATCAGAGGTGATGTATATTGCATTTGAGAAGTAGTCTCAGCTTCCAAACAGTAACTTATCAAAGTTCAATATTTAAAATTCACAGCCTTCATATTTTTATAGCTCCATTTCCAGCAATTTCCACTATTTCCTTTATTTGCTAGTGCACAGATCTGTATAAATGAAAGACATGAAGATTATAACTGTTCTGCAGTATAAATGGGTTTTATAATAACTTCTGCCAAATCTCTGCAAGGCAAAGCTTCCTAAAATGTGTCTGCAGGGGTTCTTCAGACCTCTTTATCTTCAGGCAGGATTAGATAAAGTTATGGTTTGAAAGTTGCCTGCAAGAGTCTCCCCATTACTCAGACCACTCTTATCTGTAAGGTTCCTTCCTGTTTCCCACTCTCAGCTCTCTGGAGCCAGCAGCCGAAGTTAAGAGCTGTTAAGATATAGCCATTTAAAAGGTTTGTGTTTCTTAACGCTTACTTGAAGTAACTGAAGAGGTGAACACACTCTTTGAAAATGGAGACCCCAAGCTTCTAATATGAGATTCTGGAAGTCAGGGCGAGGCACAAAAAATGGAATAGGGATCGCTCTCCACTGGGAGGTATGGAACTGGGACTGACCAAACATATTTATGGGTGAAGGTAGACTGAAGAACACACAGACAATTTGACATAGCCACTAAACCCAAGCCAGATGGAGAAGGGAAAACCAGGACAGTAACAAGGTGGCCACTGACCATAGTGCTCTGGATGACTGGGTTCAGAAGACAGATGAGGGGCAGATCTGAGCAATCACCTGGGGTTCTTAAATATGAGGGACTTTTTAAAGCACACCTCTGGCCTTAACTATAAATGAAAAGGGATACCAATAATGAAAGACTTGGCAAGTCAGATTGAAAACCAGGCTCTTGGTGGAAAATTTTTTAAAGTATTCACCTGCCCCCTTTCCAAGGATATATTATTTGATAACGCATTTTCTTTTTAAAAACTATTTAAACATTTATTTTTAACATACAGATATAATTATTTTCATAAATCTCATGGTCTCTAGTTGCCATCTGAGACATGTTTTCTTGAGTAACTCTGAGTGAAGTTCAAGTTTTATATTCAAATCTATAAGTCCTAGGGGTGGGGTCCTCTTTTCACTAGAATGTTCTAAATCACCAGAGACTTTGAAACCACTTTCTTCCAAGAAATAACAATGAAATAATGGAAGTCTAGTTCTCTCTGAAGAGCCCATGTATTAAGGTAAAAGGCAATATCAATTTTATTGAAATCTCTAGAAGTCAAGAATAAATATAGTAGACAGAATACCACCTCTACCCCCAAAATGTTCATGTCCTAATTCCTGGAATCTCTGAATATGTTACACAACAACATGTAATGAAGTCTGCTAATCAGGGGGCCTTAAAATAAGGAGATTAGCTTGGATCATCCAAGCGGGGGACAAATGTAATCACATAGGTCCTCAAATGGGGAAGAAGGAGACAGAAGAGTAAGAACCAGAGGGATGCTGTCATGAGAAAAATTAAAACAGCCACTGCTGGCTTTGAAAATGGAGAAAGAGGTCACAAGCCAGAAAATGAAGGTAAGCCCTAGAATTTAGAATAAATTGGGGAAATGGATTCTCCCCTAGAGCCTCTGGAAGGAACTCAGCCCTGGCAACACCTTGATTTTAACCAAGCGAGACCCATTTCAGGCTTCCTATCTCAAAAACTGTAAGAAAATAAATTTATTGTTGTTTTAAACCACTAAATCTGCTAAAATTTGTTACAGCAGGAAATTAATACAAGTGTTGAAATGCTTTTAGGCATTTTGGACTTCCTTGATGTTGCCAGTCTAAGAAAAGCTGGCATGGAGAACAGTTATTTGTGCAGTATTTATGCATCTTCTTCCAAATAATTCCCATTTATTAGCGTGTCACTATGGCAAGCCACTCTTCCCCTGTCATAATATATTAAATGATTTGTCCCCAACACAAATTGCTGGGCTCCACCCTCAGAGTTTCTGGATCTGGGTTGAGGCCCGAGAATTTGCATTTCTAACATATTCCCAGGTGAAACTGAAGCTGCTACTCAGGGGACCACACTTTGAGACCCACTAGTCTAGTGGCATAGAAAGGCATTTAAAGAAATAATTAAAATACAGTATAATAACTGGCATGATGTACTTATACAAATGGGACAGTAATCACAGTGCAGGGGCATCAAAATCATACACCATGTTGGAGAAAGGTTTTAGAAAGAAGTGATGTTTCTGCTGAGGGTTGAAGAATGTGCTTTTGAAAACAGAAAATACAGGAAAAGTGGAGGATAAAGCAAGGAAAGGAATATTTTTCAGAGGGAAAGCTATATGGGAAGACACAGAGGGAGAAACTGCTATTTTTAAAGGTGGGAAGGTGGAGAATGAGGCCAGAGAGAGAGAGGCCAGATATGAGGGCCTTTCCATGCTAAGCAAAAGAATTTGACATTATCCCAAATGCTAGGGCTGTGCATTGGTGTCTATAAACACACTTACATGTTAGAGGGCTTACTTGGCAGCTCTATTGGATGAGTGAGGCTAATGTGAGACCAGAAGCAGGAAAGTGACAAGAAGGCTCTTCCAGCAGTCCCCAGAGAAGCAATGAGTGTCTATACTGTGGCCGAGTAAAATCTACAGACCTTGGTTACCAATCGAATATGGGGAGTGAAGGAGGAGTGTAGAGGACTGAATAATGACTGCCAGGGTTCTGGCTTGTACATTTGGTTACCTAAGGGAACCATTCACCAAGAGAGTGATGGAGGTGATGATACAGTGACAGATTCATTGGGGTTGAGGTGTCTGGATTATATCCAAGGGAAGTCAGCCAGATAACAGTTGTAAACAGCTATGCGTTGCTAGTATATCAAAGCATAAAAGGAAATTGAATGTTCAAATCAAATAAAAATGTTTACTTATAGACATTTAAAGGTAACAAAGTAATTTTATTTTCTTCAGATAGAATAGAGTAGAGCACCCTCCCACTCCTCTCTGGCCTAATGTGCAGCCAGCCCCTTTCAAAACAAAATAAAAAATAAAAAATAAAAAATAAAAAATAAAAACGCACTGGGAAAGAAAAAAAAGAGAATAGGAAAGGATTTAGTAATTATCTGTGATAAATCACATCTAATGGTAATTATACTGACTGAGGTAGATACTCTTTCTCAATAGATGACTGGCTAAGAGAAGCTGTGGTACATATGTACAATGGAATATGACTCAGCCATAGGAAGAGATGAAATGCTGTCATTTGTGACAACATGGATGGATCTCGAGATAATCATGCTAAGCGAAATAAGCCAGACAGAAAAAGTTGAAAATCACATAATATTACTTATATGTGGGATATAAACCTAAAAGTAACAAATGAGCAGGACAGAGACTCGCGGACATGGACTATAGACTAGTGGTTACCGGAAGGTAGGGGGTTGGGAAGGATGGAGTAGGTAGACAGGGTAAAAGAGGTCAAATACAGGAGGGTAGGAGGAGGGTGAAATGGGTAAAGGGGATCAAGTATATGGTAGCTGAAGCAAACTGGACTTTGAGTGGTAAACATACAATAGAATATACAGATGTCAAACTTTATAAAATTATATAATTATATTATATGTTTGTATTATATAATTATATTACCCTGACAAATTTAATAAAGAAAAAAGAAAAAAAAGAACTATAAAAAATAAGAGTATTTTTAATTACATTAAGTATATTCTAAACTGAAAACTTAAGATTATGCAGACATCTGCCCCTAAAACAGATGTTTACCCAGCTGCCTCCTCACTGTCTAAAATGCAGCCAAGTGGTATACAAAGTGATGTCAGTCTAGGTGACAGACATCTGGGCTTATGCAGAGCCGACGGGCTAATAGCTTGCTCATGTGTGATTAGAGAGGGTTGGGAAGGTTGGGCTAAACAGGGAAAAGAAAGTTTTAGGGCATTGATTTAGAAAGCCATTGCAGATTGTTGGGAACCATGAAAGGATTGGGTTAAAAGGATGGGTTTCCTCCAATGTAGCCCATGTTAACTTGAGCCTCCCTAGGTGCAAAGATAAAGATGCACCATAGTGACTATGGCTCTATATGCTCCCGGAATACAGATCTGTCTGTTGTAAAACACAAAGCTAAATCTTCAAGGTAAGAGCAAGCCACCATAGCTCAGCTGTTGCACAAATGGCTTCACAAACTTAGGAGATCCCAAGACAACAATTCAGAAGAGAACATCTGGAATGAGGTTTTATGCTGATAAGTGCAAGACTTTGCATATAGTCTTCAGTAATTTGATCACCAAGGCTCTAGGAAACACCAGCCGCATATATAATGCCTACTTAAGCTAAATTCTCCACAATTTGTTCAAGGTTACTATGCATTATATTGAAGGTTAATCATCCTTATAACTTAGACATTAGTGAGGAAACTGAGAAATGAATATGTGCAGATGATAAAACCTGAAAATATTTAGTGTATTAAACTCTTTCAAAGGTGAATTCTCCCCATGTGTTAACATTAGATATTTGTAATTCATGTTTTAAAAAAATACTTTAGAGTAAATTTTGATTGTAAAACTGGACAATATGTGATTCTTTGACTACAGGGAGAAAGTGAGGGCAAAAATGGTTTACATGAGTTAGCTACCACTGTACAACAAAGCATCTCGACGCTCAATGACTTAAAGCAATAAGCACTTATATTATTGCTCACAAAACTACAGGTAACCTGAGTGGTTCTTCCGGTCTCAGATGAACTCCAGCATGGGGCCAGCTGTCAGATGTAGGTTGGGGCTAATCTTACCTAGGCACTCTCATATGTTTTGAGATTGCCCGGCTTTAGACTTGTCCTAGGATGGCTTTGGATAGGAAAAATGAGCTCTCTTCAGTGTGTTCTTTCATCTTCCAGCAAGGTAGGCCAAGTTTGTTCTCTTGGTGGCTGAGTTCAGAGAGAGAGAGAGAGAGAGTGGAAGAACACAAGGCCTCTAGGCTCAGAACTGGCACATTGACATTTCTACCACATTCTATTGATCAAAGCGAATCACAAGGCCAACCCATATTCAAAAGGGTGTGAAAACAGACTCCACTTTTTGATAAGGGGAACTCTGAATATACACTGAAGGGATGTATACACTGGAAGAGGTGAAGAACTAAGGAAAAATTTGCAATCAGTATCCCACACAGAAAGTCCAAGCCAAATATCAGGAAAAACTTAAAAGTTAAACAGCTGGCAATGGTCAATGGAATAAGCAATCCATCTCTTTCCTATTATGTAATAACTTATGATTTTTAAAACTAATTTCATTCAGCAAAATAAAAAGGATTCTGTATCCCCACTTCTCCCCAATCATATACGAACTCCATCTAAATCACATTTTTACCTAGGTTTGACCTTGAAAGATGCTTAAAATATAACTGAATTTTTCTTGTTGAAAATGAAGTATATCTACTGATTATTTTGTCAAAGAAAAAATGTATTATTTTATTCAGCATAATGTAGTTGGAACTGTTATGAGATGTGCCAAATTCTGACACTTTTTGGAATGATTCAGATAAAACTTTGCAAGAAAATTCCACTACCTGAGGCACTTTTTTCTGAATTACCCATTTATAACCCACTTCTTCCCCTTCCTTTGTTTTTGTAGACACATCCAAGATGATTATATTTTCCATACTGTGGCTCCTGAGCCACCTGAAAATCAACAATAGTTGGATCCAGAGTAATATTTAAAATATTTAACAAACAGTATGGCATGGACAGTTACCATTCAGAACATAGCCTGGCACTGGATTTTGCTTTGATGTGAGTCTCACTACCACCTCCTACTTGGAAGGAGGGATGAAAGATGCCTCCCATTTCACTTCTTAGGAGAGGGGCACTTTAATTGTCCATTGAGAGGGCCAAATATGTGCTCTCTGGAGCATTGGTGACACTATAGCCTACTGTCTGGAAAATCTAAGCTGCAGGATATAAGCTGACTCTAATAGCTGAGGAGGAGAGGAAACTGATAACACTGGAATTGGCCAGCATAGCCAGAGTTTATTAGGGAAAATAACGTGTTTCTCATGGGTCAGATATTGCCCCTCACTAGTAGGAGCCAGTGAGGAGGTCATCTTAGGTCCTGTCCCAGAGGACCAGCTAGAGGGATGAACACGACTCAGAAGAGAGAAGCTGTAGGTATTGCCAGATTCTCAGGGGTTGAAGAATAAATAAGGAGCTAACTGGAAAAGAGAGAAATTCATCTTCACCAATGGAACTACACAGAGAGATCTGGAGAAATGAAAGGAACTCTTACCAACGATGAAAGTGCCCACAAAAGAATCAATACTTAAAACTTATAGTCAGGCCCAAAGAGCACTAATCCAGTTTCTTATACCAATGAAGTAAGACCTTTCCTACTCCCTCAGCACTCCTCCGCCAATCCCTTGCACTCCAAACCTGGAGGATCAAGACCTCCACTTAGTAAAACAGGGGAGAAAAAATAAAAGCAAAAGTGGGTAAGGCAAGAAGTTGACCACAGCGTTCTCCCCCAACTGCTAGTTTTCCAACAGCCACAGTTGAAGAAGTGAGGAAAGGCCTTACCCTTAAATTCATTCCAAAGTTTGACTATTGCATCAGACTAGACATTTTAATTACTAATAACAGGGCTTTCTATCATCTTAACAGTATAGAGAAAAGTCATGAAATGGCCCAAATTTTCACCTGAGGCAAAGGAAAATGTAAAAAAAGCAGCAGCAAACAGTAAGAAACAAAATTGTTTCATAATTACTCATCACTGTCATTCTTTGATGGACCAGTACAAAGACCCACCTCTCTTGAAAATGACATTCTCGCGGAAGAAAAAAAATAAGAAAGCAGTAAGTTATACAACAGGTAGTACTGGTGCCATAAAGAAAAATAAAGCAGGGTTAGGAGATACAGAGAGATGGTAGGGGTGTTGCTATTTTCCACAGAGTAGCAAGGAAGTAATTTGAACAGAAACACAAAGTGAGAGAACCAGCCATATAACTATCTGTGAGAAGATGGTCCAGACAGAAAACAGATTAAGTGCAAAATGCAGAAGCAGGAACGAGCTTGGTTGTCTGAGGATCAAAGAAAAGGCTATATAGCTAGAATAGAAGGAGTGAGGAAAGAATGAATGGTAGGTCATGAGTTTGGAAAATTCACCATGAGACTAATCATATACCGGCATGAAAAAGGAATTGGACCAAAAGTGCAATGCAAAACCATTTGAGGGCTGATTTCCATTCTCAAATGATTACCTTGATTGCTGTGTATGAAAAAGGATGGTAGACTGTCAAGAATGGAGACTGGGTGACCAGTGAAATTTCTCAAGCAGCTGCTTCCTAATCACCTAGGATATTACTGAAAGGGCAGATTACTAAACCTCTCCCGTCCCCCAAAACTACTGAATCAGAATCTTGTGGGAATAAGGCAAAGGCTGTTAGTTTTAGCTGACTCTTCAGGAGATTTTCTCATGCCGTCAGAAGCAGGAATCACCGCCCTATATTACACAGTGACCATTTTACGAGCACCCACAAAAGAACTACGCTCAATATCAGGCTTATGCTCTCTGTGAAATGTGCATGTTTTTATCTTGCTTCTTTGCTTTAACCACATTTCATCCATCATTAACAATGGTGCAGGACTTTCTGGTTCAAACTGTTTTGGTTCCAACTTTAGCTTGATTTTGATTTTACTCTGCCTTCATTATCCCTTCCACTGTTATTTATTTTTATTTCTTATAAATATTATTTTCTAGTATTTATGCATCCATTTTATATTGTTAAGAATTAAAATGCTACTTCAGCAATCTTTAGAGTAAAAAATGCACGACTACATTAATTTAGACATATCTATTTTAGCCTCAATGCCTTTTCTGATATAAGGCAGAGTTCATGTTTTTTTTTCCTTAAAGAAATATTAACACTAATTTTGTTAACCTTCTATCCAGCATAGCCATTCAAACAATAACTGGATGAGTTTATTCCTAATGCCATTTAAAATTTTTTGAATACTATAACATATTCACCTGGTCTGCTCTGCTGTATAACATATTTCCTAAACCTAATTGAAAATAAATCATTTTTTAAAGTCTACCTTTTAAACATGTGAAATTTTATCACGATACCGATTTTTTGTCTAATACAATGTCTAAGTGGTTTCATACCACATTCAACCCTAGTGAATTTCAATAAAAGCAAGAGAGCTCTTCAGAGATAATTGAGAAGGCTTAAAGTGAATTTGACCCTTATTCTAGGAAGCAAAGAATGATATTATATCTTAAGAGTAATATTTTAACAGCTCCTAAACTTGGGCAAAAAATGGAATCAAGTTTGTACCAGTCCAAGTACCTACAATAATATGATAGAAGCATTTACCACCATTTCACACTATTGTACTCTGTGATTCTAATAACAAGGCTTTCTCACCAGAAACAATGCATTAACACCGGACTCTTGAATTTCTAGGTGTGAAAAATCACTTACTTTAAAAAAAAATGTATTAGTTATTTCAAGCTGGTCAAGGTTAAAATGGCCATTTATATTATTTCTAACTTTATCTCTAAGCTCAGAGATGTGTTGGCATTTGATCAGCCAAAATAAGAATTTGTTTTGCCTGTATCCAACAGGATAAAATAATAAATTAGCAATCAGTTCATCCTTTGCCAAAAAGGAATATGTTCTAAATTCATATACTATAAACTATCTAATAATCCACATACTATGCCCTTCATAGTATATAATACACCATTCAGGGGAGGAAAAACTTTACTAGGGTTTATTCAAATGATATATATCTCAAGAATGTAATATCCCAATTGATATATAATATCCCAATTCATACATATGAATTCAGTATAAAGTGTAAGTGATCATCTTAGCAAGAACATAGCAAGTCTCTATAATGCAAAAGTTGATTCTAAAGGCTCCTTATAAAGCAGTGAAATTTATATAATTTAGTCATTACTTTTCTCTAATACAAAGTCATCTGGTAGTCTTTGCTGTTAACTTCATGCTAAAATGTTCCAAGTTTAGAATCTTTTACCAATAAAATAGGAAAGAATTAATAGTTTTATTTCCAGTGAGAGGAAAACCGCTTATCCCACAATAATGAAACCAGAGCAGATGCAAGTTTGTGACTATAAGAATGTCTATGATTAACACATTATTCAATTCCTCCATGGCACTTAAATTGTAGTTTAAAAGCCAATCAGCAAGAAACCATAAGAAAAGGACCAAACTCTTCCATGAAATAAGGAACTATAATAAAGTCTATTCAGCCCAAAATATTTAGTTTAAGACAATGAGCACAGTAGCACACATTTCATCTAAATGACACCATTTAAACAGTGCTGTAATATAATGTTACTGAAGACTGATAAGTATAGTGCATTATGTGATTCCAACCATTGTAAAAAAAAATAGTACTAACAAGCATTGTAACAGCATCCCCACCAGCTTGGAGCCTACGGAGTCAATTACTTTGGCCATATCTTTCCAAATGATTTAGTAATGCCTTTTAACATAACAAACATAAATCTAACACAGTATGGAATTCCAGTGTAGTTTGGTGTTTCTGGGGCTGCCTAAAAATGAAAAGGCATCCAAGTGAAATGTATTATATACTTATTATACCTCAAATTTTCAGTGCCTAAAATGTGAAATAATTCTCTACCATTTAGCTGTCTGCCTTATAGTATATTCTAGATTTTTATTTCTAGGCTTTTTATTGTGCTTTGGGAAATTAGTGGTACAACATGATTTTTAAAAAGCAGTATGTGACTGTGCTTAAATTCACATAAAAATAGCATTTTTACAACCATATTGAAATTTAATCCTTTTACACCTCTCTCTCTCCCTCCCTCCCTCTCCCCCCCCTCTCTCTCTCTCTCACTCACACACACACACACACACACACACACACACACACACCCTAAACAAAAACAATACTTTTGAAAAGTGAAACAATGCAAATTTATTTCAGGAACTCATATTGCAAAGGTCAACTCTGGGTCAATTTACCACACTAAGGGAACAAAGTTGTTAAAATAATGGCTGTGCTCAACTAAGCCATTTATCTACACTATAGTATAGAACTTGAAATAGTTCCTAAAGTCAAGGTAAAACCATTTAAGAGACAAGATCCTAAGTGTTTTATAGCTATCTCTATAAGAAGTGCTTTTCCTTACTAAAACAAAGTTTAATTAAAAGGTTGACTATATTTAAAGGGTTTTTTCCTTAACAGCTCTTCAGTTTAAAACACTATTATCTTTGTTACTACGGTCTGTATACCTTGTCTGATCTGAATGATGTGATCCAGGAAGTACACCTTTCCACTGGTGGAGGAGGTAAAAGTCCTTTGATTTAGGCCATACACTTGATTCGCTGGTTGTGTAAATGGAGAGCTCAGAGTTTATTGCTGTTCAGTGAACTAGGATAAAGACTTAGGGTTATGGTTGCTAAAAGGGAATTTACTTACAAGTGGACCATCACTTTTAGAGGAGATCATAGAGGAGGATGATTAATATAAGGCAGCACCTGAGCAATAATATGACCAGGGGAAGAAGCTACTGGTTATGGATTAGAAGTTATGGGTGGAGGTGGCACTTAGGTACAAACCAAGTAAGGAGAGCCTGAATCTTGGCAGAACATGACATTGGATGGTTCACTGCTGATGAAGGAGATGGGGGTGGTGCATGTTGCTCTGGAAGTATAATAGAGTAATGGTGCAATATCGATGGTTGACTTTGATATTCAATATGATGGTGAGTGGGAGCTGAGGCAGGAGATGATGGTTGTTAATCACCAGAATCTGAGTCATCTTGAATAAGGGTGGTTATTAAATTTCTATATTCACTTGTTGCAATACTAATGATTTCCTGATGGACTGAAGGAGATGGAGGTGGAGACGATTCTGCTGGAGAAGCACAAAGATCCTTATGTGGTTCATTATAGTGCTTGTGTGGCTCATGCTGCACGGGAGGTGGTGACATCAAGGTGTGCTGCTCTGGTGGAATTTGACACATATAGTCCTTGGCCAGCAGCATTTAAGGGGTTTCACTGCTCGGCAAGGCAGTAAAAGGATGAACTTTTTCCAGTGGAGCACAGGTAACAAGTTTTTCAACTCTCTTATGACAGTGGTTAATATGAGCTTGTAAGTCTCTCTGAGGCAAATATGTTCTCTTGCATCCTTGGACAGTGCTACACATGAAACTATAACCTCGTGTATACTCCTTAATTCACAGCACAGGAATACTACAGCCTTACACTACACATCTCATCTCCATTTTTTTTTCATATAAATTAGCACAGTCATAGCAAAAAGGATGCTTGCACGGAATCATTCACCCATAGATTTAACGAGCAAATCACATTTGTCACAGAAATAAACCTTAAAGTCTTCCCAAGTATTTGGGAGTTTTTTTTTTCTTTTTCCTCAACAGTTTACTTCCTTTACAGTCATATTGTCCTTCTTCATTATCTTCAAATTCTTCACCAGGACACAACCCATTCATAGTCCTTAAAGTCTGAGACACAGATCTGCCTTTGCTCACCTGCTGGAAAATGAGATTTATGGGAATTAATCTTTGAACATCGAAGCCACCTGAGGATCCAGAACTCGCAGTGCCTGGTAACCCACCATCAACGTCTGTGGGATCCAAGTTGGCATAACCTATTCTAGCCCAGGACACAAAGGTGAGGTCAGATGCCTCTCTCCAACCTGTGTAGCTTTAACCTCTGAGGGTTTCCTTCTCCTCTCCTTTTCCCTATCCTACCACTCTGGTGAGGGGATCAGGCATAGTTGGGACAGGGTGGGAAAGAGCTCCATTGTTGAGGTTGCTAAGCCTGATCTGCATGTGCCGTGAGAGAAAGTGGCCTTTAACTGGAAAAAGATACTGACGGGAATGGGGAAGGGGAGAACAGCAGTAAGCAAAAGGATAAGCTCCCAGGACAGAGCACGACCTTCGGATACTGCCTTATTTATTTTCATCTTATTGCATTTTTGCAAACCACCTTAAATCTCTCAATGGTATATTTGTGTTATATGTGTGTGCACATATATGTATATGTGTGTATGTACATATATATGCACACACACACACCCCTTTAAGGTTCTGCCATTATACGATGAATTTAAAACCATCTTTGTCTAGAGGAGGGAGCACTATATTTATCTTATCAAGGAAGAATCATGTAAAAAGCAGTGAATATAATAATTTCACAGGGCTAGACGTTTGCTGTCCTTTGTCTTAAATGATTATAGGTATTTAGGCCAAATTTCCCCAGGTCTCACCTTCCTGCAAGTAGAAACAAGGCCACAAAAATAGCAACAAACCATATTTGCTTGGTTCCACCCCCACCCATAACTGTGGCTCCTCTACACCTCAAGGGGTCTCTCCCGAATGTGCAGACATTTGCTCTTTTGGCTATATTGACTGTTAAGTATCCCTAGCAAAGATCAGGAAAAAAAACACTGATCAATCGAAGAAAGTTTTTTAGACTTAATGCACTATAGGAGAACACTGCCTTAACAGCATCTAAATAGTATCTCAGAAGAAGGATAGCAGGGTGGAGTATCAGGGAGTACTCTCAGTTGTTTTAGGGCAGGTCTTGTAAGGTGAATTGGGCAGACTTTATAATATGACAGCTATAAGTCAATAGGCACAGGGAGGTGAGACTACTGATGTATTAATGGGAAACATGTTATTCTTGTTATGTAAACTCTTTTAGTTGGCTCATGATTTTATCTTTCAGGAAAAAATATTTCCTGGAACAGTTAAGTTTGCTTCTTCTCAGAATCATTTAACATAGGAATAGAAAACCATTCCCAGTCCCATTATTATTTTACATGGTGACAGGAAATTACGTTGGTTTCCTTTTCTCTGGTCTGGCTTGTTGGGCTATTGATTCTTGACTACACCAATGGTGAAAATACAATAAAACAATAATGCTCGGATAGTCACCAAAGGCACCAGTATCCACCAACGCCCAAAGTCACTGCTCCGCCGTCAAAGAAACAATATTCACTGGAGGTATTGCTAAGTCTAAGATCAATGGACATCCTTGCCCTCTTTTCTTTCACTCTATTATGTGGACTAAAAAGCACTTCAGACTTAACACTTCCAGAGATGTTAAAGAGATTTTTCTGAAATTACCCTTTTTAGTTTTTACTTACTCTTAATTATTGCCACCTGCCAAGGACTCAGGCAGTGCAAGCTCATGGTAGCTAGTTTAAATTTGAATATACAATGCCACTCACCTCTGATATCCTCCCCTAGTTCTTGAAACTTTTCAGTATTCCGGCAATGTTATCCTTTCCTAGAATTCATTCACTCCCAGGAAGCAACTTCGTCCCTCATGCAAATAAATTCCTAATGGGTCCATCTCATGGAGTCTTCAAACACACCTAAACTCTAAGGCCAACATACTTTATTTTCTCAAACCAGGCTTCCCATTACATGTTAATTTAAATTTAGATAATTCATAATTTTATTGGCTTAAAAAAGCTGTATTTTTTTTTAAAAATCAAAGTGTTTCTTACAAAAGCATGGATTTCTGCCCCCTGTTTTACAACTACTTGTTTGCCAGGCTTTTTATAAGGGTTAAGTATTTTTCTAGGTGATATGTATATAATTCAAAGACCATGAATACAAAGGGGGAAAGTGTCAAATATAATGTCCATACGTTATTTTATTTTCTTTCCTGGAAGCAGTGTTTTTCTGTCTAAACTGAGACATTTCTCATATGACAGAATGTTGTCCTTACACATGACCCTGGGTAAAAAAAAAAAAAAAAAAAAAAAAAACCAGCTCTCTTTCCCAGTTGGCTAAATTTGCTTTTGTTGCTCATTGGTATACTTCAAATTATTTTAGAAATAAATTCTAAGTTCAGCTTTTGAGTCATGAAAGCATGCTTTACTGTAGACAAGTGATGTTAACTTCCAGTCTAGACATCCCACAGCCAGGAGCTGCTCTGTTTCAGCACTTCTAATAGGTCTGCTTACAGTATTCGCTTGTTTATAGCTGAGGAGCCTGACCTGAAAGCCCTTAATAAATATTATTTGGTGAAATTGTTGATAAAATAAAGGGTATTGACCTTCCATTATCCCCATCAGGTTTAAAAAGCTATCTTGCTATGCTTGAAAAGCTGCCTTTACAAAGTGATCCTTATTTAGTGCTTTTAAACAAAATTTAAATGGGCTTCCATTCACCCACCTCCTTTAGGGCATAAAGACTATGTTCTTCAATCTCATTGCTCTTAAAAGTTGCTAGAGTTAATTAAATTCCATTGACAAAAGACTCAGTGTCTGTAAGCCTGTAACAGTGATTGGATATAAAAAAGGTTTGGGTTTGGAGACTTAAAAGAAATTGGACCTTTTGAAATTGCTTGGATTCAAGGAGGCCTGTTAGAATTCGGCTTTGCCTCAAAAAATTCTAAACGAGGTTGGCGATGAAGAATTATGGACTGCACAATGAAGGGGTATCAACGTGCACAATTAATGCTAGGAAACAGGTTGAGACATTTCCGTTTAAGCCACGTTGCCATCTGGCCCAGAAGCAGTCATTCTACCCAAGTGACACCAAAGGTCAGCTGGAGTGAGCGTGTATGTCCCACTGCCAGGCTCCTGGATTGTATTTCTCATTTAAGGGAATCTGATCTGTCATTCTTCTGGCTCCTGTGGGCTTTAAATTCACATAATCAACATATCACTGCCAGAGACTTAGTAATAGCTGAGGCAGTTTAAAGGTGAGTGGAGAATAATCATACTCCCAAGCCAGATGCCTTCAGTTCTGCAAAGAAATAAAAAGTCCATCTTGGGTTCAAAAAGTAAGGCAAATTGCCCTGTGTGAAAAAGACCTTGGCTCTCCTCCCAAATGTGCTAGTAGCTTTATTTTTTGCCCAGGGAGGGCTGGCCCTTTGTAAAGTTTAAAACAGTGGTTCTCAAAATGTGGTCCACAGACCACCCCCACCCCTAGGAATTCCCAAGCCCCTTTCTGAGGGTCCTTGAGGTCAAAACTATTTCCATAATAATACTAAGATGCTATCTGCGTTTTTCACAGTTTGACATCTGTCATGATGGCACACAAGCAGTGGTGGGTAAAACTGCTGACATCTTAGCATTAAACAAGGTAATGGTACCAAACTATACTAGTAGTCACTGTTTATTTTACTGCTACACAGTAAAAAGAAAATGCCAGTTTTGCATGAGAAAGTCCTTGCTAAAGCCCTAAAAATTCTTAATTTTTTAAAATCTAAACCCTTGAGTACATGTCTTGTTCATATTTTGTGTGACAAAATGGAACGTACACATAAAGCACTTTTGCTGCATACCAAAGTACGGTGGCTGTCTCAAGGAAAAGCATTTATTCCATCATTTGAGTTGGAAGGTGAACTATCGGCTTGTTTTATGGAATACTATTTTCACTTGAAAGGGCAAGTGACAAACTATGGCTATTCAGTCTTAGGTATTTGGCAGACATTTTCTTAAAAATGAACAAAGTTAGCCTGTCACTTCAAGGAAAACAACTGACAGTATTTGTTGCCAGTTATAAAATTCAAGTTTTTGAATAAAAATTAGAATTCTGAAAACTTTGTATCTGCCACCATAATCCTGACAGTTTCCTAGTACTAAAGACTAATCTGATGAGATCAGTGGTGATTAACAATGAATGTAATTTTCTTGAAATTATATGATGAAATGTGCAACATTTAGAAGTTCTGTGTAACTCAGTGAACCAATATTTTTCAAATGACTAATGGTCGATGTTACAAAGTAATGCACAGTTAAAAGACCCATTTAAAATATCAAAACAACAATGAATTTTAGTGTAACAGAACATGAAAACTTCATTGATATGTTTCATATTCCATCATGTGAGTAACCTTTAAGAAACTACCACTCACTGAGTTTTGGTTTAGTTTCAAAGAAGAATATCCACAATTATCTGAAAGGCTATTTAAATAGTCCTCTCTTTTTCAACAAATCTGTATAAACCTGGATTTTCTTGGTTTATTTCACCAATATCAAATAGCACAAAAGATTGAACGCAGAAACAGATATAAGAATTCAGCTGTCTTCTATTAAACTAGACATTAAAGAAATTTGCAAAAATTGAAAACAATGCCACTCTTCTCATTAATTTTTTTCTTTTGGGGAAATACATTTTTCATAAAAAACATGTTCCTTTTGTTACCATGTAATGGTTTATTATTGTTATTTTAAAGAAAATAATAAAGGAATATTTTTAAAATTTCTCGATAGATAAACTTCACATACACAGAAGCTCTTTGGGGCCGTCAATAATATTTAAGAGGTAATCTTTAATGCCTTTTCACTTTCCCTATAAGAGACACTGCTATCCCTACCCCACATCCACTGCCCCAAATTCTGTCCCACTTAAATCAAATTGCCCAGAAGATCCCAGAAGGTCCTCATCCTCAAAATTAGCTAATAGCAGTATGGGAAGGGAAAGAAAGATCAAGATCTCTTAAACACCAAGCACTATGTCATGCACCTAATATATGGAATCTCAGTTAACTCTCACAACAGCTCTATGAAATAACAACAACAACAACATGCCCAAATATTGGGGCACCATTACACATGAGGAGTCAACATTATTGTGAGGGTCAGCAAAACCAGGTGCTCACTAAGAATTATCTGTAGCCCAAATAAATAAAAACATCTTACGAATACAATGTTACTAATTTTCAAATGTATGTGGGTGTTGTGATACCAAAATAAAATTTCATTGTAAAGCATTACCAAATTCACAAAAGCTTCTGGTCATTTTTTTTAAAATTTCAATCAATGAATCATAACACACACGGGAGATAATAAATTTCGGACAATGAAAAGAGAACAAAGAGATCCTCATATTTGGAAAATACTGAGAATTAGTACACTAGCCTTGTAACTACACTGAATCCCCAGCAAATTTAGTACCTTCAGGGCAATGCTAAGCTCTTTAGAGTAGTATCTTTACACTGAAAGCCTACTTTTGCCATCAAAACATCTAAAACTTTAAACAGGGAAGTCAATAAACACATATGAAAGCCAACTAACAGCCTGGTACACTACAGGGCTGGATGAGGGAAATGGACAGAAAGTACTGAGAGTTCTGGGGACACAGAAAACTTCTGGCCAAGATGATCTTGAGTGAACTAAGAGTGGACCTGCATCTTTAAAGATAGAATGTAAATGATCAGAGAGGAGAGAGACTGGCCTTCCAAGGGAATGACACAGACAAAAACAGATGTGGAAAGCAGTTATACTCAGAGGGCTCATATAAGGAAGCAGTTGGGACACAGGATTGAGAGAGGTAGTTTAGGGCCAAATGTTGGGTCTGGATGGACTAATGAGGGACATAAACTTATCCTATAGGAAAGTTAAAATCATCAAGTTAAGATGTAAAAGAAAGAGAGCAAAGTGCAGTGTAGATTGGAAAACTGGGGGAGAGAAATCAGAAAGTCCTATGAGGAAGCAATTTAGTCCAGGACTGAGACTGTTAGGTCTGAGTGGGGAAATAGGAGCCAAAAAGAATGAGCATGAGGGAGACACTGAAAGGTCAGTCTGGTAACTAACTCAGTGGCAGTAGGCAATGGAGAGGAAAGAAAGAGAGAGGACTCTAAGTTTTCAAGCTCAAAAGACTATCACATGGTTCATTTAGGGAGAAACCATTTGTCCTGGGGCACATTCAGTTACTAAACATACCAGTAAGTTTGGTCCTGGTCCACCAGATCTGAGGTCTATGTTTAATGACACGGAGAAATTTTGTCTTGGACTGAAAAGGAAATCAAAACAGAGAAATCCTTAACTTACTACTGATCATTTGGGAGATGTCTGCCCTTCTCGACCCTATGACAGTAAGACTTGAAATTTAAGGCTGCAGCTGCCACTCACTACCCCGGGCCACATTCAGTCTCCTCCCCTCACTGAGCAAGTCTGATAGATTTCTCCCTGAGCTTTTAGACCAGCAAGGCCTTTGGACTTGGCTTTGTTTCATGGGGATGCTACCTTGGATTGGGCCTTGGTTTTATACTGACATCTGGGCTGTCCGACCCATGGCTCAACTGCATTCAACTTTACTCCACAACTGTGAGTAAGAGGCACCTGCTTCGATGCTCTCCATTGCTTCCCCAGATCCTGTTTAACTGTAAATTTCCCCCATCAGATGGAAAGCAAGATCAGCTGGGCTTTTTGCACAGTACTAGGTCTAGCTCTGAAAAGTGTTTGGCAAAAGTTAAAAGTAATATAGAAATGACAAGAAAGATAAGGACAAGGAAAAAGGTAAAGATGAACATTTTCAGTCTAGAGAAGGGGAAGGAGGGTGACATGATGATGAAACAATCATCTTCCAGTACAGAAAAGGCTCTGTTGGAGAAAGGAAGCCTGGCCGTCCTCCCATCTGGCCAAGGGCAAACCAAGGGCTTAGTTAGAGCATGAGGGATTTACAGAAGATAAAAGAATTTCTTGGACAAATGCAGAAATGGGTTTCGGAGGGGTTCTGTATAATTACCTTTGTAGGAGACGGCTAAGAATAGCACAGCTTTTCTGGCAGCTGGAAGGTAACGAGGTGTTCTGTGGACAAGCAGAAGGTGAACTTAGGTCTTTCCTTCTTGCCCCTTTTCATAACTTCCCCTTCTTCTATGGTAGGAATAGAAATTTCCACACTCTGTTACCCCCATCGAAGGGCCCTGAATCCTTTTCCAGAGCAAAAGCTCTCAGCCAATTCCTGATATTTTTAGAATAAAAGCAGCTAGTGAAGCTGTTGCCCCAGTGTTCACCAGAGCACTGCAGTGGTGATAATTCCAAAAGCCATAGAGGCAATTTCTGACTAAATGATATCCTAGGCAGACTAAAAATTGTTTCTTTAACTGAAGGGTTGCATGGCTGGTTTTTAATTAGAATGGATTAATACAGTGTTCCCGTTTATAAAAACCAAAATTAAAAGAAAGGAAATGCAATGAAGTAATTTAAGTAAAAAAAAAAAAAAATCCTCCAGATTCTTTCCCACCCAAATCGAACCGTAGAAAGGGAAAATTAAATAAAAATGTTATTCTTTATATACCTAGACAATCTCTGTATGTAAAATCTCAAGAGTATCACATATACAGTTGTATAAGTTTCTAGTGTGAATATATATATGTATGCATTTGTATATGCATATATGTGTATGTTTCTTCATGTGTGTACACATGTTTATACCTATATAACCACATATGTACAAACTGTTTCTTGTTTGCAACAGTGTATGACAGTGTGCATAGGGACCACTTTTTTTCTATTTCAGAATGGCATTAACACAGAGCTTCTCAGATGAACTACCTTTCCCCTCTCAACTGATTCATTTGGAAAAACTAAGAAGTTTGCATGCTAGCACATAAAATGACCTAAATGATGCTCCATTAAAAAAATATGAAATGTGTCATTCAGTTTTCACTTCAAGAAGCAGTGGAAGTAGTGGTAAGATTTCTATTGTTTGTCATAGCAACATTCTTTGACCTATGTTAACTGTAGAAAGGTTTTAAAGGGGAAAAGAAGGACAGAAAGAAGGCTAGATGAGTTCCATCATTTATCAATTAAAGGTTCTACCATTTTATTTACTAGAAGAAGGAAAAAAGCACATTTACAAATCAATTCCAAAAATTCATCAATTACCAAGTCCCACCAGGACAACTGTCTCCTTAATAATCTCTCATATCTGTCCCCATCTCTATCCCCTGGCACCAACATATCGGATCTCCCATGATTTACTGCAATGGCTTTTTAACTGGTCCCCCAGGCTTCAGTCTTATCCCTCTGCAAGTGTTCTCAACACCATCACCAGCTTACTCTTCATTAAACAGAAATCTAATTATGTCACTGGTTCAATTTAAATTGTTCAGCGGCTCCCAGATGCCTACAGGATGAAGTCCAAACTCAACAGCATAACCCTTCAAGGCTCTTCTCGATCTGGCCTCTGCCAAACTCTCCTGCTTATCGCTAACTGCTCCTCAGCCACTCTTCAAGTTCAAGCTCTAGCAAGCCATTCCCAGCCCCTCCCAATGGGTTCTTTTTTTCCCCTACCACATCTTCATGCTTTCCAGCAGCCTGGTCTTTCTGCCTGGAACTCTGCTTTCCACTTGCTCCCCTGGCTGTCTCCAATGGATGCTATAAAACTCAGGTCCAGCTTTATCTCTTCCAAGAAGTCTTCCCTGACAGAACTCATCCCCAGTCTAGTCTCTCATCTACATTCTTACAATGAATGCAGGATTACCCAAGAGTACTAGCGAAGCAAGAACTGAAAAAGTGGGTGGAAAGGATATTTGGAAGAAATTGATATCCATTATTTCCCTCAAAAACATCAAAGTAGTTGTTGTGGGGGGGGGGGGAGGAATCAGAACTTATGTGAATATTTTGTATTAATTTTCCTGTTATTTAAAAAAAACTTTATAGTGAAATATACATATATAAAAGTATACAAATCATTAATGTAAATAACAACCAGATCAAGGAACCTAATATTACCAGTATCTCAAAAGCTCCCCTTGTGGGACCTTCTAGCCAATAATCCTCAAAGGACAACAATTCCCCCGACATCTAATGGCGTAGATTATTTTTGCATGTTTTTATGTTACATATAAACAGGATCATAATTTATGTTCTTTTTGTGTTTGGCTTCTTTTATCCAATATTGTTTGTGAGACAATGAAATACAATCTCACAGCTGTTAGAATAGCTATAATTATACACTGCTGGTGGGACTGCAAATTGGTACAGCCACTATGGAAAACAGTATGGAATGTTCCTCAAAAAACTAAGAATTGATCTACCATATGATCCAGTAATCCCTCTACTGGCTATTTACCCCAAAGACTTGAAAACCCATATCTGAAAAGATATTTACACACCAATGTTCATAACAGCATTATTTACAGTGGCCAGGACATGGAAGCAACCAAAGAGTTCTACAATAGATGACTGGATAATGAAGCTGTGGTACATATATACAATGGAATATTACTCAGCCATAAAGAGATGAAGTACTGCCATTTGTGACAACATGAATGGACCTCAAGATAAACATACTAAGTGAAATAAGTCAGACAGAAATAGTTGAAAATCATATGATATCGCTTATATGTGAGATATAAACCTAAAACCAACAAATGAGCAGGACAAACAAACAGAGACTCATGGACATGGACAACAGACTACTGATTACCAGAAGAGAGTGGAGAGGTAGACGGGGCAAAGGGGGTCAAATATATGGTGACCGAAAAATATCTAACTATGGGAGGTAAACACACAGTGTAAAATATATATACGTACATACACACACACACATATATACACGTGTATATATATGTACGTATATATATGTATATATATGCATTTGCATGCATGTATATATATATAATATATATATATTATATTTATGCCTTACTGTTAAAGTGTACAGCTGAAACTTATCGGATTTCATTAACCAATGTTACCATAAAAAGACAAAATTAAGAAATAAATACTGTTTGTGAGAAACACTAACATGTATGTAATCGTGGTTTGTTCATTCTTGTTATTGTAGACTAATATTCAATAATTTACTTTACTGTTGATGGGCATTTAGATGGTTTCCAGTTTTGAACTACTACAAATATTGCTTCCATGAATATTTCTACATGTCTTTTGGTGAACATATGTGTGCATTTCTGTCAGGTATTCATTAGATTGAACAATATGACATTGTCAATATTCAACCATTCTGACCTACTAAAATAGCAACTTATTACCTAGAAGTGGAATTACTGGGTCATAGGATATGTGTATATTTTAGCTTTAGAAGATACTGCCTAATAGTTTTCCAACGTGTCTGGACCAGTTTATAATCACATCAGCAGTATATGAGAGTTCTGCTTATCTAAATCCTTTTACATTTTAGCCATTCTGCAGGGAGGGGTGTATAAATGAATCATATTGTGGTTTTAATTTGCATTTCCTTAATGACTAGTGAAGTAACTTTTCATATATTTGTCAGAAATCTGGATGTACTTTTTTGTGAACAAGTTCAAGTCATCTGCCCAATTTCTTATTGTGTTGTCTCCCTTATTCATCTTTTATTATTATTTTGATTTCACTGCTAGGGGCACTGTAACTCTTTCATTGCTTAGCTTTATAAATATTTTTATCCAGTCTTGTTCCCAAAGAACTCTGTGTTCACCTCTATTCTATATTACACTGTTGAAACTGTTATTTACATCTTTGTTAATTTCCTTGTTAATTGTTAAACAATCTTTAAATTGTTAAATAATTGAGAGTTAGAAGTCTTATTCATCATTGTATTCCCAGACCTAGAATAATACTTAGCAAGTGGTTCAATAAATATTTGTTCAGCTATACTGATATACATTTAATACTATATTTTTTCCCAAATTTGCTAATTTTTTACACTCTTTTGTATAAAGTTTATTCCAGCAACGGAAGTGGTATATAACAGAGCATTCTGTCTATCTCCACTCCCTTAAGAACAACACTAGTTGCAGAAGTACAAAGATGAGGATCAGAACAGAGTGGAGCAGTAAAATTTTTCCATTTAAATAAATGACTACAAATAATAAGCAATAAAAATCTCATAATTGAAAAGAAAAAAGTCAATATCTTAATAGCTTAATGGGCAAAGGACATTGGTATGTGGTACTTATAGCAAGAGAAGTAAAAATCAAAAGGCTAGTTAGTAAAATTAATAATCAGTTATACTTTTATATATTCAATAGATGTAAAATATTAGTAAAGATAAAATTAGTAACACCTAGAGCTGATCAAGTTTTGCTAAATATGGTAACTTCTCATAGTGTTCTTCACTATGCTTTACATTATAGTTGTTGGCTTATACATCTGTCGTAATATACTGTAACTTTCTTATAGGCAGGATTCTTTTCTGATCCAGTTCTATTGTAAAACAATATGTGTATCCTCATACATACAATCTTGTTAGAAATCAATTTGTCAGTATATTTCAAAAGCCACAAAAGTACGTACATGGTCCCTTTGATCAAGTAAATTCACTTGAGTATTTATTCTAAGAAAACAATCAAGGGAAAAGGAAAAACTCCACACATTAAGATATTTACCTCTATATTATTTACAATAGTTAAAAAATGAAATTAATAATAAATTTCTACTAAAAATGATTGAATAAAATATGTCACAGAAACTCTAAAGAAGATTATGCTGCCATTATAAATGGAATATTATAAACACCATGGATACAAGCCAATACTATTGAATGAAAAACATCGTGTAGAATTATATTATGCTCTGACTAAAATTATACCATGTAATTATGCCTGGATCCAGGAAGCAACGTGGAAAAAGGCAAATACAAAAGAAATAACTAGAAATTTTAAAGTAGCAAGATTAGGGAGGAGTCTTTCCTTAAATTTCGTTGTTGTTTATTATATCCCCTGCTACTGTCCTGGACACAGCCACCTCTCACCTAGATAATTGCAACAGCCTCCCAACTAGTCTTCCTGCTTCTTCCCTTGTTCAGCCACAGTCTTTTCTCAACACAAACAGGATCATCCTGGAAATCATGAATCAGATCTTCTCACTTTTCTGCTCAAAAGTCTCCAGTGCCTTCCCATCTCACACAGAGTGAAAACACGAGTTCTTACAATGGTCTACATGATCAATGACCTGAACGCCAGTTTTCATCCTAATATCATCTTGTTCTGCACTCTTCTGCTTACTCCATTTCAGCTACACTAGCTTTCTTGTTATTCCTCAAACTCCTAGGGATGTTCCTACCTGAATATCGAGGTTTTATTTTACACAAAAGCCAATTTTATTTTTTTATCTTGGTTATTTTAATAAAACAAGCATAATGAACATTATGGTATTTTCCATTTCTTCTAAAAACGTGTAACTTAGCCTTTGGAGAATTCATTTGAGATGAAAGGAATATATCTCTGTCCACCTTCTAAAGTTGCCTAGAAATTTGTCTAGGAGAATGCTAGAGTGGATTTGTCACAAATTTTCCAAAGGAAATTTTTATTCATGAACGAGGGCCTAGAAAGAAAGAAGAGAGGAAAGTTAAGGGGAGTTGGAAAGGGGAGGGAAGGAGAGAACTGGCAAATCAGATCTAGGAAGGTGTAAGGTAGGTGAGGTGACAGACTGTATCGATTGTAGGGTCCTAATTTTGATAGGGTTATATGAAAGACATGCAAAGACCATTTCAGGCAGAGTAGTAAAGGTCCTGAGACTGAACAGACAGGAGAAAGCTTGGTAAACTGGAGAAACAAAAAGACCAGTGAAACTAGGAAAAAAGCAATGGAGACATGACAATGGAGGTCATACAGGGCCTTTAGGTTAGAGTAAGTTGTTTGGATTTTATTGTAAATGCAATGGAAAGGTCACTGAAGAGCTTTTACACAGAGGAATGATGATGTGGTTATTATAAATTATTCATGAAGTTTGAGGTTAAAGTCACAAAACTCCCAGATTAATCAAAATGCAACATGACTATGAGCACTTTGCCTCCTGTGCTGCAGGCATATGTTAAAGGACAGTTGATTTTTTTTTCTCATTCTACAAATAAATACTTTACTTTGATAGATATCACCAGGACCTGGATGAGGGAACTTATTATTACTGGCACTTGTTGAGTTTTAATATGCTGAATGCTTTAAAATGGTTTTATTCAATGATTACAAATAAAAAATTGAGACACTGAGTTTCAGTTCCTAAAGAACCATTTAAGTTTAACAAAAGGCTTTGATTGATTCCTTCCCAACAAAGCTACGTGCATTAAATTCAAACTCAATCTGCACAGGAGCCTGCACTATGTGTGAAATGAGAGTCGAAACGTGAATCTCCAAGGATGGGAGTTGGCCCTTGTTTAGATGAGTAAAAATTTCCTCTGGAACATTTGTGAGAAATCCACTCTAGCATTCTCCTAGATGAATTCTAGGTAACTTCAGAAGGTGGATGGGAATACTTCTTTTCATCTCGATATCTCCAAAAGACTCAGTTAGTTATACAATCTTTCGGAGAAATGGAAAACGCCCAAATGGTCATTATGCTGTTTTAGTAAAATAACTAAAGAAAAAATAGGATTAGCTTCTGTGTAAAAATAAAAACCATCCCAATATTCAGCAGTTTCAAAGAAGCTTTACTCTTTAGTTAACATCATATTGCTGAGTAAAGACAGTAATTCAGTATAGAACTATATCTATAGAAGCATTTCTTCCAAAACAAAACAAATTTGTTATAGTTTTCCACTAGAAAAACAAACGTAGGCTTCCAGTTACTCAGATATTGATCCATTCTCTTAATAAAAAGGAAACTAAAAATATTTTCTAAAGACGTAAGCCTTTTAGGTTCCATATATAAGTTGAAATCATATGGTATCTGTGTGTCTGACTTATTTCACTCAGCATAATACCCTGCAGGTCCACAGGCCACAGAGAACAAACTGGTGATTGCCAGATGGGAGGGAGGTGGCGGGGGGGACACTAAGTGAAAAAAGGTGAAGGGATTAAGAAGTACAAATTGGTAGTTACAAAATAGTCATGGGTATGTGAAATAAATCATAGGGAATAGAGTCAATAATATTGTAATAACCATGTAACAATGTAGGTGGGTATCAGACTAATTGGGGGGATCGTTTTGTAAATTATATAAATGTCTAACCACCATCCTGTACACCTGAAACTAATATAAAATGATAGTAAATGTCAACTCTAATTGAAAAATAAAAATTAAAAAAAAGGAACTTATGAGACATTACAACCAACAAATAGACAGACAGACACAGACAGACATAAGCCCACATGGGCAAAAATAGACCTCCTACTAGAAGCAAGCTGAAATACTCTGTAGAATACCAGAAGGCCTGAGGCCTTGGAAGCTCTAGGTAACAGTGAATGTCAGTATGCATGATGGGATTTAAAACAGGGTAACAGCTTGAAAGTCTATAACTGAAGTTACAGACCCTCAACTACCTACAGTCAGGGTTGCAAAGGTTTTGTTCTCTGGAGAAAGACCTGGAGACATTCTGATTTCAGATGACCAAACAGAGAGAGCACACAGGGCCGGGCACAGGTAAATTTAGGGGAAGTCTACCAACTGAACTAGAGGAATATTCCAGCTTGGAAATCCAGGCTTAGTGTCACCACAGCTACACATTTGCCTAAGGGAACACTAGGATAAAACAGGATTCAAATCTGGCCCTGCTGCTTGTTAGCTAAATAAATCATGGGCAAGTCACTGACCTCACCAAGTCTCTGCTCCCCTATCTATAAAATGGATAACGATCAATATCTGAGTTATCGTAATGATTAAATTCGCTGATATAAATAAAGCATTTAGTGCATGTTTGACACATGGTACACACTCACTAAATGGTGGCTAGTGTTATCAGTAAAGCGCAGGTTCTGGAGAGCTTTCTGAAGGACTCGAGATAGAACTACCATCAGTACAAGTACCTGTACGCTGATCCTGTCCTAACATTATTTTCTAACAGATAGCTATGAAACATAAACTGAAATCTTCAATGAGTGATAGATCAAAATCAGGTTTGTGAACATCATTCCATATGCCCAGGAGAGCACTAGAGAATGGGCTTTGAAGTCAGTCAAAACTGACTTTACTCCTGGCTCCTCCAATGACTAATGAGGTTTTGGCAAATCATGCAAGTAGTCCTCACCTGTGAAGTGGAACCAGCAGCAAATGTTTGCAAGGTTGTTTTGAAGGTAAGCTACAATGCGTGCAAGACCCTAGCAGAATGCCTAAGATGTGGTGGATGTCAAGAAATGAAAGCCATTTTAATCATGATCATTATCAGGAAAAAGTCATTTACAAACACCACCTAAAAATCTGGTCAATTTGGGGGAACTTGCTCTAGGCAATTTTTTCCCATTCATCAGTTGTTACTGGAGTGGGGGATTGTGTGACTGTTACCAAGTACTGATGCCACTGACCTCTAAATCAGTTTGGAAACTGACAGTATAATTCTAAATAGTTAAACTATACTTCTCTTTTTGCCTAGGACATCTGCAGATATTTCAGCCCACTAGTAGCATAAATGATACTCAATAGTTTAGGTAGTTTTTTCATTGGGGATTTTAACTTACTTAGTTCTTCTTTCTCTGGAAAGTGGAATCTCAAGCCAGAATTATTTCAAACAGTATTCCATGGACACTCATCTTCATTTCCTGGACTCTGAACCTCAATTTCTCTTTTAAGTGGAGAAAGCATAAAATAAGAATATGATGAGTAGAATTTCTCCTCATAATCATTGGAGAAGCAAAAACAATTTTCATATAAATTCTCTAAAAATACTAGAAGATACAACACAATATTTTATTTCATAGGATATTTTATTTACTGCCTCAACAGGATATATTTTTAAAAGCTTAGAACATATTATAAATCCAAGGCATAGCCACAGAATCTTATATTAGTTATCTCCTTAATTGAGGCAATTAAAAAAACAAAATACACACTCAAATGAAATATGTATCTAAACCATTTAGAAATAATTAAAATTCCAGATCAGGTTTTCTTTCACTGATCATAAACTATGGCAATGCTTTTGTGGTGCTCATTTCCGGGCTCACTTTGGTGTGTTTATTAAAACACAGTTTTGTCAGATCGGAGGGAGTATCTCATTTTCATTTTCATATCTCCAATTCTAAAGGGGATTGAATTATCCAATTAAGCTGTTAATTAAAAAGACTCCTACAGAATAAACTGCAGGCTACCAACAGCATTTTACATTTTCATTGTACTACGCTCAATAGCAATTTCCGAAATCCTTAAGAGCTCAAAATTACTTCCTCTTATTTCACTTTAGAAGGTGTGGCTAGGATCACTAGTTGATAGCCAAATCCATTTCCTCTTCTTTCTGGGCACACAGCTAGACTAATCCAGCTTCCCCTGCAGTAGGTTTAGCCACAGGAGCTCTAGCCAATGGAATATGAGCAGGAGTGACATAGATAATCTCTAGGGCTGGAACCAAACCTTCCCCTCAATATCTTTCATGGCCTCTTCTCCGCCAGCAGCTTCTTGTAGATGAGCATGTATTCAATCATGTTGAGAATGACAAAATCACAATATGGAAGGAACCTGGGTCCCTAAATCACCAACTGGAGGAGAGAAGCACACTGATCATATTTATTCTGTATGTAATGAAAACAAGAAATGAACTTAAGCTGGGTTAAGCCATTGAGATCATGTGTTTCAACAGCTAGTGCTATCTTAATAAACAACTGAACTTGAGGGACATCCAAATACCTTAAACCTAATTGGAAACATTACTCTCCTTCAAATTTCAACCATATATAAATCAAAGCAGGCTCAATACCTCTTGGGTCTCATAAAATCTATTGTATAGACCATAGCGAGAGAGATCCTAGACTTCTTTCCTTCATTCCCCCAAAGCCCTTCCCTTCCTGTCCATGCCCCAGAGATCACTCATAAACTGTCATTCTTATGCATCTTTCCTTTTGCCACTACCCTACACACAAACATTCTTATTTTAAGGATCAGCTCAGAAACTAAATTCTCTAAGAAGAATATTAGTAGGCTATACTAAGCCACTTACTACCCACCAACTCTGGATCCCATCTGATGTCTATCTCCTATACATGGATACTAGGGCATACCTGCTACAAACCAGTGCATACTTTTCCAGAATTTAGAACATGTCCATGCCAGAAAAAGGTTTAAAATAATCAACAGAGGGTCTACTTGAACTGCCAGCCTAACCTCAAAATGTCCCATAGAGAAGTTAGTATGAATTCAATGATATGCATCTGGATTTGTCTGGATGTGAGCAAGGCAGTCAGGCTTTCACTGTCCTGTACCACTAAGTCACTTTCCAGACATCACCAGGAGATATAAACTCCTGGCACTTACAATTCTCTGAAAGTACACAGGGCAAAGAGGCTCTGGTAGCATGAGAGCAGCCATCCTAGAGATCCACAGCTATTCAGAAAGAAAAGCACACAGAAGGTAAGGTTAGGGTGCCCTGTAAATGGGATTTGCTGGGATCTGGGCAGAAAGAACACCAACAGGTGTCCAACAGAGAAGATGTGAATGATTGTGTACCAAATCACAACCCGACGTCCTTGCATATCATCACACTTGTCACAAAGTAGGGTGACCGTAACAGTTCACATATCTGCCTCCCATGTTAGACAATACTGTTCATTAAGGCCCAAATATTGCAATGTGACCCACATAACCATAGCTAGTTCAGTGATTTAAATATAATGGGTACATGGACATTGTGTGCTGAATTAATGACTATAAATTGACTAGACCGTTTTAAAAAAGTGACAGCACATAGAGGAGATTCTTTGGTTTGATAGCAACCACAATGTTCATTGTCACTGTTGCAAAATCAGCCCTATCATGGTTGATAATTTCCTCAGAAGCCTCTCTTTTCCTCAATAGGAATATTCTTGTACAAGCAACAAACCACATCTGCTGACTTAAATCTTAGAAGAAAATACAATGACCACCTCACAAATCTCATTGTCTATGAGGAAAGTTACTGCATTCAACATCCACTTCCCCAGCCCAAGAAACCTACTGTTCTATACTGCTTGGTGTACTTCATGGGCAAATACTATTGTCTAAAACAGAACTGAATATGTTAATAGATGTAACAGATTTTAACATTTTTTAAAAAGAGAGGAAACATAAAATTTTCAACTTTTTATTGTCCTTAAAATGATTGTTCATATTGTTTCATAAGTAGGGAGAAGAAAATACAATGACCATTTAGGTATAAAATGCATAATCCAAGAACACCTTTCTTTAAACCAGTGCAGCACTGCCAGTGGCAATGAGCATGTTGTTGCATGGAACAATATTATATCCTTCCATAATTTAATATGCAACTAAAACATTATGCTTAAAATATCAAAGCAGAAGCCTATTAAATGCTAAGATTATAGAAATACTGATGGAATAAATATTTAGGAATCAGTAATCTAAGGGATGAAGGTTAATGCCAATATCAGCAGCCTTTCCTAACTCTGAGATACTTGACAAGCGATTTCAAACCTCTCCACTTCTCTGGCAAGAGCATAACCTGTGTGGCAAGCCATAGTTCCCACCTGCTCCTTAGCGATGCTCCAAGGCAAAATGAGATAAAATTTATGTGCTATGCTTTAAGATCCACTGAAGAAAGGCACTGAATAAACTTCAGGATAACTTATGAATCACAAACTTTGGGCAATGGTGATAAGCCCAAACACCACCACTTTCTATACATAAAATCCTTGACTAATCCAGGAGAATTTCACACACACACAAAAACTTGCAATGCCCAGATAATAGTTTACTGGCAGAACATCTGGTATATGAATCAGAGAAGTGTGTTATGGAAGTCCTAGTCTGAGATCCAGTATCTAATTTCCTTTTAATTTACCATAATTATTTTTGTAAAACTTTATGGCTCTCCTCCAGTGGATATGCTTAGCCGGGATTGCCAAAATCCTGTCTTCTCTTCAGAATCGCATTCTTAGGCCAGCTTCTCCCTACTTTTTTCCTTTCCTTCCAATTGCATTTTACCTTCTTTCCTCTACCACTTAATCAGTGTCTGCTTATTTTAGCTATCTGCATTGAAGAGAAAGGACAAGAGTGTAATCTGAAAACTTAAACAAGAGCATATATATTTGGAAATCCAATCCTACTAGAAAATTATTCTAGCTAGTAGTGATGATGTGGTATTGCTGCTTTGCATTTGTTTTACTAATGGCTGTCCTTTCTATAACTTTCAGTAGAACTGAGTTACACCAAGTAGAGTCAATCAGGACAAGGCAGCTTCATCATTTTGAAATTGTGAGGGCCCAGTTGACTACCAACCAGTTTTCCTAAACCAACAAGTGCCTGAACAATTCACATTTCCAAAGTCATAATTTTATGCTTTTAACAAACACTTTCTCTGACCTGCAGGGATGTGTTTATTTGGAATTTAAAAAGATAAATCTGGGGGGGGGGGGAATGCTATTCATATAAGCATAATAAATCAGACCTCAGCTGATCTTAAATGTATAAGTACAGGAATAAAACAAGGACTACTTTGTATGTCTAAAACGCATCAGAATGATTCTTCCAGAGAAAATGCACATACATTTACAGCACCCCTAACCTAATAATGCTTGCTTTTAAAATTACAAACTAAGGTCATACTAAGCCATGGTTAAGAGGAGGAGAAGGTAGCTGCCCTTCAGAAGTTTATCCATTTGGAGAGGAGGAAGTCAAGGGGAAAATCACTCTCCTCTGACTCAGTATAATTGTTTTCCTCATGATGGTGCCCCTGCATTTTTCTCCCTTCAGAAGTTCCCATGGTTACAAAAGGACATGGCACATACTTATATTATTATATATATAAAGGTATGACAAATCACACAGGGAAGCAAAACGGCCTCCTATGGTTAGTCTGAATTTGTCATTTTGATTTTGAGATTTTCCTATTGGCCCACTTAACCCAGAACCACATGTACAATGAATAACGTGAAGGAGAGGGGTGGCTATTTTAAGAAACCAGAAATGCCAGGTAATGACTCTAAGGCCATTACGATTTTATCCTACACACACGCGCGCGAGATGGAGGAGTTATATGGAAGGATAAAGCTCTGAGAATCAAAAACGTAGTACTGCTCTTTCTTATACTCTTTACAAGAAGACTTGAAGAGTTGTTTCTTCAGACTATGCAGACAATTTTAAATTTAATCAATAGGTTCTAAAATGTCTGCAATCAAGAATTTTTTTTTTCAAAAAGGCTTTTTAAAAGAGAGGTAACATTAACTGAGCCAAAACAGAAGGGCACTTTGCATTCTCCTCAGTGTAGTGTTTGGCCCTTTGCACTAAAAGGAAATGAAAGCTGTATGTTTCTAATGGGGAATTGCAAAAGCTTTTCTTCGATGGCTACTGATTTCAGAAATGGGAAAATGAATATATGAGGGTAAAAAGACAAACAGGAATTGGGCTAAAGAAAAGTTTCTGGCAGACGGACATAATCACTGAAGTTTGGGCGGAGATCTTATCTTCTTGTCCCTGCTGTTGCATCACTAGTTGGACTTCTTCTGGGACTTAACGATGTGTCCTTTTTTTTCTATCTGATAAACTCAAATCCTTTGCCAAGCAGCCTTTCTCTCAGCTTAGTTCATGCTGACTTGAACGGGGCAATCAGCTACATTAGATACCGGCTGTGAGGCACATTTTCATCCCCATAGATTCCAAAGCTAAAGGCAAGAACCTCATCAAAAACTGTAAAATGAAGATACAACATATTCCTAATTTAATTACCTTATAGTTAACAAATGCTGTGTAATAACAATACATAAAATCTAGTACTGCATTTCACAGAGCAGCAAGACCAGCCAGGTATCCATATACATGTCCTCATCATTGAAGGTTAATAGTTTAATAGACTGAATTTTTTTTCTGGATACATTCTACCCAGGCCCCCTGCAAAGCTATAGTTTAAAATGCTATGTACCACTTAGCTGTGGCTTACACATTAAAATGGACAATTGCAACAATTCAGCAGATAGTATTTTAACAAAAGCAGCCTAGAAATTTATTTTTGTTGGTTTGGTTTTCTAAAAAAACATACTTGGTTCACTTCTTATATTCCATTTGAAGCCCTATGACTCTGAATAGATACTGTTTCGATCCAAGCAATACCCAAATAATGAAGATGCATTAAAAATAAAAGTCCTCAGGGGAATATAGGCCTAAAGCAGTAGGCGATGTGTGCTCAGTGCAGCCTCTACTGGCGGTGCACAGCTCGCTCAGAATGGCATGAACCAGCAGTCCAGCTACCAGAGTCGGCAGGAGTCTGTGCCTCTATTCATCGTGGAATTGGATGGACAGTTAAAAGCTTTCTGGAATTCTTCAAAGTTGCTAATTGCACCATTGACCCTGAAAAAGAAATGTCAAAGCCCATGCTATTTAATTCTTATATGTCAATA